>CP092867.1:93982672-94486657 GCA_030710605.1 Cordylochernes scorpioides
GTTCAAATATCTCACAGCTCCCTCTATATAAATATATCTAAATTCGAAATTATCATAGACGCGTATGATTCTTTTTTAAAAATAAACAATTTCTACTGTCCTTACTGCAATGGAAAAATTAAAGGGAGGGCCTGGCTCATCAGTGGTGAACCCTCCTAGCGGTTTCGCCAGTTTAATTTTTCCATTGCAGTAAGGTCAGTAGAATTTTTTTTTATTTTTTAAAAATAATCATACGCGTCTATAATAGTTTCGAATTTTGATAACAGATGGCGCGCTAATGCATCATAAATATATCTGCAACTAATATTTTTCTTTCTTTCATCATACCCCGTTATCTTCAATGTGTATTTTTTACCAACAAGACTTTAAATCTCTATTTTGAGTTGTGTTCGCGAAACAAATTTCTGTAATAAGATTGTACGTTTCACACATTATTGTTCATTTCGGTACTCCGGTAGAAGGGTGGTAATACCCAAAAAGCTTGAGATTGCAATACGAATGAAAAGAACCTTATATCCAGAAACCTGCTGAATTATTTAATTCATATACTGTAGATTCACTGCAATGTTACACCATGAAAGTTGGTACACAACTTCTTAAGAAAACCACGAGATTTTAAATACAATCCCGATCACAGCAACGTCCAATTAAGTCTATATTAGGTCAAGGCACCGAGGTTCCTAGAACTCACTCAACCGTAAAGAACGAGAGCTAATAGGAACTGGGGATTCCCAGAAAACGGTCAGTCCCTGGAGGTGAATCATCAAAAAAGTGGGAAGAAAGGCCTGTTCCACTGTGGTGGGCAGACATTGTACTGTACGTACACTGCCTTCCTTATGTTTTTGATTGAATAACTTCAGAGAATACACACTTCATCTGGACTATATAATATAGTTATTCTTTTACAAAGCCTTCCTTCCTCGGTGCACTCAATTTAACATTTAAATATCTCAAATAGAGATACATAGAGGTTTGAATGTCTCAATGTGTTCACACATAACATACGTCAAAAGACACCTTTTAAGTCATAATAGATGTAAAAATCTTTAATAGCCGAATTTTCTATAACCTTTATTACTTCTAGAAAACTAATAGTTTCCCGAATGATAAAAAGGTTCTAACAAAGGTGTGAAAGAAGGTTGTGAAGGGACGTTTATTAGGAGCTATGAAAGAAGAGCTCATTTCGAAGGCGGGGGGAATAAAGGAGAGGCGGACAAAGAGGGGTGAAGGAAACATTGATCGTTGCCTAGGATACTACGGGCTGGTCGACCGCCTATGTCACGCCGGGGGTCCAGTTAGGCTGACAAAAGTTTCTTTCACGGGTTAACACACAAAATGTAATTTACTAGGGTCTAAAGTAAAGGTAACACACAGAAAAGCGTACACTCAAGAGAAAACAACAACAACAACAAACGAAAATAAAACTTACGATTTGTTTTTTTATAAATAACAGTACTTATCTTTTATTGCAGCGTTGATAGGGAGCGGACCGGGGTTACACAGGTATTCCAGGACACGGACACAGAGAACGACGTCTCCACACAACTCACTCCTGGGAAAGAGTCCCCGCATACCTATGGTTCCCCTTATATACAAACATGGCCACATTTGTTCAATGAGGTGGAAGATCGAATCATTTAACAAACACCATTATTCCCTCCAAACACTGAGAAGCTTAAACTGCTTATGTTTGTCAAAATAATTTGACAAGGGACCTTGGTGAAGTATATAACAGCATCTCCATGACATCTGTGCCATAGGAGGCTTTGGTTTCCATGACAAGACAACAAAGGGTAATCGGGAAAGAAAACTAAATGTATAAGATATTTTTAGAGTAGGCCGCGCTGTCGTATAAACATTTAGCTTGGAATTGCCTCGTTCCACTTCAATCATTAACAATGAACTTTCTGATTAATAGCGGTGATTGTGGTGTAGCGGCCTTTGTATCTCTGTCGTTGGAATTGGTATTCTTTTCTTAGCGTGAGGAAGTTAGCAAAAATTCCTTTGTCTCCAAAATAAAAAGTAAATCGTGCCGGTGTTGTACCAAAGCAGAGCCTCATTTAGCTCCCCAGCTGTTCAAACATTCTGGCCTAAATATAGGGACTGAGGCTCATTAAGACCAATTTGTTTTCCCAGACATGGCCAGACATTGTCGTCGTCCAGGAACTCCCTCCGGTAGAACACACGGGTTGCTTGTTCCAAATCTATCTGATGACCGAGAGGCAACCCAGTTTCGACGAGGAAGGAGAAATCTGATTATCGGCAAAAGTTATCTGTTCCAAGATAACATTTAAACACTATCAAGGTTTTACCAACATCTAAACGATTTTATAAATTCTTTTTCTATCTGAATTTACCATTTTACAAGAATCCAGAGAAATGTCCAATATTATTTCACAAAGAAAACAATTCTGACAACCCAAGGATTCTAATTTGCTTCATCAATATTTTAGATTAAGAGAGAGCAATTATGTCCCATATATCTAATCTGATAAATGATGTTGACAATCATTGTGGAAATTCTCTCCATAATTTTATTCTGGAGAGTTTTCACTGCAGACTCTGTCAACTTGAACTATTCCAACTTCAAAATAACAATTATATGTACTTTATATAATGTAGAAGTGTGTGATAGACATGTCTTCAGAGAGAACTACATTATGCGATGCTTAAAACTACAAAGATTTATCACAATGAGTTTATTTTTATTTTATTCTAGCTTTCAAGTGATAATGGATTTTTAACGCGTAAAAAAGAAACTCATTGTGAGAAATCTTTGTAGTTTTAAACGTCTTTCACAATTTTACTTTGAATAATTCCATGTACTTGCAGCAATCAGCCAAAACTCTAGCCATGTGAACACCAGTGGTGTCCAAAGCGGTATATCGACCCCGGGGAAAGGCTCAATCAATATTGTACGAGAGTTGTGCCGACAGCCTCCACGTGGGTGGATAGCAGATGTTTATAAGGGGCTTCAACTTCCTCCAGCCTTCCTCTACTTCTCGCCGTCGAACCTCTCGTCTAACCACAAAGGACATTTTAAACCTATCCATTGATTGAGTTTATAGTGTCTGTATATAGCTATTCTATAGAATGATATTTAGGATGGTTGCCGCAGCACTGGATGCCACCAGGATTCCTGCCACCAGGTGGACACCGGGTGAACGGCCGTCTTTGTGCGACGTCGTCCGTGACACGGGTGGCTGACACACGTGATGACAGATTTTTATGATGGACCATTGATGTGAGACTTGGGTGATAAGAAACCATATTTACACATTGCCAAGATTTTCAAATCGCCATGGGAAATTTGAAAACGCCTCGTCGTGCTGAAATTCTCTTCTTCTTCTTTCTTATATCCACTCAATCATATTAGGGTATCAAGCTTGTAAAGCTTGTTGATGGTGTCTGCCGGGGAAGAGTAGAGCTCATCAATAGATGAGTCAATACAGTCAATAATGTGTTTCAGGGTTTGCAGGTTGAGAATTGCACTTAATACATAGTGGGAAAACCTTGTAACTATTCTGGAAAGTCATTGTCCGTAGATTACCAGACTTAAGTTTGGAAATCAAAGACTGTTGTTCTCTTGGGAGGACAGAACCGGTGCTTGTCCCTCCTGCTCTGTACCAGTCATGTGCAGCATTAGGCTGAAGTTCTGACTTAGATGTTTTAATCACTCGCTACTTTAGTTACCAATACGGCTGTGTCGATAACCCCCATGGATTACTGCAATCACAGAGATACCTCAGATCGCATCCTTAAAAAGCATCGATGAATTTGGAAGCAAAATGTGGAATCCTAACCAAAGAAATATATTAAAAATCAATAACAAAATTTGAAAGGAGATTTATAAATTTGTCCATTTCCTTCCACGCCGAATACCCAGAAGTCTGAAATTTTGTCAAATTACATTTTCCTCAGGTTTGAACAAGTGCGCCAAATTTCAGACTTCTTGTTGGTGTCGTATATTAAAGTTGATTACACTATTTGTGGATAGGCAGACAGGAAGGAGGCTAAAAAAAAGCTTTAAAAAATGAAGACGTGAGCTCTCTCATCTTTGGAGGCAAATTATAAAGCAGTTTACTAGTTTTGTTCTAATTTTATTACTGAAAAGTAATTTATCCGGTATAAACTACATTCAGGGAGTAAAAAATACACACGCACAAACATTACTAATTCAGATTGTGAGAAAATAAATTCGAAGCACAATGTAAATGTAATTGAGCCGAAAATAGAGACGACCTAAGCTAAGCTATGTTCATGAAGCCTGCCAACACAAGATGGTACGTCCACTGGCGGGCCTCCACTACCTGCAGAACTACAGGCTATCGCGGCCCGAACAATCGATCAGAGGGGGTTCTGCAAGAACCCCCCAAGTACTACACATTTGAAAGACTACAAAAAAAAATAAACAATTTAAAACACGCTTTCATATTATTTTAAGGTTGAATCGACAATATTTAAAGATTATCTACATGATTTGGAAGAAAGGGAGGTAGGGAGAAAGAAAGCATGCTTTGGATGAGGCATCGCAAGAAATCTTGCCTCATAGAACTTTAGGAAAGGCCATAACCACCAAAGATATCACTCTGGGTTACATAGAACCAAGTTTTTAAAGAAAATCAATTGACGTAGTTCTTTCCTATATCTCTCAGCAGATCTATGAACCAAGTTTTGACCCCCCCCGTCCTTAGCGCCATATAGCTCCATTGCTAAAGGCCGTTGAGGAATTCACGCTTAATCAATGTCCATTTTACAAATATTTACTGAACAGATCATAATAAAATATAATTTATATATTCGCAACGTTTCATTCGAATTGAGTCAAAAAGCGATCAATTGAATATTTATATAAAAATGGGCGTACCTGGATCTGTGTTTCTTTTGGAGTCTGGAGCATTCATTGCCGAATGAGGAAGAAGAGAATTGAGTTTTAAATATCGGGGGAACGTTATAAATCGTAGTTCTTAAATTTACAACTGATGTTATCATTTCATATCTGTGATAGTAGCGTCCGAAACTTCCAAAATTTTAATCTTTAATATCAACACTAGGTTTACATCCCCAATCAATATTTCCACCAACAGTTGGTCTAAAGCCGCCTGGAATATATTGGCAGAATTCGCCAATACATTAGTAGTTGGGTAGTAAACTGAAAGGGTTCACTACTTAAGAGCCAGGCCTTTTCATCACGGTAGAGATAGTATCTTGAATTTGATGTAAAATGTATTTATGGATTTTTTAAATATGGTTCTGTGTTTAGGGATAAGTTGGTAGCAGGTGAATTTTCCTGACGAAGTAATTCAGATTGTGTATCTGCACCGATCTTGTTGCCCAGCCTGGCTGGTGTTTAGGAAAACGGTCATTCTCCTCAGGTGAGGAGTTAGCTGGCGGTTGCATCATCTGCATTACATCATCAGGTCACTGCCGGCAATTACGTCTTTCCTATATTAGGAACAGCCCTCTCTTCCTCTACTTTCTATACAGGCTTCTCTGACAACACAGACTTCAGAGAATTTTTGTTGTATATTTGAGATATCCTCTCTGATATGTCATAGCTTCAACCTCGAAATCTGCAGCAGATTCACCTGTTGGTTGGATAACTTTAATATTCCGCATTCCTTTCAGCCATATTCGACCTATCTGGATGAAATTTTACAGTATATAAAGTATGTTCTAGAACATTATTGTTTATGTTTATATTTCAAAAGTAGTATTTGTAATTGTATAATTAAAGCTATATCTTTTGGTTGCAACTGTGTGATAGAGATGCATGGAAACATCTGAGGCTCTTCTTTGGACACGACACCAACAACAACGTTACATCGGACAATCCTGTGAAGATGGGCCTTTTAAACCCCAGGTTTCCTCAGATATTGCACCTAAGTATATTGGAATGTTTGTTGACAAACCTTTAGATATTCTCTATTGGCTTGATAACTATTCTTCAATTCACAATCTTCTTACTTGAACTATTTTGTTTTCTATTTTAATTTAAAATAGGAAATAAAATGGGCCAAGTAAGGAAAGAGTGAATTGACGAAAGCTTATCAAACCAAAATTGAATATCTAAATATTAATGAGATTTTTGAGTTTAATCAGAATCATTTTTATCAAGAGTCAACACCTTAATTTCTACCTTATATAATGATTAATACTTATTTAGTATTATTTATACTATGTAATTACTACTCTCTCTCTATGGCTTACTATGAAATTAAAGTGACTTGATAAAAATATTGATGATTAAACGGAGAAACGCTTATGAATATATAGCTTATACGTTTTATGCGAACGATAGCTATCTAGAAATACTCGAATAAGAAAAGCCAAATCTTATGGAGCAAAGTGTTTCTATATTTATAAATAAACTCTTTGCTCAAAGATTTAGCTTATAGGTTTGAGACTTCACCTATTTGGAATTGGGATAGAAAACTTCTAAGATAACATGATCGTAATAATTTTCTTATTTAATATCAGATCGATTGAAGGGCATTCCTAGCAAAATGTTAGATCCATGGAAACGCCTATCTTAACAAAAACGACTGAGTAAAGATTTTCCTTAAATTTTCCATTTATCATCCTACATGATGGTTACTCCAGCATGCGACTTTGAGTATTTCAATATACTTAAAGATTTTTTGAAAATAGAGAAATCCATATTTAAACATTTAGGTAATCAAAAGGCATATATTAGATTGAATACAAATATTTATTTGCATATCTTCTTATTCACACACACACAACACGACACAAATTCAATTAATGCCTTTTTATTACCTAAAGACTTAAAGATATTTTAACTAAGACAGACACACATAAAACTATTATAAGTCCAACAGATAATGTATGTGAATTGGGTATTATCTTTATAAATTGGAGTAAGGTTCTGATGGTCTATAAAGGCGGATTATTCCACCGCCAAACCTTGCAGCTCCTCCGTGTACAGTACTGCTTCATTTATCTCGAGGTCTCATCACCTGCAGTTGGCAGAAAGCGGCTTCCGTCGGTCTGAGCCAGCAGTTGGTGTATTTTGGGACTGTTGCATTCTTGCGGTCCTCGTGGGTCATTGGCCACGTCGACCGAAGAATTGCCTGTATTGTCATCTGGAGAAATCTAGTTTCAAATCCCTGTAAAACTTTCTAATGAGACATAGACGAATAGCGGGAGATGTGGGTTAGCTATACTTTAACTCTAGGTGCACCATGTGTATCCACATGTAGAAAACAGCAATACCTTTGGAATTATAAAATGTCCGAGCCCCGTTTAGTTACTAGAGACTTATCGGTGCTTATGGATTTGTGAGAATTCAGACTCTCATTGAGACAAAATATTAGGACTAAGAAGAAAATTTGTTAATTAAATGCAACTTAAAATTGATTTTAAAAAACAGATTCACAATACTTTATTCATTATAAGTTCGACAGCTTGTGTGTGGTCGTTCCAAGTTTGTCCAGCTGTGAATAATTAATCAACAATTGTCGACGTGCGGACGTTATCAATAAAATCTGTTTACATCCTTATAAAAATAAAATAAATAATGCAAAAGGTTTATAGAAATGATTTTCTGTTCATTTTTTATTGCATTCTCAAGCTTTTGAGAATTTCTACCCATCTACAGGAGTACAAAATGAACAATAAACAGGGCGTTTCATTATTGTTCATTTTGTGCCCCTATAGAAGGCTGGAAATTCCCGAAACCTTTAGAATGCAATAAAAAATGAACAGAAAATCACATATCCATAAACCTGTTGCATTATTTATTTAATTCATATACATGATATTCACATCTATTAGAAACTCCGCCCTTGCCGGTCCCAAGCCCGGATGAAAAAGGAGGAGGGGGAGCAGTAACAAGCTCACTAAGAAACCTGGGCTCAGCTGGCCCGGCTGATAGTACCCTGTAAGGGCTCCTAATCCAGGGATACAGGATAAGCAGCGTTTGTACTCCATGTTAGGAGAGGCTGTACATGGCGTCTGTTCCTCATGTCAGAGGCGGCCATTTCTTTTGGAGCTAAGTCGGCCTGCTACTGAGTAGTGCTCCCAGTCTTAATGACAAAGGCAGACGCATTCTAATTCACCCAGTCATGATATCGAACTTTACAAGCTTGATTCCCTAATATGATTGAGTGGAGATAAGAAAGAAGAAGACATCTATTAGATTACTGAATGGCCAATGACCTGTTTTCTACGTTACAATCGGTGGAGAAGCTGGACCGATACCATTCATAAATAAAGGAAAATTAATTCAGCCGAACCTGAAGAAACTAGAATAAATATAAAGATGGAAGAAGATGACGTCATCAATAAATACTTTACATGTTTAGATATCTAGCTACACTTATTTCTACGTCGTTACAATATAAAGGTATATATATGTATAGAAATGAGATTTTCTGTTGAATTTGGAATTGTTGTGATTATCTTGATTTTGGTTATCTTGAGAATTAGGCTATGGTGGTGAAGTCGTGGCTAAAATCTTTAAAGTATGATAATGAAAATAGTTTTGATCAGTAATTTAGTTGAGTTAAAGGAATATACAAAAAAAAAAAAACAATTTGATAAAAGCAATGCCTGGCTTAAGGCGAGTAGAATAAGGAAAACAGAAGATTATTTAAATAATGTACAAAAGTTTTGAGCCGGCCATTGGGATAAAACAACAAGGAGTTTTTATAGGGGAAGAGTGACCTCTGGCGGTCGATTTAGCAGAGTATTTGAATCTATGAAATTATAATTTAAAATAAAATAATATTTTTATATAACATATATATAGATCATTTTATTCTCGATCGAACGTTGTACTGTACATATTACATCCCAAACACGACGCCAGCCATCTCTGTCTTGAGCTCGATGTACCATCTCGGCGACCGTTAAGCCAGTGAGTTGCTTTAATTGGTCCACGAAACGTGTCGACGGGTGTCCAGGTATGATGTTTATGATGGTACTAGCCGAATGACCCGGGCAACGCCCGTGTTTTACCCGATTGAATGTTTTGATTCAAATACTATTTGTTACAATTATAAATTGAGAAAGAGAGGATTCCATTTAGTTATTAACTAATATATGCATTTATTTAAGGAGCGACCCGCTCCAGCACAATAGTTACAAAAACCAAAAAGCGAGTGGGGGGGCAAAGTCAAAACCAAAGTGTCTCGTGTAGTGGCGGCGCCATCGTAGCCACGTGATCGTAGCCAACCAATAGGAGAGCGCCATTCCAAAGAAAAAGCAAACGGTGACAGAGATGACGCTCGTAACTGTATATAGAATAATGTCCATAAGATATATTAAATGGCCACAATTACAGCTAGCTTCTTATTTCTCTTCTTTAAACAAAACTATATTTCAAGGTAAAGATATGTAATTTAGAAGTGTTGTGTGTAGAGAGTTTATAACTATCCTATTTTTAGAATCAAATTTTATCAACTTTTTTTAATCTCTTCCCCTATTTTTAAAGAGATTTGAATAAATTATGAAAGTTACAAAAAGAGACAAATAGAAAAAATTGAAATATTTTAAGAAAATAATGCTAATCTCAGAATTAGCTTTAAAATATGAATATATCTATATAAAAATGTTTTCTTTCTTCAAAAGATTAAAGAAAGACACATTGTGTAACTGGAGATAGTTTTGTAATTTACTTTAACCACAGTTACAAAATGTATATCTTCTTTTTAATTATTGAAATAAATAAAAAAGTATATATTATACTTTAAAACTGAATCTGATTGAAATTATGTTCTTAAAATTTTGTTATTTTTATTTCAGCTCTTTTCTGTAACTCTTTAAATTGAAGATCATTTTTTGGTTGGAAGTTGATTGAGAGAAAAACACAGCCACAGCAACTAATAGTTTATTTTTAACTCCCGACGTTTTTGTGACTTCCTGCCATTCTCTTCAGGGGAATGTTTACTTTGAAATTTAAATAAAGTATATTCTTTGAATAGGGAAGAGAGATAAAAAAAAAAAAATATATATATAATGTGATATTTTTTATTCTAAAAATATAATAGTTATAAAATAAACAAACTATACCACATTTAAATCACATCTTAATATTTATAAAATTATATTTTTGAATATTAAGGTGAAAACATTAGGCTTCAATGAATAAATATCTTTAAATAAAATTTCATTCACAAATCTCTAGATTTGAGGCATGAAAGTCCTTCCACAGGATAAAACATGACACAATAAATCATCAATAGAATACGATATACTCAGATACTATTGTACATAGTTTCATACAAAAGCTGTAGAAAATAAATTTATCTTTTAAACTATTTTATACAAAATACCAGAAATTAAAAAAAACATAAAATAAAACAATAAATATAGACGTGTCTGGGATATAACCATGGAAGCAAAGACTCTACTGACTAAACCGTAGTTATTGTTATGAGTATGATTCTGGCTTTGCTGTGAGTCTTCAGAAGCATGGAGTTAGAGGCTTTGGGTAAGCTCAGGGAAATTATATTGTAACTTTCTGGTATGTCTATTCTTCTGTCAATACTATTGTATTATCTTGATATGATTGATTTTATGATGAGTCTCTGTTATTTATTGGGAATGGTGGAGCTATGGGTCTTTGGTTCTGATAGGGAGAAGAAATGACCTGTTTATCTTATGTGATGGTGTACTGATGATTCACCTTGGTTTTGATTGTCGATATTTTGTTTATGTTCGGATATTATTGTATTCAAAATCTGCCAATCTTTATATCTGATCTTACATTCTTTGCATAATATGGAATATATAGTATTCTTAATATTAGTAGGGTAATTATTTCTATTGTTATTTCGAGAGAATAAAAAAATCATCCAGGGGATAGATTCTTACAAAAACTATTTAATTAGCTGAAGCTGTCGGGGCTTAGAGCCCTTATACAGAAGTTCTAACTATTGTTCATTGTTATGGAGTGTTCTAAGTAACGATATTGGGGGATCTGCTAGAAAATATTTTTATTCCAAATTTCTTTAGATGACTGGCTATAGTTCCAGATATTCGTGGATATGGAACACTGCGTATAGAGTTGTAAATTTGGGGGTTCCGAATCTTAATAAGGGTTGTAGAAATGCTTTAAAATTAACGGTATAGGATATTGGAAAGTCTTTATATTTCTCAAAATATTCCGCTTTGAAGGCGGGAAGTGAGCAATGGCTATGGACACGTTAAGGTCTTCACTGTATTTATTTTATGGCTGAGAGGGCAGAAGGAGGAAATTTGGATATAGTTGGGGTTGAAGGATGGCTTATAGTAAACAGTTGTTTGTGAGTGTAATTGCTGGTTATGAGAATTATTTTTATATATAAAAATGGCAGTCTATTGTTTTTTTTTTTTGTAAGGAAAATTCAGGTCGGAATGGTAACTATTGAGTTTTGCCAGAATGTTGTCAGTTTGATTTTCGTGGCAGATACAAAATATCACATCAATATATCGACACTATACAAATATATCTGATGGGAATAGTTTTTACCAAAGAAACCTTTCCCTGGAACCTCATGTTTAATATTGATACAGAAGATTAATTTATTAAATTATAAACTCAAGCAATGGACTTATCGCCAAATTAAATCAATTTTTACTTAATACACATTCATAAAAAATCGTTACAACTTGAATTCTCCATTTAAAACACCAGCACTTTCATAGAAGAAATTCTCAAGTACTAATCTCAACCAAACAAGATCATGATCTCATTCGAAGCAAAATCCCTTTACTCCAGTTTCTCACACTAGATGATACTGCGCAGAAACCAAAGAGTTCTTGAGAGAAAATCAAGTTGATCAGATCACTGTCAAAAAAATAGTTAAACTTATATCCCTGTGAATAGAAACAAATATCCTGCCATAGAGAAAGAGGGGAATTGTGTTAGTACCTATACTTCGAACCAACATATTCCAATGATCGACTCCACCTTTGTATCCAGGGGGCCATAATTAGAGGAGTGCACCCAGCAAACTGAGAAATATTGGATGACTGTGGACATCAAATATTGATGACACTCCAGGCAATGTCCTCTTCGCCCACTCAGTAGCTCCCCGATGACATCCCAAACAACTCTCCTACAGCGTATTGACGTCATATCCCTATATTTATGATATCTGTGGCAACTGTGCTTTTCTATATCTCATTGAATGGATTCATTTTTTAAAATGGGTCAAGAATTCAATATTTATGAATACGTTTCTGGGGGTCTATCGAACCGAATCTTTTGAAAACATTAAATAATTTTGTAAAATTCTGGGAGAGTAGAAATCTTGACGATTAATTGAAGCATAAATAACATTAACGATATGGATATTGTCAACCACAAGTAAATATAAAGTGAGAGATGACCGAATTCAGTGACTCACTTCTGCGCCGCCAAGAAATCTCCCAGAGACAAGAAACACCAGGCTCCACTATCCTGAATGCTGGAATAAACACCCCGCTGGAGTTTGTACTTTACAGAGTTGAGACAGCACTAGCAACTATCTATCTCCGCTATCCTTAATGCTGGAATAAACACCCCGCTGGAGTTTGTACTTTACAGAGTTGAGACAGCACTAGCAACTGTCTATCTCCACTATCCTGAATGCTGGAATAAACACCCCGCTGGAGTTTGTACTTTACAGAGTTGAGACAGCACTAGCAACTGTCCATCTCCACTATCCTGAATGCTGGAATAAACACCCCGCTGGAGTTTGTACTTTACAGAGTTGAGACAGCACTAGCAACTGTCTATCTCCGCTATCCTGAATGCTGGAATAAACACCCCTCTGGAATTTGTACTTTACAGAGTTGAGACAGCACTAGCAACTGTTTATCTCCACTATCCTGAATGCTGGAATAAACACCCCTCTGGAGTTTGTACTTTACAGATTTGAGACAGCACTAGCAACTCTTTATCTCCACTATCCTGAATGCTGGAATAAACACCCCGCTGGAGTTTGTACTTTACAGAGTTGAGACAGCACTAGCAACTGTCTATCTCCGCTATCCTGAATGCTGGAATAAACACCCCTCTGGAGTTTGTAATTTACAGATTTGAGACAGCACTAGCAACTGTCTATCTCCGCTATCCTGAATGCTGGAATAAACACCCCTCTGGAGTTTGTACTTTACAGAGTTGAGACAGCACTAGCAACTGTCTATCTCCGCTATCCTGAATGCTGGAATAAACACTCCTCTGGAGTTTGTACTTTACAGAGTTGAGACAGCACTAGCAACTGTCTATCTCCACTATCCTGAATGCTGGAATAAACATTCCGCTGGAGTTTGGACTTTAAAGATTTGAGACAGCACTAGCGACTGTCTATCTCCGCTATCCTGAATGCTGGAATAAACACCCCGCTGGAGTTTTTACTTTACAGAGTTGAGACAGCACTAGCAACTGTCTATCTCCACTATCCTTAATGCTGGAATAAACACCCCGCTGGAGTTTGTACTTTACAGAGTTGAGACAGCACAAGCAACTGTCTATCTCCGCTATCCTGAATGCTGGAATAAACACACACACATATCTCTGGAGGCTATATCAGGGCTTAAAACAAAAGTTTAAACCAGTGAAAGAACAACAATGCTATTGTGAAATTTCAACTAACAAATTTACATCAAATTTCAAGGTGAAAAAATAGCACAAAAGTGAAATTGTACTGGGATCAGGGGATAAATTTGGAAAAAAGCATATCTTGATAGTGCAACTTAAAGTTACTGATGGGTTTCGTCATCTGTGGATTCTGATTCGTTGATTTTAGTTTATTTCAGAATTGAAAAAAAAAAAGAAAAACCATTCGCGATTAATCAAGAAAAGCTAACCACGTGCTTTTTCCTCAATCATTTTTTAAAATTTGATAAAGAAATAATTAAAAAATTATATATAAATATAATATATATATTTTAATAAAACTATTAAGCACAAATTCTTCTTCTTCAAATTAATTTTTTTACTGTCCTCACTGCGATGAAAAACTATTGGGAGGGTTTGTTTGGCTCATCAGTGGTGAACCTTCCCAGCGGTTTCGCCAGTTTAAACAATAAGACCGCTTTAGTATATTAATTTGTTTGTTTTTCTTCAAATATATATATTTAAAAAAACGTTCGCACAATTATTTTATACACACATAACATGCTTTTTAGCATTAAAAAAATCTTATAAAATGAATTAAATAATATAATAGTTTTCTCTCTCTCTCTTATTTATTCTTTTTATGTATTTAACCTTATATAATCTTGTATGGACATTGTAATAAATCAGTTTCAATCTCAATCTCTCTCTCTCTGGAAATGAGTTTCTTCATAGTTTTAATCATTAATGTATTAAACTTTATTAACATCATGAAACGCGATATCCCAAACACAGAGATATTTGCGTCAATACCTTTCATTGCATTACAGCAATTCGGCTATATACAATCCTGTTCAATTAATTATTTTACATAATTTAACTAAAGAAAATTGTCCAAAGAAAAAAACAAACAACAAATCAAAACACACAAAGCAAGCATCGCAGTTCTTTTTTTTTCCCCCTTAAGATTCCTTCTCTTTTTTTGCTACGGAGTATCTATTGCGGCGTTTATTATCATTCGTCTTATGTACTCCTATAGAAGGACTGGGATGTCTGTAAGTTTGAGATTACAATAAAGATGAAAATGAACTCATCTTCAGAAACCTGTTGTATTATATTTAATTTCTATATCTCGGAGAGAGAGATTCAAACTGATTTATTAACCGTTCATATAAGGTTAACTACCCGTTTCATGATTTTTCAGGATGCCTGAATGACCAGTTTTTTGGTCGTTTAGGTACAGCTTGCACCACGCTGATGAGGGACAACAACCAGAAACGGGTCCGTGGTTAGCTTTTCTTGATTAATCAAGAATGGGTATTTGGCCAATTCTGGAATAATTAAAAATCAACGAGAATAGTTGGTATTTATTCCGATAGATGGCGTAAGCCATCAGCAACTTTCAGTTGCACGATAAGGAGATGCTTTTTCTTAATAAGGTTATGCATAAATAAATAAAATAAATACGGATATATAGATGATATATAAATAGATAGAAAGAGAATCAATCTTATTAAATGGGATAAACAAGAAGGCATACCAAGTTTCCACGCCGGGTATCTATAAGTTGTGACGAGAGGTATGTAACTAAGTGATGGCCCCCACAGCGGCGGTACTCACGGAGGAAGGCACTCAGTCGGTCTGTGGCCGCCGACTGGAAGTGGGCGCCACCACGCCGCCCTGCGATACCTGCCTGCCAGCCGTTGCCATGACGACTTTTGTCCACCACCGACCGCTTAACTCCCCCCAGATAAACGTCTAACCCAGTACCATTCCCGGTACCATCACATTCTCCATGTCCCCCACTCCTGGCTGTACTCGACTGATAGACCAGACATGGACAATATAGGGGGACATGCGGCTTGATATTTAGAATATAGTTTCGTTAATATGCAAAAGGCGATTTCTCCTAGAAAAAAAATTGAGTATATTTCAGATAATTAACGAAGTTTTATTTGACATGGATCCAGAACTGCAGATTTACACACCAAAGATGGAGAACTTTGGAAATGCTGTGATAGAGATGTATGGAGACATCTGACGCTCTTCATTGGACTCGACAACAACAACAACGAAGTTTTATGAAAAGCTGATTGAGAATTTTAGAAAATCACAATGATGAATTTAAATGAGGTATTGAAGCTAGAAGTTGCCTGGCCGGAATTCATTGTTCTTTAAATGAAGAGACTTCGGAAACTGACGTGTCCTTTAATTTAATGAATTAAAATTCGGTAAAAAATTATTTTTGATGGAAGAGACAAAATGGAATGTATGAAACAGATTTTCGGCTATTGATGAAGAGAAAGATCTTAATGCTCGCAGCGCACGTGGACACAATTTGAGCCACCACGTTGAATGGAAGAACGTAGATAGAACGCCAGGTCAGTGGAAGTTGACCCAAGGACTACGAAGGATACCTCCATGGCAAAGCTCAGTCGTGCTACAGCCAGCTGTACCGGCGGAATTCTCCGGAGCTACAGAAGGCTGCACCTGCGGGTCGTGCCTGACCGGAATAGAAGGTGGATTGATTTGGCCAGTACCTACCACTTTAGTAACATACCTGTGCATACATTACACTCTACGCGATGTAAGAAATACTGCTTTATATCGCACATTCTTCCTTATTCAGTACTGAAGAGCCATACCTTCCACTAGAGGCACGTGGTCTCTCGCTATATCTTCGAACGTCAGGTAGAACATTTAAAATTGACTATTTCTGCCGATTAGTGTCTGAAAACCTAAAATATGTTGTTTATTTGAAAACTTTCAATTAGATCTATTTTAACGCCATTTTTGTGATTTGAAATCTTTCCAAATTTCAAAGAATTTTAACATTTTCTAGAGCCGCAACCTAATGTGTTTACTTTTTTGATTGGATGGCTGTGCATTTGTCCTGAAATGTATATTCTTATGGCGCAGTTTTAAAAGTAAATAATTAATAAGAGTGTGTGTTCAAAATTTAATAAACGAAAATACAAAAATTTTAAATAACAAATACTTTATTATAAAATCATTACACTATTAACCTATACCATTGTGTATCTGAACTAATAATAAATTCGTTTATCGGATTTTTGGATAAGATCAAAGTGTAGTGATAAGGATAAAAAGTAGGAAGAAGAGGCGGACCTTCCAACCTTTCGCCCGAATCCAGAGAACCCAAAGTAGAAATTTTCGTACAAACAAATATTTTTCTAACCATTTAAAAAAAATTCCAATTGAAATATAGTTTATGGTTTTGTTTTGTAACATCCTCCTATGTTGAATATGTAATTATTTGAAGCTGTTCAATAAAATGTTTTAAATATAAAATAAATAATTTTAAATGTAAAATATGTTGAAAATATTTTGAATATACATAAAAAATGGGGCAGCATATCTCTAAGAAAAACGGGTCAACAACCCTTGTAACGAGTGTGTATTCGGATTAACAGACTTTAGATGAGAAAATAAATTCCACTCATCCATAAGAGCATATTTCAGTTCGAGAAGAAGGTTTGTGAGAGTGGGCTGAGGACTTGTCTCCCCGAGGTGCCCGCTACATGTTCTAGTGGTTCCGGGGATCTTGCTGATCAATCCATCGTCTGAATATTCTACCTCTCGAGGAAACCACTGACTTGCACTGTCCTGTTTGGATAGGCATTTTCATCCGTTAAAATGAACTAGAGACCAATGCAATTTCTTTCATAGATTTCATGAATATTCTTACTATATCTTTGAGCCGTATCCTCTTAGCTACATTCAACAATGGAGTGGATTTAACTTTCCATAGTCGCCAAGCTGTATTGAACAATGAAGTGTGTTTACTTCTCAATATAGTCACCTAGCTACATTCAACAAAGAAGTGTGTTTAATTTCCATATAGTCGCCTATCTGCATTGAACAATGAATTGTGTTTAATTTCCATATAGTCGCCTATCTGCATTCAACAATGAAGTGTGTTTAATTTCCATATAGTCGCCTATCTGCATTGAACAATGAAGTGTGTTTAATTTCCATATGGTCACCTATCTGTATTGAACAATGGAGTGTGTTTAATTTCCATATAGTCACCTATCTGCATTGAACAATGAAGTGTGTTTAATTTCCATATAGTCACCTATCTGCATTGAACAATGAAGTGTGTTTAACCTTCCTTAGTCACCTAGCTGCATTGAACGATGAAATGTGTTTAACTCTCCATAGCTACCTTTAACAATGAAGAGTTTTTAACTCTCCATAGCTGCATGGAAAAATGAAATGTGTTCAACTCTTTATTGCTACCTTTAACAATGCAGTGTTTTTAACTCTCCATAGCTGTGTGGAACATTGAAATGTGTTTAACTCTTCATAGCTGCATGGAACAATGAAGTGTTTTTAAATCTCCATAGCTGCATGGAACAATGAAGTGTTTTTATCTCTCCATAGCTGTATGGAACAATGAAGTGTGTTTAACTCTCCATAGCTGCATGGAACAATGAAGTGTTTTTTACTCTACATAGCTAGATTGAACAATGAAATGTGTTTAACTGTCCATAGCTGCATGGAACAATGAAATGTGTTTAACTCTCCATAGATGCATGGAACAATGAAATGTGTTTAACTCTCCATAGCTGCATGGAACAATTAAGTGTTTTTAACTCTCCATAGCTGCATGAAACAATGAAATGTGTTCAACTCTCTATAGCTGCATTGAACAATGAAGTGTGTTTAACTCTCCATATCTGCATTGAACAATGAAATGTGTTCAACTCTCCATAGCTGCATGAGACAAAGAAGTGTTTTTAACACTCAATAGCTGCATGGAACAATGAAGTGTTTTATAACACTCCATAGATGCATTGAACAATGAAGTGTGTTTAACTCTCCATAGCTACCTTTAACAATGAATAGCTTTTAACTATCCATAGCTGCATGGAACATTGAAGTGTTTTTAACTCTCCATAGCTGCATGGAATAATGAAATGTGTTTACCTCTTCATAGCTGCATGAAACAATGAAGTGTGTTTAACTCTCTATAGCTACCTTTAACAATGAAGTGTTTTTAACTCTCCATAGCTGCATGGAACAATGAAATGTGTTTAATCCTTCATAGCTGCATGGAACAATGAAGTGTCTTTAACTCTCCATAGCTGCATGGAACAATGAAATGTGTTTAACCCTTCATATCTGCATGGAACAATGAAATGTGTTTAACTCTCCATAGCTACCTTTAACAATGAAGCGTTTTTAACTCTTCATAGCTGCTTGAAACAATTATGTGTTTAACTCTCCATAGTTGCATTGAACAATGAAGTGTTTTGAACTATCCATAGCTACCTTTAACAATGAAGCGTTTTAAACTCTACATAGATGCATGGAACAATGAAATATGTTTAACTCTCCATAGCTACATTTAACAATGAAGTGTCTTTAACTCTTCATAGCTGCATTGAACATTGAGGTGTTTCTAACTCTCCATATCTGCATTGAACAATGAAATGTGTTTAACTCTCCATAGCTGCATTGAACAATGAAATGTGTTTAACTATTTATAGCTGCATGGAACAATGAAGTGTGTTTAACTCTCCATAGCAGCATTAAACAATGACGTGTGTTTAACTCTCCATAGCTGCATTGAACAATGAAATGTGTTTAACTCTTCATAGCTGCATTGAACAATGAAATGTGTTTAACTATCCATAGCTGCATTGAACAACGAAGGGTTTTTAACTCTCCATAGCTGCATTGAACAATGAAATGTGTTTAACTCTCCATAGTTGCTTTGATCAATGAAGTGTGTTTAACTTTCCGTAATTTGCATGGAACAATGAAGTGTGTTTAACCCTCCATAGCTGCATGGAACAATGAAGTGTTTTTAACTCTCCATAGCTGCATGAAACAATGAAGTGTTTTAACTCTCCATAGCTGCATGGAACAATGAAGTGTTTTTAACTCTCCATAGCTGCATGAAACAATGAAGTGTTTTAACTCTCCATAGCTGCATGGAACAATGAAGTGTTTTTAACTCTCCATAGCTGCATGGAACAATGAAGTGTGTTTAACTCTCCATAGCTGCATGGAACAATGAAATGTGTATAACTCTCCATAGTTGCATTGAACAATGAAGTGTTTTTACCTCTCCATAGCTGCATGGAACAATGAAGTGTTTTTAACTCTCCATAGCTGCATTGAACAATGAAATGTGTTTAAGTATCCATGGCTGCATGGAACAATGAAGTGTGTTTAACTCTCCATAACAGCATTGAACAATGACGTGTGTTTAACTCTCCATAGCTGCATTGCACAATGAAATGTGTTTAGCTCTCCATAGCTGCATGGAACAATGAAGGGACTTCAACTCTCCATAGCTGCATGGAACAATGAAATGTGTTTAACTCTCCATAGCTGCATGGAACAATGAAATGTGTTTAACTCTTCTTAGCTACATGGAACAAAGAAATGTGTTTAACTCTCCATAGCTGCATTTGAACAATGAAGTGTGTTCAACTCTCCATAGCTGCATGAGACAAAGAAGTGTGTTTAACACTACATAGCTGCCTTGAACAATGAAGTGTTTTATAACTCTCCATAGCTACCTTTAACAATGAAGCGTTTTTAACTCTTCATAGCTGCTTGAAACAATTATGTGTTTAACTCTCCATAGTTGCATTGAACAATGAAGTGTTTTGAACTATCCATAGCTACCTTTAACGATGAAGCGTTTTAAACTCTACATAGATGCATGGAACAATGAAATATGTTTAACTCTCCATAGCTACATTTAACAATGAAGTGTCTTTAACTCTTCATAGCTGCATTGAACATTGAGGTGTTTCTAACTCTCCATATCTGCATTGAACAATGAAATGTGTTTAACTCTCCATAGCTGCATTGAACAATGAAATGTGTTTAACTATTTATAGCTGCATGGAACAATGAAGTGTGTTTAACTCTCCATAGCAGCATTAAACAATGACGTGTGTTTAACTCTCCATAGCTGCATTGAACAATGAAATGTGTTTAACTCTTCATAGCTGCATTGAACAATGAAATGTGTTTAACTATCCATAGCTGCATTGAACAACGAAGGGTTTTTAACTCTCCATAGCTGCATTGAACAATGAAATGTGTTTAACTCTCCATAGTTGCTTTGATCAATGAAGTGTGTTTAACTTTCCGTAATTTGCATGGAACAATGAAGTGTGTTTAACCCTCCATAGCTGCATGGAACAATGAAGTGTTTTTAACTCTCCATAGCTGCATGAAACAATGAAGTGTTTTAACTCTCCATAGCTGCATGGAACAATGAAGTGTTTTTAACTCTCCATAGCTGCATGGAACAATGAAGTGTGTTTAACTCTCCATAGCTGCATTGAAAAATGAAGTGTTTTTAACTCTCCATAGCTGCATGGAACAATGAAATGTGTATAACTCTCCATAGTTGCATTGAACAATGAAGTGTTTTTACCTCTCCATAGCTGCATGGAACAATGAAGTGTTTTTAACTCTCCATAGCTGCATTGAACAATGAAATGTGTTTAAGTATCCATGGCTGCATGGAACAATGAAGTGTGTTTAACTCTCCATAACAGCATTGAACAATGACGTGTGTTTAACTCTCCATAGCTGCATTGCACAATGAAATGTGTTTAGCTCTCCATAGCTGCATGGAACAATGAAGGGACTTCAACTCTCCATAGCTGCATGGAACAATGAAATGTGTTTAACTCTCCATAGCTGCATGGAACAATGAAATGTGTTTAACTCTTCTTAGCTGCATGGAACAAAGAAATGTGTTTAACTCTCCATAGCTGCATTTGAACAATGAAGTGTGTTCAACTCTCCATAGCTGCATGAGACAAAGAAGTGTGTTTAACACTACATAGCTGCCTTGAACAATGAAGTGTTTTATAACTCTCCATAGCTGCATTGAACAATGAAGTGGTTTAACTCTCCATAGCCACCTTTAACAATGAATAGGTTTTAACTCTCTATAGCTGCATGGAACATTGAAGTGTTTTTAACTCTTCATAGCTGCATGGAACATTGAAGTGTTTTTAACTCTCCATAGCTGCATGGAACAATGAAATGTGTTCAACTCTTCATAGCTGCATGGAACAATGAAGTGTGTTTAACTCTCCATAGCTACCCTTAACAATGGAGTGTTTTTAACTCTCCAAAGCTGCATGGAAAAATTAATGTGTTTATCCTTTCATAGCTGCATGGAACAATGAAGTGTGTTTAACTCTCCATAGCTACCTTTAACAATGAAGCGTTTTTAACTCTCCATAGCTGCATGGAACAATGAAATGTGTTTAACCCTTCATAGCTGCATGGAACAATGAAGTGTGTTTAACTCTCCATAGCTACCTTTAACAATGAAGTGTTTTTAACTCTCCATAGTTTGCATTGAACAATGAAATATGCTTAACTCTCTATAGCTACCTTTAACAATGAAGCGTTTTTAACTCTTCATAGCTGCTTGGAACAATGAAATGTGTTTAACTCTCCATAGCTGCATTGAACAATGAAGTGTTTTGAACTCTCCATATCTACCTTTAACAATGAAGCGTTTTCAACTCATCATAGCTGCATTGAACAATGAAATGTGTTTAACCCTTCATAGCTGCATTGAACAATGAAGTGTGTTTAACTCTCCATAGCTACCTTTAACAATGAAGCGTTTTTAACTTTACATAGATGCATGGAACAATGAAGTGTGTTTAACTCTCCATATCTACCTTTAACAATGAAGCGTTTTCAACTCTTCATAGCTGCATTGAACAATGAAGTTTCTTTAACTCTCCATAGCTGCATTGAACAATGAAATGTGTTTAACTCTCCATAGCTCATTGAACAATGAAATGTGTTTAACTCTCCATAGCTCATTGAACAATGAAGTGTGTTTAACTCTCTATAGGTACCTTTAACAATGAAGTGTTTTTAACTCTTCATAGCTGCATTGGACATTGAAGTGTGTTTACTCTCCATAGCTTCTTTTAACAATGAAGTTTCTTTAACTCCTCATAGTTGCATTGAACAATGAAGTGTTTTTAACTATCCATACCTACATTGAACAATGAAATGTGTTTAACTCTCCATAGCTGCATTGAACAATGAAGTGTTTTTAACTCTGCATAGCTACCTTTAACAATGAAGTGTGTTTAACTCTCCATAGCTGCATTGAACAATGAAGTGTTTTTAACTCTCCATAGCTACCTTTAACAATGAAGTGTTTTTAACTCTCCATAGCTGCATTGAACAATGAAGTGTGTTTAACTCTCCATAGCTACCTTTAACAATGAAGTGCTTTTAACCCTCCATAGCTACCTTTAACAATGAAGTGCTTTTAACTCTCCATAGCTACCTTTAACAATGAAGTGCTTTTAACTCTCCATATTGTTGTGATATGTTAAATAACATATGTTACGTATTATATTTATTATCTATTATTGACTATGCACAATCATGCCATTTGTCAATTGTTTTACAAAAACTTATGTAAATTATTTCCTTTTTATCTCTAGCTTGTATAAAAGGAGATTGCTAGATTAAATAAACATTCAGTTCAACTTGTAAGCCGGAGCGAGTCTTGTTCAGATAACAATTAATCATTACAACATGGCGCAGCCGATAGGATGATTCCGGATTATGACAAGTATCGAATTAAAATAGATTAATTCAACAATGAGTAGAATGGAAGGAATCAAGCCGCCGGCAGAATTTGTCCCATACATCAACGAGAAAATATGGGAGACCTGGAGAGAGTCGTTTGAAATTTTTGCAATAGCGGTAAATTTAGAAAGCATGCCGCTGGTGCGTCAGCGAGCAATCTTGAAGCATATTGCTGGTGAGAAAACAGTGATGATATACAAGACATTTCACATAAGCGAAAATGATACTTACCCAAGTTTAAAGGAAATGCTTGATATGTTAACGAACCATTTTAAGCCCTTCAAAAATACGATTCAAAGGAGAAATGCATTTTTTACCTGTGTACAAAAAGAAAGGCAGGGAATCATGGAATTTGTCACAGAATTAAAGCAGCTGGCACAAGAATGTGAATTCGAGAATTCAACAGAATCTCTCATAAGGGATCGTCTTATAATTGGAATACTTGACCGGGAATTGAAAAGAAAGTTGTTAGAAGATCCACAGTTGACACTACCGAGGGCAATTTCGATGGCTATGATCTCCGAGTCAACATGCTCACAACTAGCATCGCTGAACGAGAAAACAACGATTCAAAAATTTGAAAAACGTAATTGGGTTTAAGATAGAATTCGAATGGAAAATGCAGAAGCAGGATCAAGGGTTATAAACCCGAGAAAAGAAAGAATAATAGAACCATGTAAGTGGTGTGGACAACGACACAATTATGGAAAGTGCCCAGCGTATGGGAAGAAGTGTAATGCATGTGGGAAAACCAATCATTTCGCAGTAGTTTGCCGAACAAAACGTATCAGAAATCTCTTAGCGGAAAGTGAATCTGAAGAATCCTGTGAGGATATAAATCTAAATGAAGTTGTTGTAAAGACTGTTGGGTTGGACAAGTGGTCCGCGGTAATAATCATTAATGGCAAAAAGACCACGGTACATTTGGACACTGGCGCACAGATCAATGTGCTTCCTCATAAAGTAATAAACCAATGGCCATCAAGACCAGAAATCAGGCCCACGTAATTAAAGGCGTTCGCATATGGAAATACAGAATTGCCTATCGTCGGCAAATGCAATGTGCTATGCCAATATGGTGAAAAGAAAGGAATGTTTGAATTTATCGTAGCCGATGTAGAGGCGCAGACACTTATCACGGGCGATACTTGCGAGAAGCTTGAAATATTGAGGCGAATTAATCATATAAACACGGATGAAATGAAATTGTGAAATTCGTCAAAAATATCAGAAATCGAAAATACGGCAGCCGTTAAAACCTTTCCCAGTTCCAGATTATCCATGGCAGACGGTATCATTGGACATATTTTATATTCAGAAAAAGCCCCATTTGTTAGTGGTCGACAGATATAGTGGCTACCCGGAGGTATTTGCATTAAACCCACCTACGGCGATTAATGTAAAAAATAAATTGAGAGAAACATTTGCACGATTCGGGATTCCGGAAACCATGATGTCCGACAATGGACCACCGTTTCGCTCAGAAATTATGACTGACTTCTGTATAAAATGGGGTATAAAACAGCTATTTTCAAGTCCACACCTTCATAGATCTAATGGTCTGGCCGAAAGAAGCATTCAAACAATAAAAAATCAATTAATTAAATGTAGAGATGAAGGGTCCGACCCATATCTGGCTATTCTGGCATATAGGAATACACCAAAAAATGACATGCCTTCACCCGCACAGCTATGTTTATCGAGGAGCCTTCGATGTCAAATCCCCAGAATTACACCGCTATATAGACCTTATCAAACTAATTGGAGAAGTATAGAGAATGCCAAAAGAAAAAGACAGATCTCAATGAAAGAACATTATGACAGAAACAGTAAAAGCTATCCCAAGGTCAATATAGGAGAGGATGCATGGTGTCAAATGCATCCAAAAGAGACATGGACACCGGTGAAGATTTCAGCGCAGGCTAATTCTCCTCAGAGCTTTGAAGTCGTAACACCATCAGGAAATAAGTTAATTAAAAATCAACAATTTATTAGGCCGAAAGATGGAGTCAACGAAAAAAGGCAGTTATCTTTAGAACCAATTCCCGGCTCCCCAGAAGTTCAACATCTGCATTACGACAGTCCAACGATGGGAGAGTCATCCACAACCCCGATACAGCGGTCAAGTGAAGAGACCAATATTAACCAGAAGGAAAACGCGACTGCATCCGCTGGGATTTCACCAGAACCATCCGGAAGGCCCCGGTTTCAAGGTTCGGAAGAGAATTAAGAAAACCACAAAGATTTTGTTTTTAAGCAGAGGGGAGGCATGTCAACGGCCTTTTGATTTGTCTGATCTGATTATTGATGGTTGTCCAAATTCGTGACATTCTTTAATTGTTGTATTGTTGTAGCAGAGGGGAAACATGTGATATGTTAAATAACATATGTTACGTATTATATTTATTATATATTATTGACTATGCAAAATCATGCCATTTGTCAATTGTTTTAAACATATGTAAATTATTTCCTTTTTATCTCTATCTTGTATAAAAGGAGATTGCTAGATTAAATAAACATTCAGTTCAACTTGTAAGCCGGAGCGAGTCTTGTTCAGATAACACTTAATCATTACAACACATAGCTGCATGGAACCATGAGGTGTGTTTACCTTTCCATATAGTCGCCTAGGTGCATGGAACAATGAAGTGTGTTTACCTCTCCATATAGGGTAGTTAATATTCCATACAGTCGACTAGCTGTATTGAACAATGAAGTCTGTTTAAATTTCAACAGTACCCTAGCTGCCTTGAACAATAAGAGTGTTAACCACATAGTTACCTAGCTGTATTGAACAATGAAGTCTGTTTAAATTTCAACAGTACCCTAGCTGCCTTGAACAATTAAGAGTGTTAACTCCATAGTCACCTAGCTGTCTTGAACAATGAAGTCTGTTTAAATTTCAACAGTACCCTAGCTGCCTTGAACAATAAGAGTGTTAACCACATATTCACCCAGCTGTCTTGAACAATGAAGCATGTTTAAATTTCAACAGTACCCTAGCTGCCTTGAACAATAAGAGTGTTAACCACATATTCACCTAGCTGTCTTGAACAATGAAGTCTGTTTAAATTTCAACAGTACCCTAGCTGCCTTGAACAATAAGAGTGTTAACTCCATATTCACCTAGCTGTCTTGAACAATGAAGCATGTTTAAATTGTAATAGTCGTTTAATTGCATGGAAAGGAAGTTCAGTTTTTACGCACGTTTTCTCTTTATATGCAATCATATAGCGTGTGTGTGCTTAGCATTTCAAAGGCGCCTGTTTAAAGGTTATCTAAGGCTTTTGAGAACGCGCATCATAGGTGAATCTCTATCCTGTTCATCAGGATTCTAACTCTATTCTGTATAGATGGACGTACCTTGGCTAACCCCGGAAATACTGGTGTCATCATCTCTCTGACTAAGGCCAATTCAGATATCGTTGCATTCCTAAATATCGCCCGAACATTTGTTATCAAAGTACGAAGCGAACAGGAAGCTACCAAGGTTGATGGGGTTTATTTTATACGTGATCTGAAATTGTTAATATTCAGCAATTCGTTGGTGGTGTCCAAAACTACCATCGCTGAGAACTCTGGCAATCAAGGAAGGCACTCTCCAGGTAGCTTCAGTTTGATAAGGCCACCAACCAACTTAAAGTACATGAGAACTTTCCTTACAAGTAAAACGTAATGCTGCGAATGGACATTCCTTGTCCCAGAGAACCAAATAAATAGCCTGAACAGAAACAACCGACTTTTAAACAAAGTTAAACATTCGAAGATCTAGAAATACGTGAAAACGTTTTTTATCCGATTAGAAAAGATGTTTTTGCAGGGCCAGAAGGGGACTACACATTCATCGTCTGGTGTGCTGACCTTGTATCTTACAGTATTAATGATGAGGGTTGTTGCAGTAAAGGCTGTATTTTTGTCTTCAGAATGCCAAGTCCACGTTTTTGAATACACCAGAGTATTACATACGGAAGTACCGGATTACTGTGGTTGAAAGCAAGGAAAATAAACTGCGCACCATCTCATACAGATAACTTATCCCAAAATTAATGCCTGCGATTTGTAATGAACATGTGACACATAGTTCCTCAGAACCATCAAGACTGTTGTCTGTTGAAGGAGGTTGTGAAGGACTTTCTCGCTCTCTCTCGGCATCGCTATAAAATTATTGAGGTTTTCGGTGCTGTGGATGCAATTTCAGACATTCCTAAAAGGCCCACATTTCTGAGTTTATCTATATATATATAAATGAATGTATGTGTGTCTATCTGTCCTTTATGCCTGACCAAACCACTCATTGGAACGCCATGAAACTTTGGGAAGTTATTTAGTATAGTACTGGGAAGGTTTCTGAAAAATAATTTCTTGAATATCTTGAATATCTTTAGAGGTATTTGCAGATTTGTAGATTTAACTCGCGTGCAGCGCCCCCATTGCGACGATAATAACAAGTTTTTTATCTATAAGTTTTATTATCACTAAGTTTATTATCTTAGATATTATTTATCAAAAGTAAGATTTTCTACCTATTAATTGCGCACAAGTCAAAGTTAGTTATCGAGTATTTTTCAAGGGACCGGGAAAAAATGTTCACTAGATAAAACGATGATTTTGTAATGTAGAAAATTAGGAAAGACAAAATTCAGGATGACACGGCAATTTATTTGAGACAAGAATAATGATACAAACGACACTTGAAGTTACACCGCATGAGTTTTTTTTCAATGAAAAATCAAAATTTATTTCAAGGTGAAATATTGACTATTTCTAACCTTTTTGGATGAGGTATGAAATTTTTATTTTATTTTTCCGTTCGTCATTACTCTACATAATTCACCCTTTCATACCTCATCCAAAAAAGAATAGAAATAGTCAATATTTCACCTTGAAATAAAAAAAAAAAGATTTTTCGTTTAAAAGAAACGCATGCGGTGTAACTTCAAGTGTCGTTTTACAATCACAGGCCGCAGTGTATTTTATTGTAATAATGATACAATTCCAAGGCAATATACTATTCCTTTAACTTCCAATTTACCGAGGGAACCAATTAATATTGATTTTATTCAACTTATCGAGTATTTTTCAAGGGACCGGGAAAAAATGTTCACTTTATCGAGAGATTCAAATTTACGTGTTTCAAATTATCAAAATATATCTATTATTCTTTTTTATAAGTTTATAGAGAATTGTTTTAACAAATGTTCGTTAGACAAACCTTTATTCGGGTAAAACCCGGGCGAAGCCGGGTACATCCGCTAGTATATTATAAATATTCACTTAGTGTCAATCTCACAGGATATCGTTCTGATATACATGATAGATAAATAAAGCTAAACTGTGTATTGATCTACCAGTATGGAGATATGGCATAAGGATATATAAATTGAATAAAGGAATAACTGCTATTTTAAGATTCTATTGGAACCGTGTAAGAATACGCGCGCTAAAATTGACATCACACCCCCCTATATAAGCGGAACACATATATTCTTTCATTATACGAAACATATTTTATCCAATTAGATTTATAGCTCCAGTAATAGCAATGCAAATGCTATAAAAACAATCTTGGATTCTCAAAGTTGAATAGGAAGACCTCATAAGCTAGCTAGGCCGTTCAAAGAAACTAAATTCTGAAATAGATGAAATTTAAAGATCGAATTATCAAGATGGTTGCAGACAGAATCAATTACAATAATTATAGGAGCATGTATATTTTGTAGAAGCGAGCTAACATGCTTGTACGACAGTTGGGTATATCCCGAGTTTACCCACGTATTGGATCTAACAAACTTTTCGAAATGAATTTCTTAGATACCTATTCAAAAACTAATTTGGCGTCTATTGTAGAACAAGTCCTGCATATAAATACAGTTGCTGAATACTACTGAACAGACTCAGTCCTCAATTGGGGGAAGTGGCAACGGAAATACAGGAACTGTGTGTTAGTTTTGACTTCCTGTTTGCAGAAATTTCAATCGTTTCTCTTTATCACAGCAAGTTATTCTTGGCTAATCCGCAGCGGTGTTGTTCAGAATTAGCTGGCTGAAGACATTAGTTTCGCAGCTTCTTTAGCTTGCCAGACCTTCACAAGTTATGATTCATATAATAAAATACGACTTCGAGGATGTCTCCACCTTATAACACCCGGTGCTCTACGATCTATTTCACACACTTTATTCTGACGTCTAGATTTATTCACAATCAACTTCCTTAATGCACCTATATCAAGAGCTAGAGTCTTTGATTTCCAGGCTTAAGTCAGATCATCTACGGAAAATGACTTTCCAGAATGGTTTCAAGGTTTTCCCACTATGTATTAAGTGCAATTCTCAACCTGCAACCCTAAGCCACATTATTGACTGTATTGACTCATCCATTGATGAGCTATACTCATCTTCATAAGACACAACCAAAGTATCAAGCTCTACAAACTTGATTCCCCAATATGATTGTAAGTGGAGAAAAGGAAGAAGAAGGCAGTCGTCCAAATTCTGAGGCGCGAGAGAAGATTTAGAACAAAAGTAGTGTTGATAAGGGTAAAAAACCCTGCCAATCATGCAGGAAAGGTGAGTCGTTCCATTTCATGCTATCAGAATCCCAATATTTATCCAGAGATAGAGATGTCGACATATGTCGGCTGCTGGGGATATTAGGTCGTCTGCAACATCGAGTAGAATCTACTCGTCTGACTGGCCTATATTTCAGTCTTAGATCGTGGTACCAGACGGACCACGTGAGCAGTAGCCAAGTTTTCACTCTTTGCAACTCTCGATTTGCATTGTTGTTCAAAAGGCCCTCATATTTCCTTACACCATCTTAAAATCATTTGGTATTTGGAGTAATTCGTATCAGGCTTTTCCTGAAGATAGAGGTTGCTTGGCCGGCATTCATAGTTCTTAAATAATAGATACTTCGGCCAGAACATGTTTTATATTCTCAAAGTTTCGACAAAATTCCTTCGTCCTCGTTAGAAAAAGTAAAGCATTTGGCAAGGCGTTTAGAATCATTTTCAACGTCTTGTCAAATGATTTATTTTTATTTCTCCTGACGAGAACAAATATTTTTGTCGATACAATGAGAACCTTCTATGGCCGAAGTGATTTAAGATATATTAGGGTTGTATATATATTAACACAAGGATTTTGTCTAATTGAAAAAAAAAATGAATCAAAGAAAAAATAACGATACAGATATAAAGAAAAGAAATTCACCTGACATTTTTCTAAATACCATATGATGTTGTGGGAGGTTGATATTCATTTGAGGAACCTCTCCCTTTAATTGTACATCAGAACGATGATAATGTTTATCATCCTAGAGCAGAAGTCACTTTTTGAATCAGGAGAGTCAAAAATTACAATTTACAAAATTTAAAAGTTTTCAAAGAGCCACAACATTTTTCCTTGTCAACAATAAATAGTACTCACATATATAATTTTTTCATTTATGTAAGTACTAGCCTAGTGGACATGACATCTGCCCGGTAAGCGGAAAACTGTGGGTTCGATTCCCATCCCTGGACACTTTTATTTTTCCGTTCATCATTACTATTCACAATTTATCCTTTCATACTTCATCCCTAAGGTTGGGAAATAATCGTTATTTCTCCTTGAAATAAATAAATTACGATACACGCAGTTTGACATCCAAAGAGACTCATGTTGCTCGTGAGCTGCAGGTTGCCGACCTCTGCCCTAGTGCATTTAGAATTGAGAGTTTCTCTACAGAAATATTGTTAAATGACAAAGTTGAAGAAATGTTCTATATATAGAATTTGATGGCAGAATTAACTGAAAATTGTGTAGTGTTAACAATGAATCACTGGCATATACTCGTTGCACGCTGAAGAAAGGTTGGCGCCAAAAGTATGTTGAACCAGTTGGAGTAGAAACAATAAACTTTATTAACAGAAGAAGTGTTGCACGAGACAAATGAACTCTCAGTGATTGAGGAGACAAAGTCGAACAAAGAGAACAAAAGGGACAATTTATAAAGCAATCTCTGTGATGTACAAACTCGAGTACATGAGGCATTTCTTCACATATGGCTGAGTTACTGCCTTTATATTCCTTAGCGATCTTTCTTCTCTGCTTCCCGAACACATGCTGAACCACAGCGTGCACAAACTTATGTTCTTCTATAGATATTATAAATAAATCGTATTATTCTTCGTAAATAAATTACATGACATTCTTATATGAACTTATTACCTTTTTTATATTTAGGTGATATATGATAAATATTGTGTAATTATTATTCATAATATATATAATATTTTATACTGATTAAATAACGTATTTTGAAATGAATTGATACTGGGTTTAACATACAGTGCCGGTATAGAAAGCTCTCTCTATATAGCTGCGAATAATAAATTTTGAAAAGTAGGGTTATATATAATAGAAAGAGAAAATAGAATTAGGAAAAAGTAAAGAAAGGTAAAGTGGTGGTTCGACCATGTCATTTTAAAACCGAAGGTCAATTATTGTTTTCGATATGTCTTTGTTAAGTTATGCAGCTTGAAGAGTGACTAAATGACGACAATGCTTCAAACATAGAGTCCATTCGCACAGAAAGTGAAGGTAGCCAGGATTATTTGGTATCTACAAAAAAAAAATATTTGGATTAGGTCTTATTTTCTTTTATTATAATCTATTATCCAAATTCTACTTTATCATTTTTGGTATCTACAGTTTCTGGAAGTCAGCGATACTCTACAGAGATTCTCTACATCGGCGAAGCACGCAATATACGTATTCTTCGTAGATCACGAAATGCGTGATGTCGCTGGAGACCCGCTGGCGATTCTCCACCAAACCCTGCAGCGCTGACAGAGGAGCCATGACCATCGTACATAGTATGATTCATATGTATATATAATGATCTTTTTACATAGTGCAGACTGTGCACTTTGCATGTATTGACAAGATTATAAATAAAATTATTTTAATTGTCTATTGTCTATAGAGTTATTGGAATCTTCGGTGAGAAAGATGTTAAATTCTCATTACGTCGTATATTGTGTTGTGAAAAAGACTTGGAACTCGATCCAACACAAAAGATCAAACCCACTATATTGTGACGATTAGAGGTTTGATTTCTATCCGAAAAATCAAACTCAAAATGATATAGGTTGAGAGATTTTCTTGGCGAAGTGCGAAAATATTTTGCCAACTCCACAGAATTAAACAAATCATCTAAGCCTCTATACTATAACGGAATTAAGAGCTTCCCTCTCTTTGTGCGAGCCAAAAGGAATTCTTAGCCCCAGGTGGGAAAGCTACATGGCGTAGAGAAGAGCTCTGAACGAAGCTACAGAAAAATCTTTGGTAGAACATTCAATGTTGATTTTTGATTCTCAGCGCGTGAACGTCGAACTTTACTATCAAGGCTAGAGTACTCTGTATGTTTATGCGAAACATGAAATCGGGCTCAGTCAACGCAGGTAGATAAAATTGGAAGGTAGCCCTGGAGAGATTGATTGAGAAACTTTAAGACATTTCGTTTTAACCCCCACTTCTCAATGGCCACGGCCCCAGTTCTTCAGCTCCTAGAAGCTACAGCTCCTAAGGGTAAGGTTGAAAGTGTTTGTTAGCTCATCAGTGGTGAATCCTTTTAGCGGTTACAACAGTTTGATCTATCAGAAATATACCATTATACGTATAAAATAGTTAATTCAGGGTAATTGGTGATAGAGTTCGTTGAGAAAACATAATTCTGAGTAAATGACCAATAGCAATATTTATAATATGGAGTTGTACATCCTAGAGCAGGCAGTTCCTCGAATACATTCGTTGATGCTTCGAAACTATTGCCAAAAATGATTTTAGAGAATAACCCTTGATTGTAGTCTTGTGAAATTTGTGAACGCTGGTGGGGCACTACACACACATAGGCTATCGCTTCCTGAAAACAATCGAGATTGCCACGAAGGAAGATAATAAGTGTTGGAAGCAGACACTTTATGATGAAAATAGAGTTGCGCTGTGGCACATAGTCAAGGAGTACAGTCAAAATTCCGATCATCATCTAGAAAGGGCCTTCAATCTGATACAAGAGTTATAGAAGAAGTAAAGCTATTTATCACAAAACTTTCCTTTTTCAAATAAAGGTCTTGTAGTCGGATGTTATAACAAAAATGGATGACTTACCTGAAAATATAAATTTACGTTCGTTTTTTTCAGTAGAAAGATCTATGAGAAAAGTCGCCGAGAAAAAGGATTTGGTTCTGGCCGCAATAACGTCAAGGAATAGAATAAAGCAACAGCGATGATGACGGGGCATTGTAACGTGACTTTGGCGACTAGTAGAGATGTTGAGGCTTCTCTTACTTTCACATCCATTAGATGACGTCAAAACTGATCTCAATATTCCAATATTAATGAATATAAGTCGATTTATGAAACACTTGGTTATTTGCTGGAAATTTTGTTTGATATCGCTTGTTATGTTTGAAAATTCGAAAAGGCAGTTAAAGATTGAATAGCAACGAAAATTATTATTTTTCAACAAAGCAGACTTTTGATTTTCAATGATAATCCAAGTCTTCTGATTCATTTCAGGCTAAGAGATCGTCGGTTAAACATAATTATAGCTTTTAAATTCATAATTGGATTGCTTTAATGCTTGGTGCAGGGCTTGCGATAGAAGCAGAAGAGAGAAGTGGTGGTGATAACTTGCTAGAGTGGTGAGGCTGCATCATAGCATCCTTTCGTCACGCATTGTCGATCAGAGCTTGGTATTAGAAACTGTAGCGAGTCAAAGACAGGAATGTTCCAAGTACAGTAGCCGCCCACGTGGAATCTAGCTGCGAGGTGTTTCAGCTTCTACACCGGGATCGCATTTGTTGTCTTACACCACAAGATAGCTTATAAGGTACTCCATTGTTCCTTACTTCCTCTAGGCTGGAAATATTTGAGGATACTTAGTAAACTTTTATATATTACACATATATAAATTTTAAAATATTTTATATAGCATAAAGTTTCGGGAGGATGATATTCATGCATCAAAGTGGCACCTCTCTCTCTGAAAATAAAATAAAAACAATGAATTTATTGAGTTAACACCCAAGATAGAGACACCAAAATATAATTACAGAGTTCCAGATGGTATCAAGGCATGTCTCCATCAGGCACTCTTGGCTGGTGAACAACCTCCGACGAGTCCATTGACTTCCCTTCAAGTGACGGCGGCTCTCAGAGTCTAAGACATTCCTCCATCCATCTAGATGCTCTCCCTCTACCCAAGTTTATATATTATACAATGTTTTGCTCAACTTGGGGAGGGTCAAGTAGCGACTGTAATATATACACCTTCATCCACCCAACAATTTCTCGACAAAGGGCCTTCAACATCGGCGGAGTTGCCCCAATGGATAGACACAGACTTTCGAATTGCGTATTATATCTTTTCGTAAATATCTCAAAAGGACAAAAGGAGATAGCTTCGTGTACAGAGTGTATGTGGAAATGATCAATATTTAAAGGGTTGTCGGTCACGAGATTTCTGGATATATTTCTACGATGTACTGTAAACATTCCGTATTCTGGTAGAATATAAAGTGTTTTCCTATTGTGTACACCCACACAACACAATGACGCCACTAGTTGAAGTGCTCACATGTATAATGTTTCAATTCAGCCACTATTTATAGAAAAAAATAAAGAATTCTTTAGTTAAAAATATATATATCAACTACATACGTATGTTAGCAGGCATAGGGTGACAATTAGAATCGACTTCGTATATACATTCAGAGCATTGAAAAAAGATTTTTACAATAAAACATAGTTACAAATCTTGTAAATTCCATTCGGAAACAAAACGGTTTTCCAATAAATATAGAACTAATTTACCTAGATTTATTACTTCATAATAATTAGTTTTGCTGTTACCTATATTGATTATCAAAATAGAAAAATAAGAAAAACATTCAGGCAAACCTTTTCTTGTCGTTCAAGTTCCACGCAACGCAAATGGACACACCAGGTTGGTACGTCAGCCATCCCAACGTCCAACCCCAAAACTGAATATTGAAAGGCCGAAGTCAACTAGTGCGGCTCGTATACAGAATTGTTGGATGTCTCAGGACATATGCTCCGTGGTTGTGGATTGAGTTAGGAGTTGCAAACAGGTTAAATGGTGTCATGCCATTTTGAAGTGAACGAAGAATTAGAATAAAAAGAATGTTAGGTCTTCGACTTTTATTAATCTATTTTTATTTTGACCAGCGCGTGGTTGCGTATGTTTATATTTTAGTGTTTTCATAAGTTTTTTTAAAATGTTAGGTTCGCTCTACTTTCAGTTCGCAGCTATTCTCTATAAAAATGTCGTTCTGTTAGCTATAGATCGTTCTATCTGAGTTTCTTAAAGGAATAAAAGGTCGACCTGAACCTACCTAGCAAGATTTAAACAAAGATTCTCTCCCTCATTAATATATCGCCGTCTTTAGATCATCTTCATTTTTATCTCATCAAGAGGTATGCCAAGAGAAACACCGAAACCTATAGAGAAAGAACACCTCAGTAGAAAATAGATACAGCACAAAGAAAAATAATTTCTCTAGAAAATTAATGCCTGTTTTGAATCTACATATATTTAGATTCCAAAGAGTCTTACAGAATCATCGAGTTGTTATTTTTAGATATTGAAACTTTGGTTTTATGTTTTTTTTTCGTGAATTATTTATTCCCTTGCATTATGTCAATACACACAACATGCGCCTTTTCCATATCAACCACTAAATTCAGAAATGATCTAATTCATATTTGAGTGTACTAGTAATATTACAACATCTTGGAATGATTGGGGTTTTCTAGCAGAAAATTTTCACAATCATTACTCTTTATGAGCAATATTTTCACAATATCTATCCTACTTTGAGGGCAAAAAAAAAACCATAATACCCACTGCGCTAAACTATTTTAAAGTATTTTCTAGTTTTTCGGATATTTTTAAAATTTCGCGAAATTCTGATATTTATCGCAGCATTGTGAATGTCTTCAGGAACTCCAATACCTTTACAATGTTTGTGATTATTTAGAATTTACTTTTCGAGTGGCTTTCGTTCGATAGGGAATTTTTCCTTAGCAGCCGATTGTGAGGGATGTCATCGGAGATTAGATTGTTCCATTTATCAGGTCACGTGACCGTACAGTGCGGGATTGTGCCTTGCTAGTTGTTCCAGAATTCATACAATAATTTACATCAATAAACTCTAACTTTGGTTATAGAGCACAACGAATGAAAAATTCAGAATAATATGATGACCACACTTGTAGATATTATTTGAGGGTATGAAATCCGCCCTTGCCGGTCCCAAGCCCTGATGAAAAAGGAGAAGGGGAGCAGTAACAAGCTCGCTAAAAAACCTGGGCTCAGCTAGCCCGGCTGATAGTACCCTGTAAGGGTTCCTGATCCAGGGATACAGGATGAGCAGCGTTTGTACTCCATGTTAGGAGCGGCTGAACATGGCGTCTGTTCTTCGTGTCAGAGGCAGCCATTTCTTTTGGAGCTAAGTCGGCCTGCCACTTAGTAGTGCTCCCAGTCTTAATGACAAAGGCAGACGCATTCTACTTCACCCACACCATAAAAAGTATCAAACCCTACAAGCTTGATACCCTAATATGATTGAGTGGAGATAAGAAAGAAGATTTGAGTGTATTAAAATATTTCTATACATATGCCACTTTATATATTTTTCTTTGTGTTTTTGCAGTCCAAATATGGATTAACTCATCAATTACTAGTTCATATATTCTCATTGCAGCTAAAATAGAGTTCAATTCCCTTATCAATGTCTTTCTATAATCGTTTTTTTCTGGAAAATTACTGAATACAGGAGTATGAAACTTATAGTGTGCAAAATTTATAAAAGGCGGAAAGTAAATGCAAGCAACTGATACTCAAGAAAGGTTTATGCAACGTTGAAGTTTCATTCAAGTTGGGATGGGAATTATAACACATTTCTGTATTTTGGAACTATAAATTGTGATATTTCAAAACTAAGGCTTATTTTGGATTTAATAAGATTTTTTTATTTATCCAATATTTCGATAAATCAATCGTCCATCTTTTACGAGGTTTTTTGTTTTGAAGAACACATAAATAGTTATAAAGAGACAAGGGTCGCCTCTCCCGTCAAAACAGACGTCTAAATACAGACGCCATCTATTGACCGTCGCCGCAACTAGCGGCCTCGGGTCGGTGACAAAGCCACAACACCAGCTTTGGCAAACTGAAAAGCGTCCACCTAGAGACCATGGTTTTGGGCTAATGGCCCTCGTCAGTCTAGGGCGGACTTTATTCCATGAGATCCACATGGGATCTAATGGAATCTTGACAATCTGCCAAAGAGGTGTTTAGCTGGCAAAGTGGCTGGGCCATATCTATGGCTAAAATATAGACGGAAACCTTGACGGGAGGAAATTGATCTAAAGAGACAATGGTCGCCTCTCCCGTCAAAACAGACGTCTAAATCCAGACGCCATCTATGTTGTGGCTTTGTCATCGACCCGAGGCCGCTAGTTGCGGCGACGGTCAATAGATGGCGTCTGGATTTAGACGTCTGTTTTGACGGGAGAGGCGACCCTTGTCTCTTTAGATCAATTTCCTCCCGTCAATGTTTCCGTCTATAAATAGTTATATTTAGATCATATAGAGCAAATATACTGAAACAACGTAATTTATATAAACCTTTTGGAGGTTCTGTAGAAATGATACCAAATTTAGATCCTCCATCAAAGAAGTGTCAACATTGACGTACTTTTGCCATTTTCGTAACAATCACCCGGAAGTTATCGTTAAAAACAAACGACAATTAGAGACCGAAACAAAAGAACAATTATCAACATTTGAATTGAACGGATAGTTGTGACTTGGAGAGAAAACCCAGCAGTCTCCGACATAGACACCCCGGGATGTTTAAAATGTAATTGAAAGTTTCGTCCTTGGGCCAAGTCGCCCACTCCAGCTTTTTATGGTCCTCGAACCTAATTTAGCTTGAAGATGTGTTATGAATTTCATCTAAACATTGTTAAATCTTTTTATAGAATTTGTCATTTGTTTACATAGTTCCTTGTTGAGGTGCGGAGGTTGGGAATTGAGAAATAAACGATTTGAAGGCGAACAATTTCCTAGTAGACAAAACTATAGCTTCGTTGTTCAAAAGTTATCAATGTCCCTATTACAATTCTTAAAAAGAATTATGTACGAACCATATATATGAACAAAAGGGAACAGGATAGATGTCGAACTGCCATTAGTAGCATTTGAGATAGAAATTAATCGATTTTTTTATATAATATACTTTGATTGTGTTCCGAACCTCCCAAACAATTTTCGTAAAAGAACAATAATAGTTTTTTAAATAAAAATTGTACAATTTGATATCACTCTTTGTATGTAAAATCCTTTTAAATATTGATAGTGTATTTATAAAGTGTGTTTATATAAATTAATGAAACATAGTTCAGGTCGGTTAGAATTTGTATTTCACCTGAATTTCATCTCTATTTTTTTTTTATCGGGCAGAGTGTCCATCAGGAGATTTCGTTCTGTCCATAGTGGTGGATTGAGGAAGTTTCCTAAGGTGTTCTGTCCTGTTTCTTCTAACATTGTAACGCAATATTTAATCAGCACATTATTCATTGTGTGATATTCTGGTACTCAGAATACCTCACTTCTTGTCTCTCTATTTAAAACTTGTTAATAAATTTGTAGTTGTCTTGATAAAAATAAATTATCATTTCTTGAAAATAAATCCGATAGGGACACTCAAGCGCGTCATGAACTTAAGATAAATTTATATAAAGCAAACACCGCCAGACCACATGCTTTTAAAGTGTAATATTCAGAGCCTTTTGTTTGCTGAGGTAGTTTTCTACCGAGGTAGCTGGAAGACAATTTGACAATTTGAACAATTTTATTAATTCTTCTAATCAATTGTGTTGCAGAAAAAAAGATAGCTGGAAGATATCCTTTTAATTCATTTTTTAAAAATGTTCCCGACCTAAATAGCCCTCCTCCCCCGATAAATTAGCCTTTTTAGTGGTTGTATAACTGAGATAATAAAATATAATGTATTCGATAATATTATTTATTTCAAGAATATGATTCATGACTCTATGTAATTATGTAAAGAAAAGATTAAATCAAAATATTTACTACTCTCCTGCTGGATAAAACATTTGTTTATAAATATTTAAAAATTTTCAAGGCGATTGATAAAATGAGAGAAGAAGTGCTCAACTCCACAGACAACGGCTGATTGCTCCCCCTCCCCTCTAAATTGCTTTTCCTCTTCACTCATGTACATATATAACCTTTAGGGGAATCCCCTTGTAAGACAATAGTGTCTTAATAAAGGTTTTTGTTGTTTAAAAGATTAAATCGACAAATTGCATCCAGGACCTTTGAGAAAATAAATAAACCTCTTGGTTGCATCGATTAAAATGTTTTAAAAAACCCTTCCCTCACACCCCTTTAAGACTGAGGCTTATAGACGGAATTCAACCACCGAACAACTGCCAATTAAGGTGAGACAAAGAGGAACCATGGCTAGATCACGCGATCGAAAGCCATCCAGTTTGGTGTGACATCCATTATTGTGTTCCTTGTCAACGGAAGTCATCCGTCTCCCCGTATTGTGGTGACTCAGCCGAGGATTCCTTCACCCCTGTTCTTGCACGCTTCATGTATGTCCGCTCTCTGTCTTAACTATCAGAGCTATCCGTGGGTCAGGCTGAAAGTTCTGCAATGTGAAACATCGTGTAGTTGAAGGGTGGAAATGATTCTCGGTCATGGCAGCAATAGCTGCTTCCCATCAATTCTCTTTCGATATCTTCTCGATTAAAAGTCAATCCAAAACCCAATGCCTGCAGAAACGGAATTCTAATGCTACACATGACTGGTACAGAGCAGGAGGGACAAGAACTGGTTCTGTCCTCCCAAGAGAACAACAGCCTTTGATTTCGAGACTTAAGTCTGGTCATCTACAGACAATGACTTTCAAGAATAGTTGCAAGGTTTCCCACTATGTACTAAGTACAATTCTCAACCTGCAACTCCAAACCACATTGTTGATTACTCTTCCCCGGCAGACACCATCAAAAGTCTCAAGCTTTACAAGCTTGATACCTTAGTGTGATTGAGTGGAGATAAGAAAGAAGAAGAAGAAGAAAAGTCCATCCCTCGAGAAAAATTTCGCACATAAAGAATTTTACAAAAATAATTTTTGAAATTGTTTTAACTGAGTGTCAATAAACATCGTAGGTTTTTCTCAGTTTACATTTATCTTTTACGTGACCATTTTCAGATGATTTAGACGTTAAAATGTTGATTTTAATATCTAAAAACGCATCTGAAGACAATTAGCAGCATTTCCAAATGGAAATGTCGAGAAAAAAGACAATGGAAACTTCAAAAGATAATCCCTTTGTAACTTATCAGTATATAACAGAACATCCTAAATATTGTATCTGCTACCTTAATTAAAATTTTGCCTGAAGACCTGAGAATAAAGAAGCCCATGGTTGCCCCATCAGCCAATGAAGAAAACAAGAAACAAAATGTGTCTTGGTACCAAGATATACTTCAGATTCTTTACTCATTCACCTCAAAATAGGTCTAATAGTGTGGCAACAAGTGGTGATACTTATCCCGCATGTGTTTCTTTTGAACGAAAAATCGAGATTTATTTTAAGGAGAAATAACGATTATTTCTAACCTTAGGGATGAAGTATAAAAGGATGAATTGTGAAGAGTAATATAGTAGTATAAGAGTAAAATAAAGTGTCCAGGAATGGGAATTTCCGTTCATCATTACTCTTCACAATTCAACCTTTCACACTTCATCCCTAAGGTTAGAAATAATCGTTTTTTCTTCTTTAAAAAAATCTCGATTTTTCGTTCAAAAGAAACACATGCGAGATAATTTTCAAATGTCGTTCTACAATCATATGCCTCATTATATTGTATTATAAAATGAAAAAATATTGCCTTAGAGATGGTTTCTTAGGAATCAAAATTATACATTAAATTTGACCGTCCCGAGCATTCACTTGTACAAGAAAACACGATCACAGCACATGTTATCAGGATAGACGGAGGGAGGTATCAGACGATTGTGACAGAACAGGTACCGCCATCTGTATGTGGCCGATGGAATTATTCAGGACTTTCTATTCTATTTTTGACAAAATGCAGACTATATAAACAGATGGAACAATCAATAGTTGTAGAGCAAACTGCTAGATTAATTTGGAAAAATTGATGGAAAGGTTCACCATTAATGATCTTTTTGGAATATTTTATTTAACTTATTTACACGACTTTCTCTCGTTCTATAAATCTGTCAGTTTCTCTGGCCGATAATCATAATATTGTTGCGCTGGTGACCTGATGTACTGGGAGAAAACATCTGAAAGGTCTTTTTAACGTTTATTCACAAACTAAAGGTTTGGAGGAAAATAACTTTCTAATTAAAGATTATTGTCTTAAATAATAATAAAAAGTATGCAAATATAACGATAGAAAAGTATGCAAATAATTATACATGAAAGTTAATAAAAATAAATAAGTTGTAAAAAGTTGCAATTAAATCCATAAGATGTAGACAGTAAGTTAGAATGTGACATGTAAATAAAAGACTCCAGCAACGCACCAACAATATACTTATAGAGAACATTGAAATCTGAAAATTTGTATACTTGTTTATTCGCGATGACAATGCAATTGTACAAATCTTCATAATTTTGAGTGATCGGTGTGGTTGGGAATGAACCAATTTCTAAATTTACTTTCAATTCCTGTCATCAATTATTGATATTAACACAAAGCAATAACGCGCCATCTATACATATAAAATTATATATTTGAATGTAATTCTACTGTCCTATAAGCTTATGTCCATAATTTTCTCCAAAGCCATTTCTGAGATTCCATCCTTCAGTGCTGCGTATATAAGCAGAATCGTCCATTACAGTATTAGAGCTCTTAGAAGCGGTCTGGTGGATTAAATTGACGAAACCGCTGGGAGGGCTCACCACTGATGAGCCAAGCCCTCCCAATATATATTTTTATCGCAGTAAACAGTAGAAGTTTTTATTTTGTATAAAAGAAACATTCGTGCTTTTAAATCTTTCATTTTATAAATTATTGATATTCTTCAAGTTCACGCAGAAATCTCGTAGTTTTAAAACTCTTTAAATCCTACCAACAATGCAAATTCACAAAATATTTAATTCAAGGTATAGCCGTAGTGGTCACGCATACACTGTAGTTTATTTTCTTTCAATAAGGTGAATCTGTTTTGTGGCGTAATGAGCGGCTGGCATTGTACAAGAGAGTCGGCAGTATTTAAATTGCGTTAAAAATAATTTTGAGAGGAAATTCCCAGGTAAATATAAGCATTTAATATAAACATTCAACCAATTTAGTTTCAAAATATAACACTATATATTTTCTCTTTAAAATATCTATATAAATAATAAATATTCCAATATCATAATATGTGAATTATTTTACTTATAGTATTGGGTTTGAGAATATAATGGGGAGGGGGGTATATTTAAATATTTTGTTTAGAATTTGTATACATTTTAACTACTAGATTATGATGTTTTGGAAATAAGGATATCATCTCAAAAATTTCCATAAAACCTTATAAGTAAAAATCCTTTTCAAAAAGGTTTTCTTTAAATGCACTAAAAAGGAAAATATTTCATCTCCCTACAATACGAAGCGACACAGAGAAGATTAGCATGGTCCCTGTTATCCAGTTCGTCGGTATAACTACTACAATAGGAAGGATACAGAGAAGATTAGCATGGCCCCTGTGATACTTGTTCGGCGGTATAACTACTACAATAGGAAGGATACAGAGAAGATTAGCATGGCCCCTGTGATACTTGTTCGGCGGTATAACTACTACAATAGGAAGGATACAGAGAAGATTAGCATGGCCCCTGTGATACCAGTTCGGCGGTACAACTACTACAATAGGAAGGATACAGAGAATATTAGCATGGCTCCTGTGATACTAGTTCGGCGGTACAACTACTACAATCTGAACGATACAGATAAGATTAGCATGGTCCCTGTGATACTAGTTCGGCGGTACAACTATCACAATCTGAACGATACAGAGAAGATTAGCATGGCCCCTGTGATACCAGTTCGGCGATACAACTACTACAATTGGCAACGATACAGAGAAGATTAGCATGGCTCCTGTGATACCAGTTCAGCGGTACAACTATTACAATCTGAGCGATACAGAGAAGATTAGCATGGCCCCTGTGATACCAGTTCGGCGGTACAACTACTACAATAGGAACGATACAGAGAAGATTAGCATGGCTCCTGTGATACCAGTTCATCGGTAGAACTACTACAATAGGAAGGATACAGAGAAGATTAGCATGGCTCCTGTGATACCAGTTCAGAGGTAGAACTACTACAATAGGAAGGATACAGAGAAGATTAGCATGGCTCCTGTGATACCAGTTCAGCGGTAGAACTACTACAATAGGAAGGATACAGAGAAGATTAGCATGGCTCCTGTGATACCAGTTCAGAGGTAGAACTACTACAATAGGAAGGATACAGAGAAGATTAGCATGGCTCCTGTGATACCAGTTCAGCGGTAGAACTACTACAATAGGAAGGATACAGAGAAGATTAGCATGGCCCCTGTGATACCAGTTCGGTGGTACAACTACTACAATAGGAACGATACAGAAAAGATTAGCATGGCCCCTGTGATACCAGTTCAGAGGTAGAACTACTACAATAGGAACGATACAGAGAAGATTAGCATGGCTCCTGTGATACCAGTTCAGCGGTAGAACTACTACAATAGGAAGGATACAGAGAAGATTAGCATGGCCCCTGTGATACCAGTTCGGTGGTACAACTACTACAATAGGAACGATACAGAAAAGATTAGCATGGCCCCTGTGATACCAGTTCATCGGTAGAACTACTACAATAGGAAGGATACAGAGAAGATTAGCATGGCCCCTGTATAACCAGTTCGGTGGTACAACTACTACAATAGGAACGATACAGAGAAGATTAGCATGGCTCCTGTGATACCAGTTCAGCGGTAGAACTACTACAATAGGAAGGATACAGAGAAGATTAGCATGGCTCCTGTGATACCAGTTCGGCGGTACAACTACTAGAATAGGAACGATACAGAGAAGATTAGCATGGCCCCTGTGATACCAGTTCGGTGGTACAACTACTACAATAGGAACGATACAGAGAAGATTAGCATGGCCCCTGTGATACCAGTTCATCGGTAGAACTACTACAATAGGAACGATACAGAGAAGATTAGCATGGCTCCTGTGATACCAGTCAGCGGTAGAACTACTACAATAGGAAGGATACAGAGAAGATTAGCATGGTCCCTGTGATACCAGTTCGGCGGTACAACTCCTACAATAGGAACGATACAGAGAAGATTAGCATGGTCCCTGTGATACCAGTTCGGCGGTACAACTACTACAATAGGAACGATACAGAGAAGATTAGCATGGCTCCTGTGATACCAGTTCATCGGTAGAACTACTACAATAGGAAGGATACAGAGAAGATTAGCATGGCTCCTGTGAAACCAGTTTGGCGGTACAACTACTATAATAGGAACGATACAGAGAAGATTAGCATGGCTCCTATGATACCAGTTCATCGGTAGAACTACTACAATAGGAAGGATACAGAGAAGATTAGCATGGCTCCTGTGATACCAGTTTGGCGGTACAACTACTATAATAGGAAGGATACAGAGAAGATTAGCATGGTCCCTGTGATACCAGTTCGGCGGTACAACTACTACAATAGGACCGATACAGAGAAGATTAGCATGGCTCCTGTGATACCAGTTCATCGGTAGAACTACTACAATAGGAAGGATACAGAGAAGATTAGCATGGCTCCTGTGATACCAGTTTGGCGGTACAACTACTATAATAAGAAGGATACAGAGAAGATTAACATGGCCTCTGTGATACCAGTTTGACGGTACAACTACTATAATAGGAAGGATACAGAGAAGATTAGCATGGCCCCTGTGATACCAGTTCGGTGGTACAACTACTACAATAGGAACGATACAGAGAAGATTAGCATGGCTCCTGTGATACCAGTTCATCGGTAGAACTAATACAATAGGAAGGATACAGAGAAGATTAGCATGGCTCCTGTGATACCAGTTTGGCGGTACAACTACTATAATAAGAAGGATACAGAGAAGATTAGTATGGCCCCTGTGATACCAGTTCGGTGGTACAACTACTACAATAGGAAGGATACAGAGAAGATTAGCATGGCTCCTGTGATACCAGTACAGCGGTAGAACTACTACAATAGGAAGGATACAGAGAAGATTAGCATGGCCCCTGTGATACCAGTTCGGTGGTACAATTACTACAATAGGAAGGATACAGAGAAGATTAGCATGGCCCCTGTGATACCAGTTCGGTGGTACAACTACTACAATAGGAACGATACATAGAAGATTAGCATGGCTCCTGTGATACCAGTTCGGCAGTACAACTACTACAATAGGAACGATACAGAGAAGATTAGCATGGCCCCTGCTCAACCACGAAGCGTTCCAACTTGTTATTCCGCCAATGTATGTGTTAGAAAGAGGGAATCATATATCGCCGCAACTCTTTTTATTAACGCGATTAAGGAAGCTTTCGGGCAAGCCCTTCTTCAGCTAACTATAGTGTACAAACAAGGAGAGATTATATATCGTTTTTAATATAAAATAAAATAAAAGAAAATCTTTTCTTTTATTTTATATTAAAAACGATATATAATCTCTCCTTGTTTGTACACTATAGTTAGCTGAAGAAGGGTTTGCCCGAAAGCTTCCTTAATCGCGTTAATAAAAAGAGTTGCGGCGATATATGATTCCCTCTTTCTAAATTGTCGAAATCCGCAAACCGTTTACCATGAATGTATGCGTTGTTGTTAAAAGATGGAAGAGAGGCAATTATCATCCAGGGCAGGACAACCAACCGGACGTTGGTCTATTCCTGGTGATTTGGGTGACGCAGTGGGTAAGATGCTGATTCAGGTCTTGCTCATCGTCCAGTATTGCTGCCATGTTCACGTGACTTGGCGTTAGTCTTCCCTATGTAACACTAGAGTGATCTTGGTCGCATTTATAATTACTTCTAACTTTTTCAATAGTTACACACAAAACAACACACAAACATTTCGATAAAATATTTTTTTTGTGTGACGTCAGACTTCTATAGTTGAATTTCGGGCATCGCCTAGACGATGACGCCCTGGCGTCTGCCAAGACACGCATCTATAGGTACTTCCTCGGCGTGGAACTGAAGAGTGAAGACCTTGTCTAGACTCTCTCAAGGTGGGGAAGTCTTTCTTGCTGAAGAAATTTGTACACATACACAACTATATATATTCCCCTAGATTTTATCTACCCTTTATTTACTGTTTTATTATATTTTTTTCCACCTTTGTAAAAATAGATTAGAAGAATCAATAAAATTATTTATTTTGTCTAATTGTCTATCGTTTAAAGGACAAAACTTTGAAAGAGAGCGGGACAACAAAGTGAACAAGATTTTCACCTTTTAAATGAAGTAGATCCTCCAAAGGTAGAAACCTGAAAATTTCAACATCAAGATAAACCAATATTGCAAACTTTGAATAAATTTACACACACTCTCTTATAGATAGGCAACGTTGTTGTACCTTGAAAAAGGTTGGAGTTCAGCCACTTGAAATATTATTTATTTTCAAACAAATATATTCCTTTTTATATGAAAATACCTCACAATGTGTTTATAAACCTAATAACTGCTGTAACCGTGACGAGAGCTACTGTCCTCACCATCAAGTATGGAAGTGATCAATGCTCAAACAAGGAGTGCTGTGAGAACTGGGGAGTAGGAGAGAGATGCTATGTTTTTAGGTAAAAAATAAATATATTCACATATATCTGGTTCAAAATGTTTGTTATATTTTTGAAATTTTGCAAACCTAAGTATTGGCAAAATGCAATATTTGGTAGTGTCTACATAATACAAAGCCACGTTCCCAACAAGATCAATTCAAGGTCCAGCAAGCCACTTTATAAACACACCCAACTACGATAAGATATAATACAATATAATGCGGCTTATCATTGTAGAACGACATTTGACAATTATCCTGCAAGTCTTTCTTTTGAACGAAAAATCGATATTTTATTTAACGATTATTTCAAACCTTAGGGATGAAGTATGAAAGAATGAATTGTGAAGAGTAATGATAAACGGAAAAATAAAGTGTCCAGGGATGGGAAACGAACCCACAGTGTTCCGCTTACCGGGCAGACGTCTATCCCTGGACACTTTATTTTTCCGTGTTTATCGTTACTCTTCACAATTCATCCTTTCATACTCCATCCCTAAGGTTAGAAATAATCGTTATTTATCCTTAAAATAAAATTTCGGTTTTTCGTTGAAAGAAACATTCGCGGGATAATTGTCAAACTCGTTCTACGATAAGATAAAGATGACACTCCAATCAAGCTTCAATGAAACTTTCTGATTTTGTTAACTGCTGTTTGTAACAAAGTACTTTATAACGAATGAAGACATCGCGAATGTTTCTTTTCACAAATAAATCAAACTTCTACTGTCCTTACTGCGATGAAAAAATACTGGGAGGGCTTGACTCATCAGTGGTGAACTCTCCCAGCGGTTTCGCTAATTTTTAATCTACCAGACCGCTTCTTTAGAGCTTCAATTCTGTATTGGATCATTCTGCTTTTATATGTTACACTGAAGGGTGGAATCTTAGAAATGGTATTCAGGTAAACTATGGACATAAGTTTTTAGGACAGTAGAATTACATTCAAATATTTTCAGCCCTCTCAATATTTTCATAGTAGTAAGGACAGTAGAAGTTTGATTTATTTGTGAAAAGAAACATTCGTGTTTTAATGTCTTCATTCGTTATATATAGATGGCGCGTTATTGCTTTTATTAAACCATATTGAACCTTCAAAAATAGAAAATTTCATGGGTGAAGTTGCACTGTTTAGGTGTTGTACCTAATTATAAATGCTCCTGCATAATCAACCCAAGTTACCAAAAATGGCCTTGATCTTGTTTTCCTCACAGAAGGTAGGATTCCCATTAACTGAAATTTCCTTACGAAATATTTCACATTTCCTGCATTTTCCTAAGATTTTCCTTGTTACATTTGTACCTGATGATATCCAAAAGCTCTTTTTTATTGATGCAAGTGAAACACGAATGGTTGAATGAAAGATAAAGGACATGAAATTTGTTTCTAATGAGTAGGATGAGAAGATATAATACTGGAAGTGAAAATCTTTTGATTTGAACACCATAAATATCTGCCTTTCTTGCTCTTCCACCAGCTTTAATGATTCCCTTTGAATCCAAAAAGGAGATGGAATGAATATAGAATGATACTCCCGTCGATATATATTAATATAAATTATTTCAACTGTGATATTATAACACTATGCGGCGCTGAGTTTGTTTATACAAAAATGTAATGCCTTGACAAAGGTTGGCGTTCAGCCAACGGAAATATTGGCAACTAAATATTTTATTCAATCCAATATATGCCTTTTTATTATCTAATGATTTAAATATGGATATAAATGAAAAAATGTTTCATATTAATTTAGATAGAGCGAAAAATATATATAATATCCAATAAAAAGGTCATCTTCAGTAAAGGAACAATCATAGAATTGCCAACACTATCAGTTTATGACTTGATTAAACTTGTGAGAATATCACTGGAAAACTCTAAACGAACTCAATTTTTTTATGCCCTCAGCCGAGAATTAGTCATAAATGATTACAAAGAGGTGGCTGTATTTTTCCAATAGCTTAACTATTTAATATTAAAAATAAATAAAATGTCTAATAAGGAACCAAATAACCAGAAATAAAGTTTTGAATGAAAATTTGTTTTAATCCTATATGGAGACAGTATTTTTATTTTAGTGTAAATTGTCGCCTCTAGATGGCGTGACCTCCCGGCTTAGTGATTTAAACTGAATCCAGTATTTGTTAGGAAGGCGAATGTTTCAAACTGTAATCTAGATAGAGAGTCATGTCTCTAGGTATGATTTGATTTAAAATATATGTGAATGTGAAATAGGATTTGAAATAATACTCGTTTTTTTAATCCCACTCAAAACTTTCCCTATTCGCGCATTTAAATAACGTCGTATTAACAACAAAAACATTGTAATCATAATACACACAAATGTAATAACTATAAACTTTTAATTAAAAAATATTAATTAGGGCTCTAAAATTTAAATAATTGTCCAATAAACGTACAACCAACACTCACATGTCCTTTCACCAAATCTCACAAATATCTTCTAGAGAAGAATTGTTAAAATATGAATAATCTTATATCTCCACTATTAAATATTTAATATAATTTATATGGACCAAAAATGTTTTTGGTCGCAGTGGTACGCCTGACGAGAGCCGACAGCGCAAAACGCGTTCGTGGATGGCTTTTCTTGATTAATCAAGAAATTGGGTTGGCCAAATATCAGGGAATAGGTTAAATCAATGTTTAGTTGATTTCTGTTCCACTAGACGGCGCTTTGCCATCTAAAAAGCACATGTGCTCCTGGTCAGGATATGTCTTTATTATTTTTAATATCAACACCTGACCCTTTTATTATTATTTTTTTCTATTGTTTTTTCATATATATATTTCACGTGTTTGGCAATTATGCCTTCTTTTATATGAACCATCCCAAATCTAGCTATTGAGACTTCACTACGAAACCGCTGAGAGAGTTGATTCCTACTGATAAGCTTCTCATCCAACATTATTCATCATCTCAGCGCTGGGGTAGTTTAGTTAATGACTCCTATACAATAGCTCTATATATTGTGTAAATAAAGGTGATGGTAGTGTAATGTATTCAATTATGTTATTATGTTAATATTTTGTTGAATAATTCCCTCATAAAACCATCTTCGGTAAGCACGCCTGTTCGAAAACAGAATTTTCTGCTTTACTGGCTGAGTACACACTGTCAACTACTGACAACACTGCTCCCAGATAGATCAGTAGGATGGACTGAATGTATATGTATATATATACACACGAGACACACATCTAGGTAGCTCACACACCCAGGTGGCGTCCAGCACACTCGACCTTGTATGCAAATAAGGCGCCAATTAAGAGCCGAGGCCGTGAAAGGTGTTCCAATTACAGTACAGCGGGGAAACCCACGGCCTGGTTTCTACTGAGTGGACACTGTTTGTTGATAAACATTCCTGAGACAAACAATCAAATTTTGGGAATATATTATTGTCTTATACAGTATTCCACTGTTAGAGACCGGTGGCATCAACGGTCTGCAGCTTGAGTCCTGCGCTCAACGTCAAAAATCACAGAACTAGGTGAATAATACAGGCAACACCTGGGGTCCGAGTTTATTTCATACACATTTTTATTTTCAAAATCGAATTATCCCAAGAATTTACATAACAAATCTTATACATGATTAGGCGCATAATTTGGATTATAGATTATAAACACAAGATAATAAGACAACATCCAAATAAATAAATAGTGGGTCTCGGTAACAGCCTTGTTACTGACGTCACACACTATTTATTTAGATTTCGTCTCTTATTACCTTATGTTTATAATCTTACACATATATGCATGCGAATTTAATGCGATCTCTCTTTTTTGGATGAACGTGTGGTTAAACGTGGAATTCCAAAGAATTTGACCAAGTTAATCGAGGTCTACCTTAAAGGGAAAAAGTTAAAGATTTTGTGGAAAACAATATTTTACACGACCAGACCTATTACTACACAAGTCCCCCAAAATTCGATTCTCAGCCCGTATATTTCCATTTAATTATATTTGAGATACCTTTCTATCTCTTCAAATGTAGACATAACTTCATGCAGAAGGTAATTCAGCTTGGTTGAATATAAGAGTATCAAGGAGGTACTGAAAACACTCCAGGAGGCCGCTGATGAAGTCAAGCCATGGTGTCACAACTGAAGGGTCAGTTTGTTTCCAGAAAATATACAAGCAACTTATTCTAATAAAATCAGAGTTGTAATGTTCAACTATCACATCGACTATCATGATGGGTTTTTCGGCCAAGACGGAGCCAGTTATAACGAGCAATAATGTAAATATTTAGGAGTGTTTCTATAACAACGTCTCACTTTAAGGGATCATATCAAAGCACTAATAAAGATAATTACCCTTGCCGAGATCAGGGTATTATAATTTATTGGCAGAAGAACCCCCTAACACTCAAAACTAATTCGATAAAATAATCCCTTGAATCAATAATAAAATCCAAACATCAGGCCTCGAGGGAAAAGTTTCTTTGTCACAAATCATTATTTCCCGAAAGCTAGAGATATTTATAAATAAATTACACTGCTCAACAAGATTTTTGCACAAGAGAACCTGATTATGTTTCTAGTGTAACTTTTCATCCTTAACTCAAAATTCTAATCAGAAATTTCCCATCACCTATGCTATTTGCGTGACGGTCTTTTTTTAGTATTGGGATAAATACAGTAAAAAATGCAAACAATGTTACGTAAGCAGTTTTGCATAACGCTTATTACATTACACTGGTTTATCAAAAAATATTTTTCTTTGTTCACGAAGAAATAGCATCTCATCTACATGTCCTGAATCCAAATATACCATTAATTTTTTTCTATTACGCAATATTTCTGAGATACACCTACTTGAAATTTGGAAATATTGTTAATATATAGGCATATATGAACGATACATATTTATTTATTGAAAAGCAGTGACAGTGGATTTTCTTCTATACTTTGCTTGTGGTAGATCCCTCTTGAGTGTCCAGCAGTAGTCGGCAAGCATAGCGGGACTCCATTTACCTTGGTACCGCTTCTCCATGCTTGATATATCTTGATGAAACCTCTCACCATGCTCATCGCTAACTGCGCCAAGATTGTCTGGAAAGAAATCTAGATGTGAATGCAGGAAATGGATCTTGAGGGACATGTTACCTCCCAGTGCCTTGTAGGAAAGCAACAGATCATTAACTATGTCTCGGTAATTTTCAACCTTGACACTTCCTAAGAAGTTTTTGCAAACGTTTCTAAAGGAATTCCATGCTGCTGCTTCAACTTCATTCAAACTATTTTGAAAATGTCCATCCTGCTGCAATTCTCGAATCTGAGGTCCAACGAAAATGCCTTCTTTAATCTTCGCTTCACTTATACTAGAAAATTGTTGTTTTAGGTAGGCAAATCCACTGGCATTTCGATCCATTGCCTTGACAAAGTTCTTCATTAATCCCAGTTTAATATGTAATGGTGGTAAGTAAATATTTTCTGAATCGATCAGGGGTAGATCTGCAATTTTTTTATATCCTGGAGTAAAGATTTTACGGTTTGGCCAGATTTTTTTTATGTAATGCCTTTCCCTATCTCTGCTATCCCACTTACACAGAAAACAACAAAATTTTGTATATCCAAGCTGTAATCCACGCAAGAGAGCAACGACTTTCAAATCGCTGCATATTTTCCAACCGTATCTTTCATATTCTATCTTTTTCAAAAGCAGTTTCATGTTTTCGTAAGTCTCTTTCATGTTGGATGCATGTGCTATTGGCACTGATAGGAACTTATTTCCATTGTGAAGGAGAACAGCTTTCATACTAATTTTTGAAGAATCAATGAATAAACGCCACTCTTCTGTATCATGGTCATGACCAAGCGCTTCCATAAGACTAACAACATCATTGCAATATACTAAATCATTCTCTTGTGAATAGAAGTCTTGAAATTCATCTTGACGCTTGCGAAAAAAGCATACTTTTGTGTCTTTATGCAGCAGATTCCAGCCTATTAACCTAGAGCCTAAAAGTTCACTCTGTTTTTTGGATAAATCTAAATCACCTACGAGGTCCTTCAAATCTCCTTGGGTTAATAAATTAGGTTCAGATAAAGCACCTGCTTCAAAATTTGTGTCATCCCACTGTTGCTCTCGTCTATCTGAATCATCGTCACTAAATATTACATTTTCAGGAGGCTGTGGAACAGGTAAAATATCACTATGAGGAACCGGTCTCATAGCAGAAGGCAAATCTGGGTATTCAACTGTATGTCTTGAATTGGATGTAATACCTGTAGTCTTTGTCAAACAAAAATAACAGTCTGAAGAATGGTCTTTAGGTTCCCTCCATATCATTGGAACCGCAAAAGGCATATGACGTTCACCTTTAATCCACCCTGTAAGATGTCGAACACAAATTACACAACAATGGTGAGGAGCCCAAGTCTTATCTTGGTCACCGACTTTAAAGCCAAAATAAAGTTCATAGCACTTTTTGATGAGCGGTGTAAAGTTTCGCCTTTGAACTTTGAAAGTTAATTCCCCACAAATATACAGAAAATATCAGGAATATTAATGCAACGCCTCGGCATATTGACACAGTCTAGTGCACACGATTTATAAAAGCAAATCGATAGAGAAGAATAAACTAATCACTTCAAATTTACCTGTCACTTCTGCTGCAAATCTATTAAACAAATCGTTAGGTTCAATTTAAATATATATATTAAAACTGTTAATGAGCAAATAGCATTACAGAGCTTGTCGTTATTTTTGAGTTGAAAGCAAAACAGATTATAATATTATATAATAATAAATTATATATATTCAATTAAAATTTCAATAATTTGTTATTTAAATTAATATTTATGATTCTTAAAGAGCAAAATTTAATTAATAACAAATAAAATAAAGCTTTTGACTCCACACACCAACTCTTCTTGTCAAATATAAAGCGCTAGCTTAGTTAATGATGTAACTTAAAAAATGCTTACGTAACATTGGTTGCATTTATTACTGTATTTATCCCAATACTAAAAAAAGACCATCAGGCAAAAACCATGGGTGATGGGAAATTTCTGATTAGATTTTTGAGTTCAGCATGAAAAGTTACACTAGAAACACCATCAGGTTCTCTTGTGCAAAAAAAAAAAGGTTTTTTTGTAGACCTGTGTTATTTGTAATAAAAGATAAAAAAAAAAAAAAAACTTTTCCCTGGAGGCCTAATGTTTGTATTTTTACTCAAAAGTAAATTAAAACTTATCCAATATATGATAAGGCCTATTCTTACCTATGCTTGTCCCAGCTGGAACACAGTATCCCATTCTAACTTAAACATATTCTTACCTATGCTTGTCCCAGCTGGAACACAGTATCCCATTCTAACTTAAACATATTCTTACCTATGCTTGTCCCAGCTGGAACACAGTATCCCATTCTAACTTAAACATATTCTTACCTATGCTTGTCCCAGCTGGAACACAGTATCCCATTCTAACTTAAACATATTCTTACCTATGCTTGTCCCAGCTGGAACACAGTATCCCATTCTAACTTAAACATATTCTTACCTATGCTTGTCCCAGCTGGAACACAGTATCCCATTCTAACTTAAACATATTTTGAAAATAAGATATTACGACAGGAAATTCTAGTTTCACCCTTTGACCGCTATTTTTTGATTAGGAGAGACACTAAAGTAAATCAGACCAAATTTTAAATTTTGAAAGTAACTGTCGAATCGGACATTTACAGACGCCACTAGCTACTTTGCCTGTGTGGTGGAGACAAGAATAATACCGAGGTCATTGTTATTTGAACTTGACCGACACCAATCGAATATTTCTTTAAATTCCATAAAATAAAATAAATTCCAATTTAACAGAAATGGTTACCTCTGTTCTTGGTTCTGTTGAATACGAGTTGTTCTACCTCCGCTTCACATAATGTCAAATCTGTTGGAACGAGATATCTTATAAAACAACTTTGTATTCTTCATTCGCCAATTTTTACCCCTGATCAGCACAAAGATTGAATTATTGTCAAAATGAGGAAATTGAACGAAAATATTGGGAAAAGCACCATTGTTAATGATTCCTAGAATATAGTTGAATGATGTGGTGTATGACATAGGCAAGCATTTTTCTTTTCGAAATGTTATATGTTAACATTCATAGAACAACTCAAATATCAAATTTATACTTTGAACAAGTGAAAGGCGCTTCAACATTTGGAAGAATGAAAGCTCACTGAAGAATTCTTATGGTCATATATGGGCTTTGACAGAACTTCGGCAGTAATCTTTTTGATGATTGTTGAATCTGGGAGAGTCGTCTTCGAAATTCTAACTCCAAGCCACCTAGGAATTGTGGTGCAGAAATGGCTGTAATTCAGCCTATTTTACATGGCCATGATAATAATGGTAGGGAAGCTTTTATTCTAGTACATCCCATGTCCACAAAGGTAGAAGGAGTTTGAATTCTGCATCTTCCATGGGGACAGCGCCCTGTTTGGTTTTTAATCATTGTTAAGAAGTCTTATTTGAACAAATAAGAGACATTGAAGCAATATATGCTTTTAAAACTTTTAAGCGTAGATTTCGGCGCCAAGTCTATGTCGCCAGAAAGAAGGCCACGTGGCAGTAGGGGCAGGCAGACGTCCCAGCAAGGAAATAGGAAGAAACCGACTGAGAACGAAAGTTGTTGGTGGGGTTAGTTATTCCTCCAAAGTTAATCAAAACACCTTTCTTATACCTATACAGCGTACCATTGAACTTATATAGATAAATTATGCGTGGGCTTTTATACTTATCTTTTCTAGAGTCTTTACCACTATATACCTTTATCCATTCAGTGTTCTTTGGATCTATAAGCGATAAATGAAAATTCTGAAAACACATTTTAAAAACCTATTCAACAAGAAATTCAAATCTATATTATATAGAATTTTAAACCCGAACTTTTGTGTTTCTAGGCTGGGGATATGTAAAAATGTAGCTAATTCGGATTAACTTTCCCAATGATTCAAATTACACTTATGAAATATCTACGAAACTAGAATAGGCAAAAATTACACTTCAAAATATAGAAACCTATTTCTCCATTAAAGCTTATGTTCAGTTCTCTTAGTTTTTCTGAGAATCATAAATAATGAAGTGAAATAATTTATATAGGAACTTGGCATATTTTTCTGTTATTTGATTTCTCCATTATTAAAACTCACTCTACATCCGGGAAGTTGGCATTCTAAGCTCCAGAAAATAAGGAATACCATTATAACATCGTATACATTTCCAATTATCTTGTAGCTCTTGTGTGTGTAGCATGTACTTTCGTATTTCTGTGGATTGATATCTAAAAATTGGTAATGTTTTCTGTTTATAGAGGTTTAATGTTCAATAATGGATTTGTGACTTCCCACTGGTGTGTAATAAATGACAAGAAAGTCTCGACACCAAGGTTTTATTCTAGAGCGGGAGTTCCATCTTGGCTAAGTCCTGGCCCACGATCTTGGCGATGGCCACTTCCAGGATGTGTTTCACCTCGTCCTTGAACACCTGCTCGAAGACTTTGACGAGCCTGTTGTTGAGGTAGTCGAAGAGACCGAGACCTGAGACGTGCGGCTCGCTGTCGCGCATGTCCGTCATCTCGAAGCGGGTAAGACGGACGATCCTGTCGGCGCCGGTCTCCGCCGCGAACTTCACCTTGACGTACCTCACCTTGTAGTAGAGCTGGACGGTGGGACCCACGTCGGCCAACTTCACTTTGGCCGTGGAGTGCAGGTCCAACACACCCGCTGCCAGGTCGCACGTGATCACCACCTTGGTGTCGCCGTACTTGGTGAGCGTGGCGTCGCCCTCCCGCCTCAGCGTCTGCAGCCCGTTCAAGTGACCCTTCGTGACGTTGAGGTGGATCTTGGTGGCGACGGGGAAGGTCTTCATGGTGAGTAGTACGTTGACATCCTCGACAGGGTAGTGTCGCCAATCCGAGCCGTAGGTGAGGTGGATGGCTCGGATGAGTTTGTCAATGAACTCATTGTTGCTCATCACCGAACTGCCTGGAACACCAGAAGTTTTGGACCGAACCTACATACACATTGATGTGCATTCATATTCCAATACCATTTAACAATTTACCTTGCTCTTTTTTTGTGAAGTAGAAAGTTCTTTAATATTACTTATCTCAATATCATAAAAAAAAAAAAACAATTTGGCTATAGGTTTTGAAACTCTAATGGTTATTTAACTTTTCTCATACACATGACACTCGCATGATATTTAGAAAGTAAGAAAAATAGAGGGAAAGTTAGCAAAGGAATATTTACATTTTTGAAAATATCTAAATAATATATAGCAAAAAAAGGGGTTTATATGTTATATATCAATTTTATTATTAATAGACATTCATTAATACAAATTTCTATATATTTTCAGATCTCTAATTTTGTGGTAAAGGACAAAGATAAGTTGAGGATGTAAGGCACTTCCAACTCGCTCAGGTCTGTGATGGTCATTCGATGATATCATTTCGTAGTTTATCTGCCAACAGGAACTCTACTGCCACCTTTATCTGTGTCATATCCAGGAATCCATCGTATAAACCTGTGAATTGATCAACATTCAAAAATATTCATTGTTTCAATCAATTGCTTGGTTCACAATAATGGTCTAAGGTATACAAACACGACGTGATGTTCTTAGAAATTTGGCAAAATGTATATAAATATATACGACTATATATATGGAACTTACTGAATATATTTGTGCCGATATTTGGTGAACATTGCGATGAGTCAACCGAAGGCTGTGGCGCCGCCGGCTCCTGACGTCTGGCTCTCGCCGAGAAGAAGAAGACTTCTGAGCATCTGGGAGGCCGCCTCAAGATTCTTGAGCTGGACCACCGGGTTCCGTGTCCCGCCAGCCTGAGGTCCCTGCGTCCTCGAGGTGACAACAGGTTCCTGCAGCCGCCAGACCTGCTGGCTCCCGAGCGCTGGCTACAGGCGACTGTCGGGGACTTCTCCGATGGCCCTAGCGCGCTCCTGGGGTCCTTCTGCCAGCGTCTCCTGCAGGAAAACGCCAACTCCAGCTATTATGTGGAGTACGAGGCGGAGACCATCGTCCTGCGGGGATAGGCCACCCTTATTACCCACCTCAAAAGCCAGAGGCCGCGCCGGACACGGTGCATCCTGTTGCCGAGCTTGCTGCGCGGTGGACCCCCGCCATGGATATGCCCCGCTACATCCCTTTGGTCGACCTGCGTCACAACTGCTTCTCGGAGCACGACGCAGACTTCGCCCTAAGGCTAGATCTTCACGCTTTACCCCATCCTGCCTCGAGGCGTGCCACCTGTGGGTCCAGCGACGGTTTGCTCACCCACAGATATTGGAGTTGCCGAGCCGTGCGACCCCTGCTTCGCGAGGTGTTCGCTTCCTGCGAAGAGCCCCTGAACCTGCAGGCCTGGCTCTTTGGCGTCGGCCTCCATCCCGATATAATGAAGTTGACAAGTGTGGCGAAGGTTACCATCTACAAGTACCATCTTGGTCTTGAGTTGGATAATGCCAGTGGGAAAGAACTCTTGCAGTCCATCGGTGGCGGAGTTTTTCCCGCGGTGGGCGCTATTAATGGAGACCTTGTATATATATTTATATTTATAGATAGAAATTTTTTAACGGGAGGAAATTGATCTAAAAAGACAAGGGTCGCCTCTCCCGTCAAAATAGACGTCTAAAACCAGACGCCATCTATTGACCGTCGCCGCAACTAGCGACCTCAGGTCGGTGACAAAGCCACAACACCAGCTTTGACAAGCTGAAAAGCGTCCACCTAGAGACCATGTTTTCGGGCTAATGGCCCTCGGCAGTCTAGGGCGGATTTTTTCCATGAGATCCACACGAGATCTAATGGAATCTTGACAATCTGCCAAAGAGGTGTTTAACTGGCAAAGTGGCTGGGCCATATCTATGGCTAAAATATAAATGGAAATTTCCTCTCGGATTGTTGAAGCTGTAGGAATACACAGAAAAGATCGTAGGGCAACTTTACCTAGCAAGTTTAACATACAAAGGACCTTTAATATCCATTGTCCAGTGTTTCGAATACCCATTGTCGCCCTTTTTAGAAAGGAGTGAAGCTCAACCTGCCAAACCTTTCCTGTTGACATTTCCTCCTTGAAAAGAACGACACGCAGAAATGTCGGCCAATAGATTTGTAAGGTTGATGAGTCTCTATTCCTGATTGGTCCTAATAAATGATGATGTATTCGTTATTCTTTGTTCAGGCTTCTCCCAGATCTCTTCTAATCCTGATAGCCAGGGTAGAATTGTAAATATCGAATATCTCAATGATGTGCACACATCTCACTCCGATGAGACCCCAAGTTTGATTTATACCGTTTATCTCACGGAACTATAAAATATTTAGTCTATAAGTCTCCACGATGGGTAACAAGAGATGCTGTCATTGGTTGCCACCGCATGACAGTCAGACTTTGTCTGGGAGCCTCAAGACAGAACCTTAATTCCAACCGCTACCAAGATTATAAATTTAATCTATGAATTTAGTCTCCATGACCTTGTATCTTCTTCTTTCTTATCACCACACTGGGTGAAATAGAATGCGTCTGCCTTTGTCATTAAGACTGGAAGCACTACTCAGTGGTAGGCCGACTTATCTCCAAAATAAATGGCCGCCTCTGACATGAGGAACAGACGCCATGTGCAGCCGCTCCTAACATGGAGTACAAATGCTGCTCATCCTGTATCCCTGGAGACCTTACAGGGTACTATGAGCCGGGCCAGCTGAACCCAGTTTTTTTAGCAAGCTTGTTACTGCTTCCCTTCCCCTTTTTTCATCCGGGATTGGGACCGGCAAGGGCGGAGTTTTATAACCTTGTATAATTATGCACAATAGGATACAAAAATATTTAAGCGCATATATTTATCAAAATAATCAATTTCCTACTGCCCTTGCTGCAATGACAAAATATCGGGATGTAGATGGAAATTTTGCCAGGAGGATATTGATTTAAAGAGACAAAGGTCGCCTCTCCACGTCCTATTGACCGTCACCGCAACTAGCGGCCTCAGGTCGGTGACAAAGCCACAATTTAAAATATCAGGAGTATTTAAAAAAAAAAAAAAGACAAGAAATTTCTCAATGCTCTTACTGTAATGATAAAAATGTTGGAAGGTTTAAAAAAAACTCTTCTACTGCCATTACTGCACAATGGTTATAATCTTCCAATCTTTCCGCAACTCTGAATCTCACTATATAATTTGAAACTAGAACCTTTCTAAAACATGTTTTTCAATTATTGGTAATTTATAGAGTATATGTGGGGGGAGTTTATAGATAAGTATACATCTCTCTTTTTTTATTCTGTTACCTCAGCAACCAGAAGATACCGTGATTGGAATTCTTTCGTCCAAATCGAGTTTAAATGGGAGAGTTCTTATTGATGTATTCTTCCAGGATTTCTTTCAAGTTGGTTTCAATGATCTCGATGACTTTGACCTTGAGGTAGGGCTTCAGGAGCGAGATCTCGAAGTGGGCGATGTGGTCGGCGATCCCATTCTTGGAGACTTCGATGGTCGTCTCGCCAATTTCGGTCAACTTCAGTCGTCTCACGCGGATCTGTGCTTTACGGTTGGACGCGACCTCCATCTCCACCTGCAGCGTAGGGATGTGGTAGTGAATCTTGATGTCCTTCTTCAGAATGCCGATTTGGGCGAGGGCTCTGGTGTTGACGTCCAGGGGTCCGGCCCTGAGGCTCATATCCACTTTGATCTTCTTGTCTCCAAACTTGGTCAACAGGGCGTTGGAATCTCTCTTTAAAGTAGAAATCCCAGTAACTGTTCCATTATACAGGTCAAACCGGACAGTTCTCTTCACAAATAAAATTTTGTAGCTGTAGTCTAGTGTGGAGTTTTTCAGATTGTACGGCTCAAGATCATCTTTGTACGTCTTATGGAATGCCACGACGAATTTATCCATGAAATCGTTCACGACAGAAGTTTCGGCCCCTGAAACAGATTAACGGAGGGCCTTACAATGGGGTTGGATACCTACATAGTTGTGTGACAACACCATTGCCAGAACACTCACCATCGTTTTCTACAGCGAGGAGGGCGAGAAAAGCACAGAGAAGTAGAAATTTCATTTCTGAGAAACACAATGGCATTGTTAACTAGCTTATAGGATGCACAATAAAGGTGATATGAAAAAATATATATTCAGGACAAAATGTGATAAGTTGATTTTCCAACCTCTTTGAAATTATCACAAATTTTAGCAGAAATTTTTAAAATGCGGATTCTGGCTAAATTTTAAGTATAAATATATCGTCAACCTTTGATATATATTTTATATACATATAAATAATTTCATGAGCATGAATATCATACACTAAAATAAGAAAACTTCTTTATGACATTCATATACGAATTTATTCTTTCCAACCTTGAAATTTTCCATTGCCGAGGGAAGGAGAAACTGATGTCAACATCTCTAAGAAACATCAGTAGATGAACATCGACACTAGGATATCCATATCTGGTAGCCCAACACGGCTGGAACTGTCTCAACTACAGCAACTCTGCGGTGATTGATTGGAATATTTCCACCCAATGTTGGAAGCATCAGCTCGCTCGCTTCAGTTCTACGTTTCTTACATTCCAGTCATGATGAAAAAAAAAGAAATTTTGACACCAGAGAAGACATCGTAGCGGTACTGAGGAGCATATCAAAATTTTATTTTTTAAATTATTCGAATCCTATGATAAGCGATGGAAACTTTCTATAGACGCGGAGGGAAAATATTTGGGAAATTAAATAAATTCTTTCTTTGATATTACCTAAATTTTTATTTTTAATCATCTCTAAATTCGTATATTACATGTCATTGCTGAAAAATGAATTCATTGCGCACACAAAAAAATCAGTTTTTCCATTAATAACTCATCTCTCGGTCTTCTCATCATCAAACGCGCCCATCTAGATCGGTGCCACATCACTGACGGAGGCAAATTCCACACAACTTTACATATTTTTTTTTATAGAAAGAAGGGCGTACTTAGGCCTGTTGAAGAAAAAGAAACAAATTTTTCTCAAAAATATTTGCATACTTTGTATGAAAATAAATGAAATAAATATAGATTGGAAATTACATCAAGGGATTATTAAATAATTCTACACTCTAAAATACCGCCACAGCCTTTATTTGAGAAGAAAGAATGCTACGTTGAATAGGTATGTATGAGAGAGATTTCACGTTTGGAAATAAATGGTTACAACTATTAATAAAATATAAATCAAGAGTTTAATTCAGAAGGAAAATTATATTTTGTATAAAAAATGTGTTTGTATTTCAAATTAAAATCATTATTAGGTTATCCTTTATACTCGCCAAATTGTTATAGAATTTCAATCTTAACATAATAGATGTAGTACAAAGGTATATTTGTACTGGGATCAGATGGATAAATTTAAGAAAAAGGCATCTTCTGATTGTGTAAATAAAAGGTACAGCTTACACCACACTGATTAGGGCTAACAGCCAGAAACGCCTACGTGGTTAGCTGTTCTTGATTAATCAAGAATGTACCATGTAGTGTATTTGCATATTGAATTATGGATAAGCAAATATCCTGTTTTGCATAATGGTTTTCATAGAATTTTGTATATAAATAGCGACAGTTTTTAGCTACCAGCAGTCAGTCAATTTATGTCAATAAACGAGATTACTGGAGTCCGTTTGCCTTAGTAAAGCGACACCTCACTCTTGGCTCCCAACCTTCTAGGATAAAACAGACCAATTCTTGGATAATAAAAAATAAATGATTAGTTGATATTTATTCTGATTGATTGCGCAAAGCCATCAGAAAGATTTATTTGCACGATCAATAAATGCCTTTTTCTTAATAATACATATAGGTGTTTAGTTCACAAGTCTGAGCGTAAACACTTTGATGGATAAAGCCAACAAAGACCATAATGGTCCCACCTAATGTGTGTGTAAAGAAATGTCACCTACCTGGAGCCTGGTTGGACAGTGACGGACGTCAACAAGATGTCCTCAAGCTTTATACCCGGGTTATCACAGCACGATAAACACCACCTTCGGGTTCCCAGCTCTAGCTGTACTTCGAACTTATTACTACAGTGATAAGGTCAATTCTGGGGTAAGTCCGACCACGTTAACTAGCTAACTACGTATATAGAGCGTCTCTACTTCTCAAAGGATTTCTAAAATACACTCGAGAATCAGATTCAGAATGTCAATGAAAGGCCTGCAATACCGTAGTGCAAAAGGATTTCGGTTTATATTACTGAGTTATTTAAATGATCAATAATGCTTGAAGTAAATTTTGAAAACCTCTCAGTACTGAATGTGTGTTCTATACGATATACCTATGATATAGTGCGCCAATTTTTATAAAAATCTAAATTGGCACAGACGAAAGTATATTCTTCTAATTATATTTAAAAAACATATAAATATTGTAAATGAAAAAAAAAAAAAGAGATTCTGCTTGAAATCAGATCATGTCGAGGATTATGGTGATGTAGTCGTGGTTAAATCTTGAAAGAATGATAATAAATAATTTTGATCAGTAATTGCTTTAATTGAACTAAAAGAATATATAAAACATAATTTGAGAAAGGTAATGCCTGGCTTAAAGCGTAAGAATCTAAAAAATGAAAAACTTATTTACATAATGTACAAAAGATTTGAGCCGGCCATCGGGAAACAACAACAACGAATTTTTATAGTGAAAACGGCGACCTCTGTTGGTCGATTTAGCAGAGTATTTTGTCTATGAAATATATTTGAAAACATTTTTATATATAACATATATATATATGATACAAAATCATTCAGAGTTAAAATTATATATAAACACGCCGCCTGATGCCAAACTGTATATTACGCGTTCTAACCTCTAAATTAAAATTATTCCTTCCGTATATCATGTTACGAGACGGCTGAAGTACGAATCCGGCGGTGTCTATATGTATCTAAACTTCTGTCGTTATAAAACCCCGGGGTATGCAATCGTTAGCTGCTAGATTTACCCGACGCCGTCTCTACGTCAGTCTGTCACGCCGGACCTACACCCTGCGTGAGTTCCTACGTCAGTACACATCGCTCGCGATTCATTTCATTAAGCATAATTTCACCTTTAAAATTTTGTACTAATTTCATGAACGTTTTTCTTCTGACTCTTAGAATTTAATAAAGTCAACGAGGGGGTCGGTAGAAGGATGGTCTACACCGATAGTTTTCGATCCGGGTTCGATTCCCGCACTGGGTACTTTTTCTGATAAAAAAAAAGCTCCAACGGCCCCCGATTCTTATAAAAGTCCAACTCCATCAGCGACTCCAAGAACCAAACGGGGCTCTGGCACATTTGTAAGTACAAAGTCGAACTGCTTTTCACATGTGTAGACATATGGTGCACTTACAGCAAAAGCAGTCGCATACTTCTACCCACCATGATTACCATGGCCTGTACCACGTGTACTAGGTATAAGCAAAATAAATAAATAAATGAATAAAGTCAATAAATCATCTAGGGTTACGTTTTTAAAATTATTTTATTTCTCTAGCTCAGGATAGAATAGGGGCAACCTCCAGCTTCTTCTGTTGAAGATCTGTTATCCCGAAAGCTATATATATAAATAAGAGACAATTCGACCAGAAGCAGATGTAATTAAGCATACTTTGGCAGAAGTATCTCTTATTTGAGAACTATTAATGTCGACAAGGCAAAACCTCTATCTCTCTCTTCAAGATAAATGAATAAAATTATACAAGAAACGTATGGCGAATTCATACACGGCAATGGAGCCTAATAAAAGCCTTTTTGTTGTTGTACAAGAAACTTAACCCTATATGTTTATTTTGAACCTAGTTTTATATTTTTCACATATTTCTCAAGGTTTAAAATCGTATATTGATGTTTTCAAAATTGAAGCATTAATAGTTTTCCATAGCACAACAATAATTGAACCCCACATCAGTGATTGATGTGGCTATAAAGACTTAGATGTGAGGAAAATCTCTTTTAGCGGATAGACTCTTCTCTCTCCCAGGAATTGTACCGAAGTTTGTTGCTGTTCCCTATACTAACTTTATATCTCATAGCTTCAAATCCAATAGTTCACACTTATCAGTTGACAATTCGCATACAATTGACGCAAGCATCCCTTGTGAGGATATCGCGTCTGATTTGATAACACAAGAGGAACACTGCGGGTTTGATTCCCATCCCTGGACACTTTTATTTTTCCGTTTATCATTACCCTTCACAATTCACCCTTTCATACCTCATCCAAAAGGTTAGAAATAATCGTTATTTCTCCTTGAAATAAATTTTGAATTTTCGTTGAAAAGAAACACTTGCGGGATAGTATTTCAAATGTCGTTTTACAATCATAAGCCGCATTATATTATATTGTACAAATAAATACAGTTAGAAAGTAATACAAATTATATGGGATCCAAATATCAAGGTCTCTAAAATATTTTGAAAATAAATATCTGCAAGAAAACCTTTCAATTAAACTCTGAGATAGTTTTGAAATATAATGCGACTTGTGGAACAGATGCTACGTTGTTTCCATCACATTTTTCCAGAGGTAGAATACTGAGAGGATGATGTTCAGATAATGTGTATCTAGATGTGGAAGTTCGCTTTTGATTTGGACCGTACCATGGTTCAGGACGCGGATTTATTTATTATATATTTTGAAATGCATACATCTATTTGAAACCTTATTGGAACGCTCAGTGACAAATTACATAAGACTGAGCATGTGACTACAAGCAAACATACAAATATTGATTCGTCAATAGTTAAAAACTCTACATTATGAACTAGCTGTAACTACAAACCAAAATTCAAATGTTGATTAATCCATAGTGGAAACCTCCCCATGACAATTAATCTGTGGCTACAAACCAACATACTAACGTATTTTATGAAAAAGGCATCTCCTTATCGTGCAACTGAAAGTAGCTGATGGCTTGCGCCATCTATCGGAATAAATATAAACTATTCTCGTTGATTTATAAATTATTCTAGAATTGGAAAATTACCCAATCTTGATTAATCAAGAAAAGCTAACCACGTACACGTTTCGGGCTGTTGGCTCTCATCAGCGTGGTGCAAGCTGTACCTCAACGACTGAAAAAAAAAAAAACTGGTTCTTTAGGCATATTGAAAACCATGAAACGGGTAGTTAAGGCCAGAATTGCGTGAGACCGTGACACAATGTGAAAAAATAGTACAAATGTGATATTGTACTGGGATAAGGTGCATAAATTATGGAAAAGACATCTAACTAACGATACTACGCTAACTAGAATGTTCATCCATAGTTGAAAGGTCCCCATGACAATTTACCTGTAACTACAAACCAACATACAAACGCTGATTAGTCCATAATTGAAATCTCTCCATGACATCTGTAACTACAAACCAAAATTAAAATGTTGATTCATCCATAGTTGAAAGGTCCCCATGACAATTTACCTGTAACTACAAACCAACATACAAACGCTGATTAGTCCATAATTGAAATCTCTCCATGACATCTGTAACTACAAACCAACATTAAAATGTTGATTCATCCATAGTTGAAAGGTCCCATGACAATTTACCTGTAACTACAAACCAACATTCAAACGCTGAGTAGTCCATAATTGAAATCTCTCCACGACATCTGTAACTACAAACCAACATTCAAATGTTGATTCATCCATAGTTGAAAGGTCCCATGACAATTTACCTGTAACTACAAACCAACATTCAAACGCTGAGTAGTCCATAATTGAAATCTCTCCACGACATCTGTAACTACAAACCAACATTCAAATGTTGATTCATCCATAGTTGAAAGGTCCCATGACAATTTACCTGTAACTACAAACCAACATTCAAACGCTGAGTAGTCCATAATTGAAATCTCTCCACGACATCTGTAACTACAAACCAACATTCAAATGTTGATTCATCCATAGTTGAAAGGTCCCATGACAATTTACCTGTAACTACAAACCAACATACAAACGCTGAGTAGTCCATAATTGAAATCTCTCCATGACATCTGTAACTACAAACCAACATTCAAATGTTGATTCATCCATAGTTGAAAGGTCCCCATGACAATTTACCTGTAACTACAAACCAACATACAAACACTGATTAGTCCATAATTGAAATCTCTCCATGACATCTGTAACTACAAACCAACATTCAAATGTTGATTAATCCATAGTTGAAAGGTCCCATGACAATTTACCTGTAACTACAAACTAACATACAAATATTGATTAATCCATAATTGAAACCTCTCCATGACATCTGTAACTACAAACCAACATACAAATGTTGATTAATCCATAATTGAAACCTCTTCATGACATCTGTAACTACAAACCAACATTCAAATGTTGATTCATCCATAGTTGAAACGTCTCCATGACAGCTGTAACTACAAACCAACATTCAAATGGTGATTCATTCATAGTTGAAAGGTCTCCATGACAATTTACCTGTCTCTACAAACCAATATATATTCAAATGTTGATTCATCCATAGTTAAAAGGTCTCCATGACAATTTACCTGTCTCTACGAACCAACATATATTCAAATGTTGATTCATCCATAGTTAAAAGGTCTCCATGACAATTTACCTGTAACTACAAACCAACAATCAATTGTTGATTCATCCATAGTTAAAAGGTCTCCATGACAATTTACCTGTAACTACAAACCAACATTCAATTGTTGATTCATCCATAGTTGAAATCTCTCCACGGAAATTTATCTGTGACTACAAACCAATATACAAACGTTGATAAAAATATATTTGAAGCCTCTACAATATGAATTAGCTGTAACTACAAAGGAGCATCCAAACGTTAAATTATCTATAGTTGAAACACCTCTCCATGACAAATTAGCTCTGACTACAGAACTACATTAAAACTTGTGACTGCGCCAGGATAAAGTCACGAGTCATACATCATGTTCAATACGCCAATACCTGGACGAAAAGAAATATGAAACTGGCATTTTGTGCATCCTTTTTAGGCACATCTCTGCCAAATTCCCAGACTTGGTCCCTATGGATTTGTGTGTTTTGGCTTGCTTTAAACTGTTCTTAGATCTAGAAAACCGAAGACACTAGATGATCCTTTGGAAGTCGTTAAGGACTGTTGGGATGGTCTTGATCAAAATATTCTAAGACGAAGCCTTATTTTCTGGAAACATCGATGCAGGGCTGTTGCTAAACGTTATAAAGCTTACACATAGAGAACAATAAGTTGTGCAAACATCTGTAAATTATTTTTAATAAAGCGCTGAAATCGTTCTTATAAAAATATGGATCACTTGTAGTTTTAAAGCTCTGGGATTTTTTAAAATATATTTTTATAATTTATATTTCTATAATGTCAAGTATACAGAGTGTAGCATGTATATAACCTTTATCACCTTCACGTCTACAGCACACAAATCAGTATATTTCATACTATACTTATAAAATATATAATTTTAAAAATCAACTGAAATTAACTATTGCAAGATAAAAAAATGTATATACGAGCTTGTTTAGCGGTATATTCACTGAAATTTTAACGATACACAGAGAAGAAAAGATCGAATGCATATGCACCAACATTTAAAAGTACAGAAAGTAATAGATGTAAATTGTGGTTTACGGGGCGGCAGATTTACTAGAATTTACTCAAAGTTTATTAAATTAATAGTTTTGAAAATAGAGAAATCCATATTTAATTCAATGAATAATAAAAAGACATATTTTGGATTGAATGAAAGATTTATTTACCAATATTTCAGTTGGCTGAGTGTCAACCTCTGTCAAAGTATTACATTTTGTATAAACAAACTCAGCGCCGCAAACGTTTCTTTATACAAAATGTGTCATGACAAAGTTTGGCGTTCAACCGACCGAAAAAAGGCGAATGATTATTTTATTCACTCCAATATATGATTTTTATTATCAAAACAAAATAGAGTGTTAGGAAGGTTGTTCTGTATAAAATGCACCTGAATATATGATACAATACATAGAGAAATAGAGTAAAACAGTTATTCGACATTACATATACTGACTGATACTGGAGATAAACAGAAAGGAAATATACAGGATTGTTCAGCAAGTGACACGTGTACTAACATTGTATGGATAAAGAGGAGGGAAAGATAAGAGAATAAACTATTTATTCAGAGAGAAAGATATTGAGATTGAAATTACTTTTTTTATTAGAGCGTTCCTATAAGATTATATAAGGTTAAATATAATATTGAATAGATACGTATAAATAATGAAAAATATATAAATAAATATAAGTAAATATCAGAATATAATTGATAAATATATTAAAAATATATACAATGTCGTCATTGTGGTGGCGCCCAGCGCGGGAAAGACTCCGCCACTGATGGACTGCGAGAGTTCTCTCCCACAGAGTAGGCAGGGAGAGAGAGGAAGTGTAAAACAATCGACTCGTGGGTGAAAGTAGATAAGACGGTCTGTGAGGAAGGTGGTCTACATCTCCCCCGGGCCGTGAACTGCCTTCCTCCTTGATAAGACCTCAGCTCTTGTTCCGTCTGTGTAGACCCCTCTCTCCATGTTATATCTTTAATTTTCATTTTTATAAAGCAATCACTTTCATATTCAATTCATAGATTGAAGTTCTCTTTAATCTACATTAGAACCATAAGCACCTCTATTTCTTTAATAAAGGTTGTACTTCCAAGGGTCCAATCAATAGTTTATCTAAAACCAAGAGTTCCTAAACAAATTCTTCTTTATTTAATTAAAAAGGCATATATTGGATCAAAATTTTATTTATTTTACCAATATATCAGTTGGCTGAACGCCAACCTTTATCAAGGTATTATAATATATTAATGTGTGTCAACAAAAAACTTATCGCCACATAACGTCAATTGAAGTTCTCTGAAATTTACATTAGAACCATGAACACCTCTCCTTCTTTAAAAAAGCGTTGTACTTCCAGGGCCCAATCAATAGTTTCTCTGGAATCAAGCGTTCCTAAACTCATCGTTATATGTTAGTCGGCTAAATTTCGGAACCAAATTAAAATTTTATTAAGTTTGCCTTCCTCCTTGATAAGACCTGAGCTCTCGTTCCTTCTGGAAAGTGTTCTTCTCCATTTTATAGCTTTAAACCCCCTTTTTATAAAGCAATAACTTTCATCAGAATTAACAACAAGTCTCCAAGGATAAATGTCTTCTTTTGGAGACTTGTTGATTCTGATAGTGATCAAAGGGTTCTAATCATTTAATTACTTCCATATCCAATTGATAGCTAGAAGTTCTCTGAAATATACATTGGAACCATGAGCGCCTTCCCTTCGTTCAACCTCCATACTCCATTCAATAGTTTCTCTGAAACCAAGCTTTGCTAAAACATCTTTTTTTATACGTCGTTGGTTTAATAATATAAAAAGCACCTAGAACTCTAAGTTTCTTTCACTTGTCTCTTCACACACTATGCAAGAAGCTAAAATATTATTAAATATGGTGGTGGTGCTTATCTCCATGGTTAAACCAATTCCTGAAGTCCACTCCTCTCCAATTTTGCGATGGTAGTTATAGGCCTGGGGTTGTCAGTTCTGAGCATGATATGTTCTGGAGAAGCTTCCGCACTATTGCATTTCAAGCAGTTAAATTTAGAGAGAATATTAAAATAAATATAATTAAATTGAAAAATATAGAGAAAATCTCTTCTTTCTTTTTACATTTTGACAAAAAAAAAAACAATATCTGTACAGGAGAAGTTTATGACGCCCTGAAAGCCAATTTGTAAACTTTGTTTCATTGTTAACTTTTCTGTTAAACATATTTATAGAATTAAGAAAAAGGCATCTCCTTATCGTGCAACTGAAAGTTGCTGATGGCTTGCGCCATCTATCGGAATAAATATCAACTATTCTCGTTGATTTTTAATTATTCCAGAATTGGCCAAATACCCATTCTTGATTAATCAAGAAAAAGCTAACCACGGAATAATTAAAAATCAACGAGAATAGTTGGTATTTATTCCGATAGATGACGCAAGCCATCAGCAACTTTCAGTTGCACGATAAGGAGATGCCTTTTTCTTAATTTATGCACCTTATCCCAGTACAATATTACATTTGTACTATTTTTTCACATATTTATAGAAATATATTTTAGAATATTTGAAAAAGGTTCATCTCAGAAATAAGAATTTTCTTCTCCTCAAATGTTTCTCCTACCTATCCTTCATTATTTTCAATTTTTATAAAATCAGAGTAGGCGTTCTTCTCTGTTAAATATTCATTTTGGTTTTTTGAAAATGATATTTTGATCCAATATATGCCTTTTTGAATAAATATTTATTCAGGTATGTACATTCATCTCTAAAAATTATTTTATAACTTTTTATTTACAATTAATAAGCCAATTATATATATTGTTTTTCTTTGCTTTATACTTTGAGAAATTCAGTTATTGTGTTCCATACAGAACATTTAATATTGAATTCAGGTTTAATTCCTATTTTCAATAGTTAATTCCTATTGTGAGGGTTATTTTGAGTCAAAGAAAAATCATTTTTAAATAGATTTACCTCATTGTGTCCGGGAAAAAGTTTGTTGCTTTTACTTTTACTATCTACGGCATGATTTCCAGTTCCAGCCAACATAAGAAATTGTTTTCTATAATTTTATAGTTTATATATTCTTACTCTATGCTCTCAGAGTTTCAATTGAATCTCTGATATAATAGGTATTCGAATTACTAGAACATATCGAGAATGTCTCTTATATCATTATATTATGATGCACTAGCGCGCCATCTGTTGTAAAAATTAGAAACTTTTTTACGCGTCTAAAATAGTTTCGAATTTTCATATCTTTATATGGAATTATTATTTGTAAAATATGATGAGTTTAAGTCTCTCCTGTCACACACACAACAAATCTACATATTGTCACTGACTTCTATTGTCATAGAAGACGGCGATGAGGACATGACCATTTCAGAGGAGGGAGAAATGTCACAGCCGACATAGACTCATGTAAGTATTCTCATTATCAATTTATTCTGTGAAGTTTTAAACAAATTAATTTTACTTTTAGAATATTATCGAGTGTGATAAAAGGTCGTCCCAAAAATTCGTGTTTTCTTATTACTTGGCGAATAATATTATTACGGGGGAATACATATTAATACATAATACAAAGACATTATACATTATACAAATACATTATAAATAACGGCGAATAATATTGGTTATTTCAATTTTTGTAAGTCTTTACGAACTTTTGGGACAACCTTGTAATTTTATAAGATATAAATTGTTTCTATTGCTCTGTTCACTCATCTTCCTTGTTACCTTTAGTAATGAAGCCTCATCCTTTAATGAGAACACGTTCTTGTCTCCTCTACGGCGACACCAGTGGACATCTACATCCCAAGCTGTGACAAGTGGTGGAGATGCTGTGTAACGATCCCAGTACCTACTGCAATAGTACTCAATGGGTCTTATTCTGTGTTAGACACTTACAATATCATGAACCTTCATACCTAGAGCTGTGTAACATCCCAGAGTGTCTTGATGTAGGTTAAGATGATTCGTTGAAATTCTGAAAGTTTTCAATTTCTCTCTGACGAAGCCTCCATGTATATATTAAATATCAAATCTATATTTCAATATATGGCTGGGTTCAGTCACTAAATATTTGTAGCATTACTTCGAAATGATCTCTCGGTCTATCTAATAAACACTTTTTATAATTCCATAAATAAGAAATTCAAAACCTTGTTTGAATTAATTGTTCTGATCAAAATTTTATAACTACACACATCACACAGTGTAATTGAAGTTAGAAAAGCCTATTATACCTAGGAATTCGAGAAAAGGTTGATTGATACCTTATTACTTGATAGAATAGATATTATTTTTTGTTTTATAATCTAGTGTGTTCATATCACTGTGATGGTAAAACGGTTTACTTTTTCCCAATGAAATTTTGTAGTTTTAAACAGGTTCCAACAGCAGAAAGTCGCGTGCTAGTCTGACAACTTTATTCAAATGGTCTTCTAGAGTTTCATGTGTTTGATCTCAGCCTCAAGGAAATCTTTCACCTTCGTCTCTATGGTCTCGATGATCTTGTCCTTGAAGAAGTAGCCCATGACCTTGACGAAGAGGTTGACTATCCTGTTCAACAGCCCCGCGCCGGGGATCTTCAGCTCCTCGCCGACCACCTCGACCACCTTGAAACGGTCGATCTTGTTCTCCTTGGTCGCCATGTCCCTGTAGATTGACACGTCAATGAGACAACTCTTCATCTTGAAGGCGACTTGGAACTGCGGGCCTGTAGACTTGTACTTGATCTCTCCGTCTCCGTGCAGCTCGATCGGTCCTGACCTGAACATGGTGGACAGCCGCGGCTCGGCCGTCAGGTTGGCTGGGCCCTCGCGGACTAAGGTCTTGAAGCCGGTGATGTAGCCTTTCTCCAGCGTGAAGTTCGCCCGGTACGTCACGAAGTAGGACTGCTTCACCAGCTCTCGACGGAAGTCCTTGATCTTATAAGGGTCTAATTTTTTACCTTTCTTCTCTTTAACGCCTTCCAAAATGGCGTCGATCATCTTGTTGGCATTTCCCACCTCATTTGCTCCTGCACAGTCAACCCTCAGTCCCTGGCTGAGACAATAGATGGTCCTACCTTGTACCACTGCTAGTGCGCACACAGCAGCCAGGCAGCAGCATAGGACCCGCATTCCTGGAAACAGTCTCATGTCATTTTGATTTCAATATTTAGATAAATAATATTTATTTTCTATATTTATCATATTTTCAAGTATATAAATATATTTGAGTTATTATATATAATATATTTAATATTAATATTAAAATAATATATAAAGTTTTGTATTATTCGAAAAGTAACTAAACAAAGCATTCATAACGACAAAGCACAAATCTTAAATACCTCTCATTATACTCACTTTAAACACTTAAATAAATCAATAACAACAGAACTATATCTACTCACAAATACTCCTCTGTAATTAAAAGACTTATTGCTCAACTGAGACTCCTATGGGTGTTATTTCCAGAAAATCGATCAAAACGCTGGAAGACTGACAGTCCTTTAACTTGTGATCTATGTAATATCAGAATACAAGATGGAATCATGTATATAATATTTTGTGATTTTGCTTGGAGAATCAGAGAAAATAACTCTTGGGTGACTTATCCTTGTCTCAATCCGATAGTCAACAAATATATAACTGGATGAATACAATGATGTTTAATCAAGGTCTTTGGTTTATATAAATTCTACAAGGCCGCAGTCACCGTTCGGAGGAGATTAATAGAATGTCGTGGTCCATTTGGATGAGGAAATCGAAGACTAAAACGTGGCTGATTCTACACTCGCCTTTTCAGTGATACGCTAACCTATGCACGGTGTGTCCACTGGACATGTGTCGGACCTGGAGGCTGTTGGGCTCTGCGCTGCCTGGAGTATAGGAGCTCTACCTATGCTTCCTTCCTGTGGTGAATCTGTTTGAGAACGGTGGTCTTAATAAAGCTGTGTGTGTGTGCTCTTTTGAAATATATTTGACTTGTAAATATAACCTTAAAACAGATCCAAATATTTTTATTTTACAGAATAATGATATAAAACAACACACATAACACAATAATCACACGTCGGTGGATGAGAGGGTAACACGCTCGATTCCCGACAGTCATGAACCGGGATTGAATCCCGCTTTAAAAATTGTTTAATATGTGAATGGCCTTCACATATTATTCATTGTTCAATTATCATGAACTAGGTTGCTCTTGCTAAGCGGTACCTATTAATGTGATTTGAACCAGAACACATAACACATGCACAAATCATATCAATAAATTAAATTGAAATATCAATGAATTCATTACATATTCATTACATTTATTTTGTTTTATCTATGGTCTATGACGGCCGAAACATTTTCATTTTTGATAAAATATGACCTGGTACCAATCTCTTTCCGTCCTGGTTGAACCATTAGATTCCGATTTATATTAAAAGTACTTGTATAATGAACGAAGAGCAAAATAGAAATTCATATCCTAATTTAGATTAGGAATTTTAATATAATATAAGCCTCATGTATACACTAAATTATTAAATAAAATATTAATTCCTTAATCTTTCCTTTAATATTAACCATTATAATGGGGGACTGTCTTTAGTTATTTTTATACTCTATTATATTATGATGCATTAGCGCGCCATCTGGTATGAAGATTCGAAACTATTATAGACGTGTATGATTCTTTATAAAAATTAAACAATTTATACTGTTCTTACTGCATTTTATTCCATTACAGTAAGGACAGTAGAAATTGTTTTTTTTACGTTCCGCATATATGACACCTTATCTTTCTAAATCATTACCATAATAAATGGGGTGTCCCAATCAAATATCTAGTTACATAGGCAATATGTACAAACATGGTCAATTTTACCATCGATACTTCTAGGCTGGAGCGATAGGAAAGTAAATTCTGTGAATTTTTATACAATATAATGCCGGCCTATGATTGTAGAACGACATTTGAAAATTATTCCTCATGTGATTCTTTTGAACAAAAAATTAAAATTTATTTTAAGGAGAAATAACGATTATTTCTAACCCTAGGGATAAAGTATGAAAGGATGAATTGTGAAGATTAATGATAAACGGAAAAATAAAAGTGTCCAGGGATGGGAATCGAACCCACAGTGTTCCGCTTACCGGGCAGATGCCATGTCCACTAGGCTACCCTGGACATATTTTCCGTTCGTAAATATTATATATAATTTATCATTACTCTTCACAATTCATCCTTTCAACTCCCCAGGTTAAGCCGAGGGGTCTGTGAAGACACATCAGAGTTTTAAAATAAAAAATATTTCCTCACAATGAGTTTTTTTTTTTTAATTTTAAACTAGCGGACGTACCCGGCTTCGCCCGGGTTTTACCCGAGTAAAGATTTGTCTAACGAACATTTGTTAAAACAATTCTATATAAACTTATAAAATATATATATATATTGATAATTTGAAACTCGTAAATTTGAATCTCTCGATAAAGTGAACATTTTTCCTGGTCCCTTGAAAAATACTCGATAAGTTGAATAAAATCAATATTAATTGGTTCCTCGGTAATTGGAAATTGAAGGAATAGTATCTTGCTTTGGAATTGTATCATTATTCTTGTCTCAAATAAATTGCCGTGTCATCCTGAATTTTGTCTTTCCCAATTTTCTACATTACAAAATCAACGTTTTATCTAGTGAACATTTTTTCCCGGTCCCTTGAAAAATACTCGATAAGTTGAATAAAATCAATATTAATTGGTTCCCTCGGTAATTGGAAGTTAAAGGAATAGTATCTTTGCCTTGGAATTGTATCAATATTCTTGTCTCAAATAAATTGCCGTGTCATCCTGAATTTTGTCTTTCCTAATTTTCTATATAACAAAATCACCATTTTATCTATTCTCCCAATATATATGTTGTAGATAAATGATAAAACTAACTTTGACTTGTGCGCAATTAATAGGTAGAAAATCTTACTTTTGATAAATAATCTTTAAGATAATAAACTTAGTGAAAACAAAACTTATAGATAGAAAAACTTGCTATCATCGTCGCAATGGGGGCGCTGCTTTCGAGTTAAATCTACAAATCTGCAAATAACTCTAAGGATATTCAAGATATTCAAGAAATTATTTTTCAAAACCTTCCCGGGGATATACTAATAATACCCCAAAATTTCACGGCGATTGGATGTATGGTTTTTGATTCTATAGAGTACAAACATAACAGACAGACATTCAATTTTATATATATATAGATAATACAGAGATAATAAATTAGAGTGATGAAAATATAACAGATTAATTAATATTTATTCTTATTTTTTCCAGAAAAAAAGTTTTTCAAACTAATAATTAGATAGAAACCTTTATGGTAGTATATTAAACAATTTCTCAAAGTTAAATTGCGATGAAATGAGTAGTTTGGTCCGGCATAAAGAAGAGGCATATGATCATTTTTTTTTCTATATGCATGATAATATTTAGAGCAGATTGTTGAATTTTAACTGATAAATTAGAATATTTATCTTGATTATATTTAGGCGAAAAGTTATTTCAAAAATTTTATTTGCTAGAAACCTTCCCAGTACTATACTAAATAACTTCCCAAAGTTTCATGGCGTTCCAATGAGTGGTTTGGTCAGGCATAAAGGACACACACACATACATTCATTTATATATATATAGATTCCTAGCTTTAAAGTGATAATCGCTCTTCAACGGGCTTAAAATATATCGACTATATCTAACAAGAAATATTTACAAATACAAACGCGCGCAGCGTGTATCGCTTGAAAGCTAGCAATTTAACATAAAAAGAAACTCATTGTAAGGAAATATTTTGTAATTTTAAAAGTTTTTCACAATTTTATCATGAATACACATTAAGACTATAGATAGTGGCTTAACAATGAGTATATTCAGCTCCTCCTTTGCCGGTCCAAAGCCCGGATGAAAAAGGAGGAAAGGGAGCAGTAACAAGCTCACTAAAAAACCTGGGTTCAGCTGGCCCGGCTGATAGTACCCTGTAAGGGCTCCTAATCCAGGGATACAGAATGAGCAGCATTTGTACTCCATGTTAAGAGCGGCTGTACATGGCGTCTGTTCCTCATGTCAGAGGCGGCCATTTCTTTTGGAGCTAAGTCGGCCTGCCACTGAGTAGTGCTCCCAGTCTTAATGACAAAGGCAGACGCATTCTACTTCACCCAGTCATGATGCTTGTCCAAACTTGATACCCTGATATGATTGAGTGGAGATAAGAAAGAAGAAGAGATGAGTATATTCTAATTATTTTAGATTCAGAATTTGAAGTAAGAGGTTAATAAAAATATTTTCTAAGTATTACATTCGGAAAGATACACACACGAATAAATCCTGAGCATCCAGAGTAGATCCTCAAGAAAAAATATTCTACAGAGAAGTATTATTGATTAAAAGCAGAGAAGCAATTTATAATCGAAATAGAAACACGAAATATCTACATCATTAGGATTTAAAAAAACTCAATAATACAAACGCACATATTGAAAAAAAAGTAATTTAATGATAAATATATAAAATAAAATTTGAAACAAAAAATATACGATTGAAAAAGTGAATAAATAAACCTACTAATATTTGGAGAATAGAAATAAGTGTGATACATGAAGTGAAAAATAACGAAAATGTTGGTGTATACATAGATCGCTATCTACAGTTCAGTATCTTGGAGGAGATTGGTTAAAACTTTACAACTGAAAACTCTGTTACTGTATAATCTATATTTAGATATATATTAAAAATAAAGAAGGCATCTCCTGACCACGAGCACATGTGCTTTTTAGATGGCAGAGCGCCATCTAGGGGAGCAAAAATAAACTAAACGTTATTTAGCTTGCTCCGTGATATTTGGCCAACCCAATTTCTTGATAAATCAAGAAAAGCCATCCACGAACGCGTTTCGCGCTGTTGGCGCTCGTCAGCGTGGAGTAGGCTGTAACCACTGCGACCAAAAATATTTTTGAGAAATCAAGAAATGGGTATTTAAGGCCAAATTTGCGTAAAGACGCTTAACCATGGCGCTCTGCCATCTAAAAAGCACATGTGCTCGTAGTCAGGAGATGCCTTCTTTATTTTTTATATCAACACCTGACCCACTTATCTTTTTTTTCTATTGTTTTTTTTTCGTACATATATATATGTAGATAGAGAGAGATATTCCAGTATAATTTTACTGTTAAACTATTATTCATAGCTATTGATTCAATCAACTCGGTCAGGTGTGGTTGAAGACATACGGTATGTTGGAGGTGGAATTAGGAACCCTGAATTTTGACAAGGGATTGAAAGACGAAGTATTTCTCCTTTCACCTTATTTTTCATCATTATTTAAATGAAATTACTGAGGATAAAATTGGTAAAATTCAAAGATGAAATATCCAGGAATCCGTACTTACTTGGAGAAACCAACAGAATCGGCGCCCAGGAGGGAGTTTTATCTTCACCGAGATAGGCCCAGGTGGCGGTTCCCGGCTACACGATTGTGGCCCCACATTCCTGTACCGTGTTGTTTATTGTTGTAACACGGTGAACATTTGGTTGTAGTCCCATATTCCTGTACCGTGCTGTTTATTGAAATAACACGGTGAACATATGTTGGCGGCACAACTACCCTAATTCCACATTCCTATACCGTATTCCTTCATTGCACATGCCTGTACTGTGCTGTTTATTGAAGCAACACGGTGAACATTCGGTTGTAGTCCCATATTCCTGTACCGTGCTGTTTATTGAAATAACACGGTGAACATATGTTGGCGGCAAACTACCCTAATTCCACATTCCTATAACGTGTTCCTTCATTGCACATGCCTGTACTGTGCTGTTTATTGAAGTAACACGGTGAACATTTGGTTGTAGTCCCATATTCCTGTACCGTGCTGTTTATTGAAATAACACGGTGAACATATGTTGGCGACACAACTACCCTAATTCCACATTCCTATACCGTGTTCCTTCATTGCACATGCCTGTACTGTGCTGTTTATTGAAGTAACAAGGCGAACATATGGTTGTGGCCCCACATTCCTGTACCGTGCTGTGTATTGAAGTAACACGGTGAACATATGTTGGCGACACAACTACCCTAATTCCACATTCCTATACCGTGTTCCTTCATTGCACATGCCTGTACTGTGCTGTTTATTGAAGCAACAAGGTGAACATATGGTTGTAGTCCCATATTCCTGTACCGTGCTGTGTATTGAAGTAACACGGTGGACATATGTTGGCGACACAACTACCCTAATTCCACATTCCTATACCGTGTTCCTTCATTGCACATGCCTGTACTGTGCTGTTTATTGAAGTAACAAGGTGAACATATGGTTGTAGTCCCATATTCCTGTACCGTGCTGTTTATTGAAATAACACGGTGAACATATGTTGGCGGCACAACTACCCTAATTCCACATTCCTATACCGTGTTCCTTCATTGCACATGCCTGTACTGTGCTGTTTATTGAAGTAACAAGGTGAACATATGGTTGTAGTCCCATATTCCTGTACCGTGCTGTGTATTGAAGTAACACGGTGGACATATGGTTGTAGTCCCATATTCCTGTACCGTGCTGTGTATTGAAGTAACACGGTGAACATATGTTGGCGGCACAACTACCCTAATTCCACATTCCTATACCGTGTTCCTTCATTGCACATGCCTGTACTGTGCTGTTTATTGAAGTAACAAGGTGAACATATGGTTGTGGCCCCACATTCCTGTACCGTGCTGTGTATTGAAGTAACACGGTGAACATATGTTGGCGGCACAACTACCCTAATTCCACATTCCTATACCGTGTTCCTTCATTGCACATGCCTGTACTGTGCTGTTTATTGAAGTAACAAGGTGAACATATGGTTGTAGTCCCATATTCCTGTACCGTGCTGTGTATTGAAGTAACACGGTGGACATATGTTGGCGACACAACTACCCTAATTCCACATTCCTATACCGTGTTCCTTCATTGCACATGCCTGTACTGTGCTGTTTATTGAAGTAACAAGGTGAACATATGGTTGTAGTCCCATATTCCTGTACCGTGCTGTTTATTGAAATAACACGGTGAACATATGTTGGCGACACAACTACCCTAATTCCACATTCCTATACCGTGTTCCTTCATTGCACATGCCTGTACTGTGCTGTTTATTGAAGTAACAAGGTGAACATATGGTTGTGGCCCCACATTCCTGTACCGTGCTGTGTATTGAAGTAACACGGTGAACATATGTTGGCGGCACAACTACCCTAATTCCACATTCCTATACGGTGTTCCTTCATTGCACATGCCTGTACTGTGCTGTTTATTCAAGTAACAAGGCGAACATATGGTTGTGGCCCCACATTCCTGTACCGTGCTGTGTATTGAAGTAACACGGTGAACATATGTTGGCGGCACAACTACCCTAATTCCACATTCCTATACCGTGTTCCTTCATTGCACATGCCTGTACTGTGCTGTTTATTGAAGTAACAAGGTGAACATATGGTTGTGGCCCCACATTCCTGTACCGTGCTGTGTATTGAAGTAACACGGTGAACATATGTTGGCGGCACAACTACCCTAATTCCACATTCCTATACGGTGTTCCTTCATTGCACATGCCTGTACTGTGCTGTTTACTGAAGTAACAAGGTGAACATATGGTAGTGGCCCCACATTCCTGTACCGTGCTGTGTATTGAAGTAACACGGTGAACATATATTGGCGGCACAACTAGCCTAATTCCACATTCCTATACCAGGTTCTTCATTTCACATTCCTGTACCGTGCTGATTATTAAAGTAAAACGGTGAACATTTGGTTGTGGCACCACATTCCTGTACCGTGCTGTGTATTGAAGTAACACGGTGAACATATGTTGGCGACACAACTACCCTAATTCCACATTCCTATACGGTGTTCCTTCATTGCACATGCCTGTACTGTGCTGTTTATTCAAGTAACAAGGTGAACATATGGTTGTGACCACACATTCCTGTATCGTGTTGTTTATTGATGTTACAGTGTGAATATATGTTTGTGGCACAACTGGTCTTTCATCCCACATTCCTGTACCGTGTATTGAAGTAACACCATGGCCAGACCTGTGTGTCTCACCTATAGCGTGAAGTGCTTCAAATACAAGCGCCAAGGACATCAGCGAGTCAATTGTCTTCATCTGACCAATAAGGAACGGCAGAGAGATAAGACCCTGTCTCGCGAGGTCAATTAGCGTCAGGACGGCCACGCCGTTCCTGTGCATATGCACACTCACTGCGCGTCGAATGATTGAGCGTCCCAGGCTAACAGCCCTTCCCATCTCACGGTATCTCCGGCAGTGGATGCCCGTAATCGACGTGCCATTTACCAGCGTACATTTCTGATCCCTACGTTGCTGATCCTTAGGGAGTCATGCTGCGGACATCAATCTGCGGCTGAGTCTGCATCGCCTGCCTTATCCGTGGTCCTCGACGGCGAGCCAGTCTGTATGCATCACCTGCGGCTTAGCGACCTGTAGCGACCGCTACTGGTCCCGTAGCGCCGTCCGCCCTCTCATCCGAGAGACGTTCTCAATCATCAAGCGGCCTCCGAAACCTGAAGTGCTGAATCTTCGCTGTGGAATTCGAGGAACATGTCATCAGAATGTACTCAGCGGCAAAGCGCGACATCTACGTTTACTTCGTAGAGCGAGAAACCTGATATGCTGATGGTGTCCCGCTGTAGATCTTCAGGAGGACACTACAACGAGAGATGGCAGAGTTGCAAGCTATGATACTCACCATTCTATCGAAGATCTAATTTACCATCTTCTCATACAGAATACCCTGTGCTCAATTAAATAAGTCGAATGCGGAGATAAATTTATTTATCTTTTTTTTTTTAACTACTCAAGCTTTCAGGTTTTTTTACCGGAAGCAACGCAATAAAGTTATTGTGTTACTCCCGTCGAAGGGCTGATCAGCCCGAAAGCTCGAGTTGTAATTCTCAGTAGAATTACTGAGAGAATTCTGAGGTAGAAACTTATACCCGGATGGATCTTCGATTTATTTGATATGATCTTCATCATATTGAACTGTTTTTTTTTTAAATCATTTTTATAACATAATATGTGCGCCTTGATTAGAATTATGTAAAATAAAGTTATTGTAACAAATTATTTATCAATTTTATTATTTTTATCAACAGAGTGGTCATTTTCATGTTTATATTTTGCTACTCTGTAAATTTCCCTCGTGGCTTATCTTTTGTTTGCCATTCATAGTTTGTCCTTGCCTGAAATAAATTGTTGTCCCCTCCTGAAATTTTGGTCTTCCCTAATTTTTCACGAGGCAATATTAATTATCATTTGTCTTTCTTTAATATGGTTCATATTGCTTTTCAACAGAGAGTTTATTGGGTTATCAAAATATTTACCGCATCCTAAATCTGATTATATCTGAAAATAGCACTTTTCTCTGAAGAGGAAAATATTGGAGGAAAAAAGCAACTCATATTTCCATGTTTGCTACAGGTGAAAATAAATCAACAAACATTCAGTGCAGCCTCGCTAATCTGTTACTTCACGCCTGGATGGAAATAACTTTGTATTTCAAGACAGACTTCCAATTCATGACGTGCATTCACACGATATTGTTGAACTGTCATGGGAGGTTGGCTTTATGTCGAATGGTGATTGATCTCAGTATCTTCATTATAAATATATACGTAGGAAAAAACAGAGTTTAAACATAAAATAGAATAAATTTTATCTCAAAATAATCTAATTAAAAATAAAAAAGGCATATCCTGACCAGGAGCACATGTGCTTTTCAGAAGGCAGAGAGAGAGCGCCATCTGGTAGAAAATAAATCAACTAAACATTGATTTAGCCTGTTTCCTGATATTTGGCCAACTCAATTTCTTGATAAATCAATAAAAGCCATCCAAGAACGCGTTTCGCGCTGTTGGCGCTCGTCAGCGTGGAGTAGGCTGTACCACTGCGACCAAAAAGATTTTCGGTCCCAGAGGCTTCTTGAGAAACCAAGAAATAATAAACTAATTACAACCTTATAAAGATCGCAGAACATCCTGATAGAAAGATAAGCAAAAGTTTTACAATAGAGGCGCTGACATATGGTGACTGGTGCTTATTCACTACCGCAGATTATGACATTATGCCTCCTTCAGGCTCCGCCACGTCTTCGTAACCTTCCTATGTATTTAAGGAGTATGATTTCACCCTTGATATAAAGACAACGTATGAGTCTTTAATGAGTTTATATACTTGTATATCTTTAGGGGTTATTAAATATTTTACTTCTAATAGTTTGTCTGATATTTTATCCAGTCTCAGAAGATGTTCCCTATTCTCCTTAATATGTCTTTATGGATACCATATCTCCTGTATCTAAAATCGTGATGCTTTTTATTGAGGTAATATTTTATGAGTTCTTGCACTATTTCGTATTGTGGATGCCTAATATTTTCTCTGAAATTCTCAACCTTTTTACCAGTTGGTCCTTCACGTAATTAGCATAGCCTCCAAGGTTGGTTTTGAAGTCGACTGGATGTTGTCTAAGAGAGACTTTAAGTGTGTCATTTATTTCAACTCCATTTCTATATTTTCAATAATATATCAAGGTTCTCTTCTGCATATATTGTGTTGAATTTATTTATTTCTAATTCGATTTTCAGCTGTAATATTGTCGAGCTCTGATAATTATGTGTCCACCAAAGCTTTACAAAAAAAACGATTATTTAACTTATACTTGTAACTTATATTTAGGGACCATAAATTTTTATGCTATTGGTGATCGACTTGAATTGGTTTTTCGAATAAGGCGCGATGCCTAGTTCAAATAATCCAGTACAGCTTATCGAGTATGTCTGTGTAAAGCCCTTCGGTCTGGGGACACTCAAAAATTGATTTGTTCTCTGCCCTATAATGTAGCTCTGAATATTAAAGTTTGGTTTCCTTGTGGGGTTGTGTGTTGGGGGTGAATATCATTGAAAATATTGTTCGACAGCATATATATATAACTAGCGAAGTTTCCTGGTCAGAGTTACATTTAAAACATAAAGGTCTACAATCCTCAGTTCTAGTGTCCTCTGTTTTCCTATCCGTGTTTGATTTTATATTGTGTTCGCAATAAATTGCTCCTAGTGAACATTATTTAGAGATTTTTTGTTTTAATGTGTTGTTCAAAAAATTGATTTAGCTTGGGATTGTCTCGTCTGGGAGTCTTTTCTTCTTACTCTGAACTCTTGCTTTCTTGGCTAGTGGTCTTCTTGATTGAGAGTAACAAGGGCCCGTGGTACATTTAGGTTAAATTTTGATTGCCTCTAGTGTTTCTGTAAAACCAGAAGAATCCTCTGAAATTTAAATTAAAATAAAACGCAGCCTCCGAGAATGAGTTTCTTACTTACTCTTTTGTCTCTATTCCTACTTCTTTTTAAATGAATCCAATTTGCTTCAGGTATTCAGCAATGCTACCGTTGACACAGGAGGGACCAGTTATGGCGCTAATCAGTATTTTTTTCTCAATCCACCAATTACGAATTTCACCTTTTTTTCCCATCGATGGATCGAATTTATCAGGAAAAGTAGAATTTCCACTGTTAATCTAATTTTACAGGGTAATTACAAATTTTACTTTCTGAGCAGTTTCATTCTAGGATCCACTTTTTCACTCATTGTAGAAAAGTCTTGAATAAGACGATCTTCTAATGTTTCCCATTTGTTTAAACTTGGTTTGAACAGGTTTTACCGAGTATTCACATCATTATATGGAGATGGATGTAACACTTATTATCCTGAAGATAGTGGCTGCCTGGCCGGCATTCTTATTTCTGTGAAAATAGACACTTCGGCCAGTTAGAGTTTTTTTTTTATTTTCTCATAGTTTTGTCGAAACGTTGAGAAATTTTAAAAACTTTAACTGGCTGAAGTGTCTATATTTCACAGTAATACTTATTGGAAAATTATCGAGAAGTTCTTTCGATATATTAAGCCAATAAAATCATATTTCCTAACTCTGTCAATCTTGTGTGAAAGGAAGCTCTACTCTAGCAGTAGGTACAGATGTGTGTGGAGGTGCGGCACATCTTATGTAACAAAGGTGTTCCAAGACGGACATCCTGCGGCTGGCTGACGTTAAGTGGGTTGGCCGACCCGGTCAGTCAGCCATGGACCGCTGGTGGGGCCTGCTCGCTCTCTGCCTGCTACTGACGGTGGCCGCGGCGCAGCTCGAGCCCGACTACGACGAGGAGGAGATAGTCCCACACGCCGGATTTATCAACGACGGCTACGTGGGTGAGTTCGCCTTTACATAAACTCGAAGTTTGCTCGAAAAAGGAAAGCTGTGAGATTTATTAGGTATTGTACGACTCCGATACTTTCCTTTATTCATTTTCTTCGGGCTTGATCAATGGCCTTTCTGCTTAATACCGCAGGAGACGTTTGCTGTCCGCTGCGACGAACTAAACTCGCAGTACATAGCTTACATAATCGTTTGCATTCCTCGGCCATAGAGGTTTGTTCGAAAGGAAAGGGAGAATCATGATATTTACTAAGTTAAGTACGTCAACTCTGTTCTCTATGTCTCTCTCTGTTCCATTACTTCTTCATTATTTGCTGAATATTTCTTCTTCTGGCGTGAACAGAATACATTTCAGCTATATGCCACTTAGCAAGATTTGTTGTCCTCTCAGAGGTAAGATATCACTAACATATTCTTTGCGGTTTCTCAGCACAATTGAAAATGTATTACTTATTTGATTTAAAAGTAAAGCTAGCAATGTAGTGCACAGTGCATACACGTTAAGTTACTAGTATGTACTCTCTTGTCAGGATCCTTTTAAGAATGTCACGCTTCTTTTAAACAGGACATTTGGAAAAACAATAGGTATATAAATAAGGAAATTAGTCCAATATCAAATAATGTTGTCTTTAGGTAATGAATACAGATGACAACAGCAACCAAATGTTCTTTCTTTTTTTTTAATTCCAAACGATTGATCGACTCTGTGTCGCCCTTGCCAAGACATATGCCATTCTGAATTATAGTAAAGATAGAGGCTGCCTGGCCGGCATTCATAGTTTTTCAAATTAAAGATATTTTGGTCAGTAAATCTTTTTAATTGTCAGTAAAAAATATTTACTGGCCGAAGTATCTTTAATTTGAATAATTGTGAATTATAATTAAATATAAAACTTTGGTTAATAGAGTTTTTTTTTTGAAGTATACATTAAATACAGACCTACATAAAAGCAAATAATTATTTTCCAATAATTACCATTTGAATACCAATATCTCTCCATACAATACATAATACTACTTGTTAGATTGATCAATTAAATATTGCTATATATACATAGGGATTATTATAGACAAACACTTAATTAGTTTAACTTAAATATTATTATTTCAAGGACTAGGCACGCTATACCTTTTTTATTTGTATCAGCGAATTGAATTTACAACACCCCCCTCTTTTGTTGGTTTTTTCTTACAAACTAAACTTTCGTATCTTTACTTTTTAGTTTTTGGAAAGTGAGGGGGTTGAATCACATTAAATATTTTATATTCGACATTTTCAGCCTTAGAAAACACACATTTGAAATCCCTGAATCGTATTAAAGACTATGTATAGAATATTTGAAGAATATTATTAATATTATATAGAGAAAATGGAGAATATTTAACGAATTATTAAATAAAATACTATTAATACAATAAATTATTTAGAGAGAATATGTATTTGAAGAATATTTTGTCGTTGATAAACTAAACCTTCCAGATTCACGAGAGAAAGTATAAATACACATATTCACTCGATATACAAATATAAGTGGAAGCCTGAACAAGGAATCCTATTGGTCCGCCCAGTTACATATTGGATCTCGAACAAGGAACCCTATTGGTCAGTCCAGTTTCATATTGGATCTCGAAAAAGAAAGCCTATTGGTCAGTCCAGTTACATATTGGATCTCGAAAAAGAAAGCCTATTGGTCAGTCCAGTTACATATTGGATCTCGAAAAAGAAAGCCTATTGGTCAGTCCAGTTACATATTGGATCTCGAAAAAGAAAGCCTATTGGTCAGTCCAGTTACATATTGGATCTCGAAAAAGAAAGCCTATTGGTCAGTCCAGTTACATATTGGATCTCGAAAAAGAAAGCCTATTGGTCAGTCCAGTTACATATTGGATCTCGAAAAAGAAAGCCTATTGGTCAGTCCAGTTACATATTGGATCTCGAAAAAGAAAGCCTATTGGTCAGTCCAGTTACATATTGGATCTCGAAAAAGAAAGCCTATTGGTCAGTCCAGTTACATATTGGATCTCGAAAAAGAAAGCCTATTGGTCAGTCCAGTTACATATTGGATCTCGAAAAAGAAAGCCTATTGGTCAATCCAGTTACATATTGGATTTCGAAAAAGAAAGCCTATTGGTCAATCCAGTTACATATTGGATTTCGAAAAAGAAAGCCTATTGGTCAATCCAATATGTAACTGGATTGACCAATAGGCTTTCTTTTTCGAGATCCAATATGTAACTGGACTGACCAATAGGCTTTCTTTTTCGAGATCCAATATGTAACTGGACTGACCAATAGGCTTTCTTTTTCGAGATCCAATATGTAACTGGACTGACCAATAGGCTTTCTTTTTCGAGATCCAATATGTAACTGGACTGACCAATAGGCTTTCTTTTTCGAGATCCAATATGTAACTGGACTGACCAATAGGTCAGTCCAGTTACATATTGGATCTCGAAAAATAAAGCCTATTGGTCAGTCCAGTTACATATTGGATCTCGAAAAAGAAAGCCTATTGGTTCTCCCAGTTACATACTTGATCTCGAACAATAAACCCTATTGGTTCTCCAAGTTGCATAGTTGATCTCAACAATTTACCTTATTGGTTTACCTAATTACCTATTTGATATTGAACAAGAAATCCTATCGGTCCGCTCAGTTACATATTGGATCTCGAACAATAAACCCTATTGGTCCGCCCAGTTGCATATTTGATCTCAACAATTTACCTTATTGGTATACCTAATTACCTATTTGATATTGAACAAGAAATCATATCGGTCCGCTCAGTTACATATTGGATCTCGAACAATAAACCCTATTGGTTCTCCAAGTTGCATATTTGATCTCAACAATTTATCTTATTGGTTTACTTAATTACATATTCGATATTGAACAAGAAATCCTATTGGTCAGTCCAGTGACATAGTTGATCTCAAACAAGTCTTCATGCTTTCAGGAGTTAAACCATCCTCGCGGCAAGTGGTGAAATCCGTGTTTGTGAGCCAGAAATATCTCACTTCTCTATAATATCCCGGGGCTGTTTGTGGCTTCTTTTTGACGTCGGGTAGAATAAATATCTTCTTTACCTTCCCTCAATCATCAGTAGGCTTGTGGCTGGCCACGTCTTTTCAGAGTCTTCTTTCTACGACTAGTCCCTTGATGACATCGCATGTTTTCTCCCGGAATTATAAGTGAATACAACATTGTTGAACTTTCAGAGATATCACTAAATGAATATTCTTACAAAATCATTCTGTATGCTAATTTAAAATAGGATATAGATTGATTATATACCATTTTAATTATTTATAAGGCAATAACTCGCCAACTATACATATAAGAAATGAAAACATTAGAGACGATTAAAAACATAATTATTTAATTGGTTTGAGAGAATTATTTAGGAAAAAAATGGATTTTGTGTTTATATGGGGCAATAAGAACATATCTGGCAACAGCTCCAGTTATTAAATGTAATTGAGGCCATGCGACCTTGCTGACACGCTCGACAATTTGTCGCTAATTGCTCCACAAGCGGTGGACAGATTAAAACGTCCAGTTTAACTAATTGTCCTGACCAACCACCTTGTTGGGTCTGGATCCTAAAATAAACGGAAAGCTTATGTAAATGTCCTTCGTTGACCCCAGACGTCATGGTTGGGTAACCACATATCTTAATATTAATAGAAAGTGGGTTATAACTTTCAGGGATATGGATGATCTCTATCGTAAATTAATATAAATAATGATTTCAATAATATTATAATAGAGTGTGTTGTAACTTTTTCAGGGAAATAAATAAAATATTGTAAATATAAACTATCAACAATTTTGGCATAGAAGAGTGGGCTATATACATTTCTAGAAAATAAATAAAATATTATAAGTATGAACTATGATTTCAATAAGTGTGTTCAATAGTGAGTTATACCTTTCTGGGAAATATAAAAATATATATAAGCTATAATATAATTTATATAGAGCTCACTTATCAATTTGTGGTATAAAAGTAAGTTCATATGAAGATAATAATGTCAATAATATTGATATAAAGCTAGCTATTACACACAGTGAAACATTGTAAATATAATCCCAGTAGAAGTGGCCAAGAGAGTTAGTTCGACTAAATTAAAACACGACATACGTCATCTACCGTGCCGCCCCAGAGGATCGAGGAAGTGTGAAAGTTGTTCCGAGAATTAACGGTGCGTCACCCAAAAATGCCCCGGGGCTTCCTGTCTGCCTCCCAGGGTGGGGCCGAGATGTGCAAGACTTTTGGTTTCACATCCGTATTCTTTCAGAAAGAATATTTAACACCTTCCGATATTGATCCAAGAGTTGTCAGCATGCGTTTGAACTGGTAAGCAGATATTCACCCAAATACATACAGCTTTGTAGAACGAAATTGAAAATTATACCGCATGTGTTTCTTTTGAACGAAAAATCGAAATTTATTCCAAGGAGAAATAACGACTATTTCTAACCTTAAGGATGAAGTATGAAAGGATGAATTGTGAAGAGTGATGATAAACGTAAAAATAAATGTTTCCAGGGAATCATAAGCTGCATTATATTGTATTATAACATACAGCTTTATTAAAGATTTCCAGACTAGATAGTAACAACCTCAATTTCTCCTGATCTCATCTCTCCATCTTTTCAATGCTATCATTATTTAAAATAGATAGAGGACAAAGTGGTAAAAGTATAGGTATATTATTGATTAGGTTGCTGGTGCTCATTCCTTTGATCTAAATAAGCCACAGAGGTCTCTGTGATAAGTGGTCGAATTGTTGGTGGTGGATCTCAATAATTACCTCTCTTTCTAAAATATAAATCTTCTTTATTGAAGGTACAAAAATAAGAAACATAAATTACTAAATATATCTAAGTAAACATTACTAATAAAATAACATCTTCTAACCACACACCTCTATTAACTCTCACCTATATATATACATTCCTGACACCACAGATTTTAAGCCATAGATTATTACAATCATAGAATAAAAATAATATTTGACAATAATATCCAACACGAATAATATCCAACTGGAGATTTCATCGATTCTACAAAGACAAAGGGCCGTGAGTCTGAAGGACGTCAAAGGGGAATCCCGTAGCCAGTAAATGTCTTTTTAACTGCACTTTAAACTGACACGCGTACCTATAACCTTGGCAACACATTTACCCACAGGATTTTATATTGAGATATACATTTTAGAATTCTATAAAAGAAGAAACTTACAGGTCGGGGAGAAGAGATTCTTTATATTTGCCTTCTATAAGAAGCTCATCTCTCCGACCTGTGTTTCTGTTTCTATAGAGAATAGAGTGTATATCGTTGCTTTATTTTAGAATTCTATTGAAGAAAGAATAAAATTACAGATATCTTAGAGAGAGAGAGAGAAAGAGAGAGAGAGAGAGTGTGTGTATGTAAGAAAAATATATAAAGAAGGAGAGAGTTAATCATAAATAAATAATGATTTATTATCTATTCATCATCAAATCAGACGCGATATCCCCACGAAGGATGCTTGCGTCAAGAAACAACACCAGAATCAGAGAACAATTTCACAGAAACAATTGAAACCAAAAAAAAAGTTAACCGAAGAAACAAATTAATAATGATAGAATATATATTTTTATTAAATAATGATTTAAATATACCTTTAAAAATGAAATATTTCACACTTAAGCAACACACACAAAGTTACTTTATTACACTCTAAATGAAATAATAGAAGAAAGCTCTTTTGCACGAAATTTGCTTGTTGGAAGTTTGTATTAAAAATACAGTCAATCAATCAATCTTTCAATATTTTCTTCCTGACGTTTCACTGACTCACTGTCTCTTTCCTCAGTAGAGAAATTTCGGGAAGAAAATAAAGAAAAATTGATGTGTAGCTGTATCTTTTTGAATCAAAGAAAAGATTGTGATAATTTTCAAAAAAGGAATCACGCTACCGGCTTCTACAAATGTGAAACAATAAAGACTGAAATAACTTTGTGTTAACACAATTAGGTTTATTTTCTCCGCCAGTTTGTCCACTCGGTCAACTCTGCAGGGCCCCAAATGGTCTATTGTTCTCTGCCATTACCTGACCTCCAAAGAACTCACACTGGTTAATAAGTTAATTAACTTTCACAGCTTTCTCTATTTCCTAAAGTATATACAAACAATAGAATTTGTTTAAATAACTCACGGCAAAAATACGTAAAAAACACTCAGTGTTGAATTTGTTGAACTTTAAAAAAAAAGAATTGATGCAAAAATGAAACCATATTAACTCAATAGTACCTTAGGAGTTTGTACGATCGTTTGGTGTACTGACATCCTGGACCTGTATTTCTGCATGTTTAAGAGGAAGAAGAACTCCGCCTTTCCGGTCCCAAGCCCGGATGAAAAAGGAGGAGGGGGAGCAGTAACAAGCTCACTATAAAACCTGGGTTCAGCTGGCCCGGCTGATAGTACCCTGTAGGGGGCTCCTGATCCAGGGATACAGGATGAGCAGCGTTTGTATTCCAAGTTAGGAGCCGCTGCACATGGCGTCTGTACCCCATGTCAGGGGCGTCAATTTATTTTAGAGATAAGTCGGCCTGCCACTGAGTAGTGCTCCCAGTCTTAATGACAAAGGCAGACGCATTCTACTTCACCCAGACATGATGGTTGTCAAGTCTCAAGCTCTACAAGATTGTTACCCCAATATGATTGAGTGGAGATAAGAAAGAAGAAGAAAGAAGAAGAGGAAGAAGTAAGCTACACCATTTTGTTAAACAATTCCTTTGTCACTAAATACAATAAAAGAAGGACTTAGCAATAGGAAAGAATAAATAAAGCTTTGCGAATCGACGACTTCCCATAATTGACAAAAAAGCAATTACTCAACCCTAGTTGTCTACCATCACACACATTTTAAATTTTTGTACAGCTAATAAAACTACAGATAAGGAAATGATTGGCATCCTGAATGATATATAGTATTGCTTAATTAACCTGTCTAATATATCAAACACACTTGGTAATACCCGCTTGAATTATTAGGAAATTATTTTATTTTTCAATTTTCAAAGGTGAAAATTAGATTTTAATTTATAAATAGATTATAGTTAAAATAATATGAATTTCTGATTATAGATTAAGTTATTAATCCCAGGTTTATTTGGAAGATTGACTTGTGTTAAGTCAAATCTATTTCACCATATAAGATCCTCTAGGATACAAAATTGGACATACAACATTCTTTTTCAGGCTAAATTAGATTTAATATCTATTTTGGTTGATGTATTGAATTATTCTGAGTTTATTATCAATTTCAACTTCGCTATTAAAGAAAAAACATCATTAATCATAAGTATTCCTACTGGAAACTTTCAGCAGTTTTATTTGAACCAGATATTTTTAGTTTTCGCTTCTTTTACAGTAGAAAATATTTTGTATCACTTGTTGAAATATAAGCTCAAATTCTGTCGCTTATGTAACAACAGATCTCTATTTATTTCCAATGTTAGATGTTCTTTGATAATCCTGTAATTCCGTTTCCTTTCTGCGATATGTTTAGGACTTCGCTTGTTACCCAATTTTTTATTTCTATAAACAAATTATTTCTTAAAATATATTCCCAGAAGTATTTTAAGTAATTCAATTCGTAATTTGTTTTTTAGTTTCGTTTTGTTCTATAATCATCTCTTGGGTCATTCTCACTTTAAGAGAATGCCGTTTGGACTTTCACCAGTTCTACATAAATAATCCCACCCACCAGACTCACTGGAACTGTGGGTTGGCCAATCAGGAAAGACGTTATCGAGGCCTGGTGAAAGTTCCGCGAAGTTTATAGGTCTGAGATAACACCGCCCAGCAGCTAACGAGGTCCGCCATTAACCCCGGGGCCGGGTGGACTAGGAAGTAACTCACATTGGTCCTTTACAAAACCACCCTATTGTTTGTATGACATTGGTTACTCTTTATATTTCTGAAATCTATATTTAACGCGCAGGACCTATACCTGCTGTAATAATATTTAAGTAGACTGTTCGTGGGTAATACTATACTATCTTTGGGTATTAATGCTAGAGAATGCAACTTTATTTTCATCATGCGCCCTTATTCAGAAAATTCGTTTCTTTTGATTTAAGACTACCCACTACCAGAATATTGGTGAGGAAAAGTGTGAGCTAATTCAACGATTAGAAAATTCATGGAAATTAACATGAAATTTATTTAGATTTGAGATTTGAGATGGACGTTTTTACTCTAATTGGTAGATGTGTGTAGTGTATTAGCATGCTTTGAATATTTGTAAAAATACAAATATCCTCTTTGCATGATAAATTGTTGCTGTAGAAATTGTACATGAATAGCGGTACCATTTGTGGTAATCAGTCAGTAGGATGTATCAATGGTAATGTTTAAATAAACTATAACACCTAAGTCCGTGAAAAAATAGTACAAATGTGATATTGTACTGGGATAAGGTGCAAAAATTATAAAAAAAAAGGCATCTCCTTATCGTGCAAATGAAAGTTGCTGATGGCTTGCGCCATCTTTTGGAATAAATCTCAACTATTCTTGTTGATTTTTAATTATTCCAGAATTGTCTAAATACCCATTCTTGATTAATCAAGAAAAGCTAATCATGGACGCCAATTTTGGCCAATTCTGGAGTAATTAAAAATCAACGAGAATAGTTGATATTTATTACGAAAGATGGCGCAAGCCATCAGAAACTTTCAGTTGCACGATAAGTAGATGGCTTTTTTATAACCTAAGTCCGTGGCCTGATCTAAGCGGCACCTCATCCCGACTACTCTCCACCTGGCGACACAATGTATTTTCTCCAATGATGGACGACATATAAATTGAAGATAAAAGTTCCGGTGTAACAATTTGAATCCAAATATATACAAAGTTTATAATATCGAATTAATAAATTCAATATGTACTTTATCTAATAATCTACTCACCTTTAAATTAAATAAGATTTTATCGATGCAATTTTTACTTAACAACTTATAGTAATCCATAGAGACTGATATTGTAAAGTAACACCACATATTAACTATACCATTCAAATTAATTGAACATTATATCTTGGTTCCAAATAAATTCTATTGATTCTGATTTTGCGTGAAATGGTAAGAATCATAATTTGGTATTTCAATATCAAAATCTCAAATTTCCCCCAATTTTGATTGAGTGTCGAAAGTTGCCTGAAATGGATGACAGTTGGTTTGTGTGTCTAAAACATTCCTTTTCCATTTTTCACATGAATTTATATTAGATTAGGAGAAATATTTTAGAATCGAGACTTCTAGAGGGTGCGTGTAAAATATCTCGGAATATGGCTCTCGTATAAATTAAAATAGGCTATGTGTCTATCACAGCGACGTGCTCTCTGGCGAGAAAGGAAATAGGATATTCCGGACACAATAAATTTACGAATACTCTTCATTTGGATAAGCTAGAAAGAGATGAGAAAGCAAGAGATAAGAATAGGAAATACTTTGAACAAGTCTCGATCTTTCCATCTGTAAGCTGTAAGAGGATCTTAAGGCTCCAGAGTGCTCACTAGTATTGCGTTTTTGAGTTGTTTCTTATAAATCTTGGGGTGAATAGTCTCGACTGAATTAAAATTCCACTTTAAAGTGGAAAAGGTTACTATAGTTCAAGTATATATAGAGATGGATGTCATTGTACAAATGTGTAGCCCCTGACGGACGGGCGGGTGAAGGCTGGGGAAGGTCAATGAGACCGCCATTGTAACAGTCACCAAGGACAGGCAGCCATTTTTTTAAACAAAGGAACGTGGGTAAAACATGTTTTAGAAGTACGACCTGGAAAAAACTCCGGAAATTCTTACGTAACTAGAATTTTTACCTCCAATCTGTAAGGGTTTGGCTGGTAGAGCATAGATTTTTTTTGCCGCTTAAGGGATGAAAGGAACTTTTCGAAGTATTCTATTTTATATGATATAGAGCACTTTATATTAAGAATATTCAACTTTCAGAGTCTTCTTACGAAGCCTCTGATGACTAACAGAGCTTGAGTTCGACAAGTGTCTGTACGCGAAGTTCAGGAATGCCAAGGCTGGGGTTGGAAGAAATTTCGTAATCCCGCGCTCATGGGCAAAGGTAATGGTTTTGTAATGTGGACAGCAGATTGAAATAGGTTTTATCTATTGGAACGGCATCCGCGTTTATTAGCTTTCACTCTTAGAATTTTAAACCAAAAAGGTGTGGCAACTCAATAATAAAACAAGTCAGCAAACAATTTTTTAGCTGCGTGAGATATATGTTTAGGATTATTTTAATGTATGTTAGGGTGATGAATATAAAAATAGCGTATTTCCCTATACACGGTCAGTTTTTCTTTCAATATGTGAACTTCACAGAAAAAGCACAACTGCAATGCAAAATTATATATGTTTTACGAATATTTATACATATTCTTTTATATATTTGTGTATAAAACTATTACTTCATGATATATTCAACAGAAAATGTTTTCTCTTTATTCAGTGAAACCTTTTATCTTTGAACATTCTCTCAACATGCGCTTAAGCATTCTAACCTTAGCCTGGACATCCATCCAACCGTATTCTGTCAGCATGATGTCTTCCTCGGCATCACATCTCGGTATCATTCTGGTGAAATATTTCAGTCTGTTCTCCCCATTATTCAAATAGTAGCATATATAAATGAAATACAAATACAATCCCATAGATGTAGGCACTCTTCTATATATAACACAATAGTTCACGAATTTATAAAAATTGATTTGAAGTCTCGAGACATCATTCAACCAGCACGTATCATCCACTACACACTTAAATTTTCACAAACTTGTTTTACAAACAGAAATAATGTAATATATTTTTCTCTCAATATATAATAATGTGTATATAAAATTTGTATTTATTATTAAGTTTTTAACGTGATAATCCTGTTGAAGGACTTACAAGTCCGAAAGCTTGAAAATAAAAAGATTTCACCAGAAACTTAACCCTGGGAACTTCATTTATTTTATAATAAACTAGACGAATGGCCCGGGCAACGCCCGGGTTTTACCCGAGTGCGAATATATTTTAAAAACGTTGTCTTGGGTGGTCGCTATAGACAGGGTGGTCTGTATAGACAGGTGTATGTATCACACAGCTGATAACAGGGTTGTCTAGAGTGGCCGCTATAGACAGGTGTATGTATCACACTGCTGATAACAGGGTTGCCTAAAGTGACCGCTATAGACAGGGTGGTCTGTATAGACAGGTGAATGTAACACACTGATGATAACAGGGTTGCCTAGAGTGCCCGCTATAGACAGGGTGGACTGTATAGACAGGTGGATGTATCACACAGCTGATAACAGGGTTGTCTAGAGTGGCCGCTATAGACAGGTGTATGTATCACACAGCTGATAACAGGGTTATCTAGAATGGCCGCTATATACAGGGTGGTCTGTAAAGACAGGTGGATGTATCACACAGCTGATAACAGGGTTGTCTAGAGTGGTCGCTATAGGCAGGGTGGTCAGTGGTCGCTATAGACAGGGTGGTCTGTATAGACAGGTGGATGTAACACACTGCTGATAACAGGGTTGTCTAGAATGGCCGCTATAGACAGGTGTATGTATCACACAGCTGATAACAGGGTTGTCTAGAGGGGGGCAGGGAGGACACGTGTTCGCCGGCAGCCAATGGGCGCGCATTCTATCCGTGAGCTTCAGACAGAATAAGGCAATTATATATATAGATGATGAGAATTCAAAACTATTATAGACGCGTACGATATTTTAAAAAATAAACCATTTATTCTACTGTTCTTACACACACACACTGCAATGAAATATCAATGTTTCATTTTAGTAAGGGCAGTAGAAAATTGTTTAATTTAGAAAAGAATCATATGTATCTATAAGAGTTTCGAATTCACATAACAGGTGGCGCGCTAATGTATCATAAAATATAAATAAAGTGATAATATTATATAAACACATATATTCTTTAAAAGCGTGTATAGATCACATTCCTTTATATAGAGAAGTCCAATAAGGCAGTGTTAGTTAGGGGAACAGACGAGGCTAGAGTCTCGTTCGTTATCGGAATTAACCAGACAAATCGCTCCACCAACGGCCATGCACCACCACCCACCGAATCAAGAAAGAGCTATCAATCTGTCAATCCTTCCGGTGTCCGGGCCGGGTGAGTTTTCCCGTGCTGAGTCAAATTAAGCCGCAGGCTCCATTCCTGGTGGTGCCCTTCCGTCAATTCCTTTAAGTTTCAGCTTTGCAACCATACTTCCCCCGGAACCCAAAACCTTTGGTATCCCGGAGGGGAACAGACGAGGGAATAGGTAAAGTCCAGCAACGTTAGGGAATTTATTCCAAGCAAATTACGTATTTGGTGTGAAACAAGGAAAATACTAAAAACAAGAAATGTCCTCATTATAGATTTCAGATGCCGTCTATAAAATATAATAGGGATAATTTAATTTTTACTTTCTTTTTCTCTGAAAAACTCTTTGACCATATTTCACGTTCTATGTTGAACACTTTAGTTTATACCTAATGGGTCTATTTGTTCTACAATTGGGATTTTCGGAACATTAGTTGAATATATTTCTAAACAGGCTCTAATTGTTGTTGTTGTTGTGTCCAATGAAGAGCTTCAGATGTCTCCATACATCTCTATCACAGCAGCAGCAATGTCCACTATCTTGGGTGTGTAAAGCTGCTGCTCTGGGTCTAATGCTCTTCATTGGAAAATGGGTGCCGTTGCCACGTTAGTCAATTCTTTATCAACAATAATATACACGTAAGAATTTGTGCCTGTGTGGATATATGAACAATCAATTCTACGCACATTGCCTTTCTGAAAATACTACTTGTAGGACCTATACAAATAGGTATACCTGTTAAATTGATCCCATGCATCAAATTGGGTTGAAAATTATACTCCGGGGAATTGTTTCTTTTCAAATATTTCATTACGAGATTCCTTCGCTAGCTTTCGGACATAAAATTCTTTGTACAGGAGAGGATCCTACGATTTAAACATATTTTTTAAAAATTATATATCTGTTATCTCATAGAAGGACTTTTATATCCAAAAGAGCTTGAGAATCGAAATAAATATTTCTAAAGAAATTCATCCTAGAACTCTTATAATGGTAACACCTTATTTTCTGTTTATATTCCAAATACAAATCTTTATTTCGTAATAATAAAATGGTTCTTAAAAATATTTCGTACTTAAGTAAAACCAAAAGAAGCAGAAACTTCAACGGATTGATCTATGGCGATAATGTTATGTATAGGTAAATTTCGAATGAAATATTTAATCTATTAATACTCGTATCTATTATCAATAATAATTGATAATTTATCAATTATTTACAAATAATACTTTCCTAATTATAAAATCTATTTTTAATTTGTAAAATAAAAACAATATAACTTCGAGCCAGCCTAGATTATAATACTATTACTCTAGATAAGAGGAAAGTTTTGACGCAATTTGAAGATACCCACTTTTGCCTTTTTCCGTATCAAATACCATTTTGTTCGATGTCGACAGAAAGATTTGTAAGAAGATAGTTACGCTTCGCTTTCTTCCCTTAAACAATTAGAGCAGAAAATTTGTGAGATAGGATCTCCTGGTATAGCCTATTTTACCATAGGTGCTGCCTGCGTTCTTGGTTCGGTTGAAGAAACTCATAAAAGGCGATTTATATTGCACTTCTTTATTATTTAAAAATTTTAAAATTAAACCTAAATCCTATATGATTAGAGACATATAGAAACAGTACCGTATAAATAATCTGCACAAGGATGAATAAAGAGAGAGAAAGTTACAAATTAAAGTAGATTAGGCCTTGGTAGACCACATTGACAAATAACTAATCTACTTACATAAAGCCGTTAAATTCTAGTAACTCACTGCCCCGTTAACTCTCTGTGAGAGGTATAAAATCTCCAGAATTTGGTGGCTATGGAGCAGATCTATTCGACGTATGGTTTCACACCAGTCGTTCCCTTTCTTTACCTCGGATTTTCTCGCTCGTCTCAGACGTCCCTTACGGATTCTTGCTTCTGCCTCCTGAGAGCGTCTTTGCCACCTCGACTGCTTACAACTCACACACAAATTTTATTATTGAACTTGTTAAATGTGATTATATTCTGATACTACCAACCCCTGTGGTTGATCTCCCCACGGTCTTGTTGTTCCTCGCTGACATTGTGTTTTGTGCGGCAGAGGGTCGCAAGGAGTGTCCCGGACGTAACGAGCAGCCCACCACGTGCCACGCCCGCTGCGACATCACCTGCGACAACTTTGACGATCCCAACCTGGTGTGTCCACCGGTGTGTGCCCGCGGTTGTATCTGCAGACCCGGGTCCGCCCGCAACCATAACGGGATGTGCGTGCCCTACAGTCGGTGTAGGAGGCGCCGCGGGCACATGGCTCCTCTACCTCTGGGCTCCTAGACCTCCCCGTAGCTCCTGTAAATATCCCCCTGACGGCCAGCCCCACAGAACAAAGTACCCCGAGCTGGTGCCATCCACCCTCTCTGCCATATTTGATGTAAAGAAAACCTCTACGAAAAATAAATTAATGTTATGAATGGTTCTAATTGTGGGTTTCTAATTGATCAAATCATTCTTTTTAAACCACAATTTAACATTGTGGAGAATTGGAGAGATTTTGATATCTAGAAATTAATAAACGTTAGAGAGATATCAAATCTACACATAGAATAACCATAATGTAAAAAAGAAAAAAAATATCTCTATAGATTTAATCAGAGTATAAAATGACCTAGAGCGCTAGTGATATGTGTGATACAATACGTAGAATAGATATAGAAAAGTTTAGTCAAAATTATTCCTAAAATGAGCCTGATATCAAATATACTGCACATTGAAAATTAAATTTATTTTAAACGGAAAATTACAATATTATAAATTAAATTTCAATCAATTTATTGTATAGCGCATAAACTGTACATTGATGATTCTAATGTTTGATCTTTATTCTAAAATTATATGAAATAAAGAATAAGCTTTAATGTTCATGTTAAACTTGAATTATCCTGCACTGAACACCTATTTAACCCTTAACTGGACGGGTTGGGTAGATTCCGCCCATGCATAAACTTAATATAGGAAAAAAATATATTTTTCGTTTACTGAGAGCTAACAGCTTTGGTGTATTCTAATTTTACAGTGATACAAACAATTTCCATTCATCGTTTAAAAATATAAGTTTTGGGAGGGCGGTTAAATTTGCATGTGTGGGCGGATTCCGCCCATGCCGTCCAGAAGCGTGAGAATTTTTCATGTTAGGGTTATAGCTGATTGCTCATTCTCGAGTCGCTTTCTTCCGCTATTTTTTAGCTTCCATTCATAAAATAAGACTTCTTTCTTTGGCTAAGTAGAATTTATTCTTTTAGATTAAAAAAAAACAACTTCCTTAATTTTTTTTTATCAAGGTAAGACTTTTTATTTTTGAAATTCTATTTATAATGGAAGACGAAATTTTGAATAAGAATTTTGACGATGATTCTGAAACTGAAAATTATTCATTGAACGAATCTTCAGATGTCAGTACAGATGAGGAATGTGATTCAATTCTTACCACTGTTCAAATGTCTTCAAGTAATTGTTTCATTGGGAAAAATGGCTATAAGTGGAACAAGAATCATGCAATAATTGGAAGAACCCGTTCTCATAACATAATTACACACTTACCTGGTCTGAAAGGCCCTGCTAAACCGAAGCCAAATTGTAGCATAGATATATTCAACTTATTTTTTACTGCCGCAATTATAAAACAAATATCTGAATTTACAAATGCAAAAATTGAAGAATTTCGCCAAAGAATTTCAGATTTGACCAAAAGTACTTACTCAAATTTTACAAGTGAAATAGAAATAAGAGCATTCTTAGGTTTGTTGTATCTAGCTGGAGTTTACAAATCAGGTCATGAAAATGTAGAATCTTTGTTTGCCTCTGATGGAACAGGCCGTGACATTTTTCGCTCTGTAATGAGTGTGAAGCGTTTCCTTTTTCTATTACTTTGTATTAGATTTGATAATTCCAAGACAAGATGCAAAGTAGATAGACTCTCACCCATAAGAGATATTTTCCAAACCATTATTGAAAAATTTCAAAGTTGTTATACACCTGCTGAATACCTTACTGTTGACGAAATGCTTGTAGGGTTTCGGGGAAAATGTCCATTCAAAATTTATATACCCTCAAAACCTAATAAATATGGGATAAAAATAGTGATACTAGCAGACTCAAGAACACATTATATGTATAATGCAATGGTATATACAGGAAAATCTAAAACTCCAAAGTCAAAAGAACTATCCCTGCCAACACAAATAGTTTTAGATATTAGTCGACCACTTTGGAAGAGTAATAGAAATATTACAGCAGACAACTGGTTTACTTCAATAGAATTAGTTGATAAGTTGAAAGAACATGGCCTTACATATTTAGGAACGATGAGAAAGAACAAACCTCAGATTCCACCACAATTCCAACCGCATCCTAAAAGAGAATCAGGAACACCTATTTTTGGTTTCTCTGGAACAAAAACTTTAGTCTCCTATGTTCCCAAAAAAAGAAAATCAGTAATCCTTATATCTTCGATGCATCATGACAATAAATGTGATAAAATAACAGGAAAACCTGACATTATAATGGATTATAATCTAACAAAAGGAAGTGTAGATACCATTGACCAAATGGTCTCTAATTTTTCTACCTCTTGTCGATCCAGAAGATGGCCTTTGGCACTTTTTATGCCCTTTTAGATATCACAGCTCTGAATTCTTACATCATCTTCAACTATCAGATTGATAAAAAGGATCAAAAAGAAAGAAGTACCTTTATTGTTGATCTTGGGAGATCCTTGATTGATGAACACCTGGCCACACGTAATCTAAATTCCCTCCCGCTGGAATTACAGACGACAATAAAAAAATTCAAAAATAATGATGGTTCAAGTACATCAAGAGGATCTACGATGCCACAAGAATCTGATACTCCAAAAAGGTGCTACAAATGTCCATCAAAAAATGCGGGAAAAGTGAAAACCTTATGCTCTGTATGTCAACTAAGCGTCTGTAAAAAACATTTCTTAATTATTTGTGAAAACTGTAAATAGATTATATTTAGAATTTTTAGAAGTCAAAATCTGTATATTAACATTTGTAATCATTAAATAATCTTTCAAATATTGATTTAATTCATTATTTAGCGCTTATTTCGTAAAGGTACATAAGTGGGTTGAATCTACCCACCCCGTCCAGTTACGTAAGAAAAAATCACCCGTCCAGTTAAGGGTTAATGATTGAAGTATTTTTTGATTGAAGAAAATATGATAGTTGTGAAGAAATGTCTGGTAATCGTTTCACAAAACACTGATGCGAAATTCGGTAGAAGAATTCGCAGCGATGATTCTTTTGTGGGCTGTTGCAAGGATTTAAATAAGATCACTAAATAGCAGAAAGGAGAGGGTAAAAGTCTCCTTTAAACTAACTTTATTTAAAACATGTTAAGAGGACAGAGGAAAACACCCAACTGGTCAGCAGACCAGGCCGTGCTCTGATCCATTGTTGGCGGATGGCGGGTATGTTTGTTTGCTGTCACCCAATCCGCCTGGCCGACGTCCTGAAATGGATCTCCGTTATTCCACAATAGTCTATCATGATTAATGTATTGGAGTTTTATCTCACCATAGTGCAGCTCTTCACTGTCCTTTCTTCCATTGACCTTGACTCCATATTTGAAATGCATTGCCCGTACCTCTCTCTTATGTGCTTGCTGCCATTAAAGAACAACAATGGGTTTCTGAAGTGAGTGATGAAATCCTGAAAAAGAGACCTCCTTACTCTGCAATTAAATGCTGTGTTCATTAATTGTTAACTACTGGTCCGGCTGACAAGCACCAGCTTGCCATTGCCAGCAATTAGACATTAAATCAACTTTCAAAATACTAATAGCAAATATCTCAACGATATTTTTGTGGTAATAACCTAATTTCCGGATTCAGATGAAAATAAGCATTAACTTAGGTATTAATAATTTAATATATACCCGGGAAGGTATTTGATAAACATATAAAACGGTTATATGTGTGATATAGACTTTTCCCTGCTTCTACACTTTATTTCTCGAGTTTTCGGGCCAACATGCCCTTCAACACGGAGATCCAGAAGTACAATAAGCAGAGAGAAAGATCTGACGACAATCTTCATTATAGATATGTTATGAATAATTTAAATTAAATTTTATTGCCCTCTATCGTTAAAATTTTACACAAATAAATTTACTGGCAATGCGTTTCTTGGCGAAACCGCTGAGAGGGTTCACTACTGATGAGCCAAGCCCTCTCATTCATTAAATCATATCATTGCAGTAAGGTCTGTAGAGATTTAAAAAAGAAACGCATTGCCAGTAAATTTATTTGTGTAAAATCTTTTATGAATAATTTGTTTGTTGTTAGATAAAGGATTGATAAGATAAAAGGTTGAAGGTGCAGTCTTGATTTAAAAAAAAAAAGATAATTATTTAACATCAAGTAGCTTTTATTTTCAATTACTTGAGGAAAGATTACATATTAGTTATTTTCACAATATATATAATATAAAAAGTTATTCGTATATTTTAGTGATGCAAAAATATAGATACGTTAACTACGCATATTTACAACAAAACTGAAAGTCATTCTAAAAACGATGATAACCAAAAAGAAGAAATATCAATGAATAAAAATAAAATATAGAAATATTTGAGTTTTTAGATTATATAATATAGAAAAAGGATGATAGTATTTTGTTGTCGTATATATCGAAGGTATTATTCTGTTCCACAAATTATATTATTCCTTAAGTAATATTCATACACACACAAACATATATCCCAAGAATGTCAAGACCAGAAGAGGCTCAATCCAACACCGTGGACAGCTACAGGGCGATATCAGGAAGTAACGTTCGACATCCTACGCTGTCCGACCTCCATCCAAGGCCTTCCTTCCCAGCCAACCTAACGGTCTCACCTAGCGGCAACCTAGGTGGGAGGGTACCGTTGGGTGAGAATTCACTATGGACTAATGAAGAGCTAATTCATAGATAAAGTGTAGGTCACGCCATCTGTGAACAAGAATTGATATTACTCTGACTCCACATTTTGTTTTCCGACCATACAAAATCTCCTACTGTCTTGTCCTTAGTGAACTCTAGCAGCGGCATCGTTAGTTCAATCTACCACACTGCTGTATTGTATATAAGGAGGATGTTTTACTTTACGTGAACACAGCAGTATCTTCTTATATCTATCTTAAATACCAAGAATTTCTCTATTGTGCCGGATATAGCATAAGATGAACGTGCTGTCCTGAGAGTTTGAACTTTCCCGAAATTAACGAGAACGTTATTTTTTAAAATGATTTTGTTATAAAAGAATATTTTGGATTTTTGTTTTAGGCTTAAGAAGAGTCAGTGTATTTAAATGTAATTGCTTTCTCTTAGTATATAAAAAAATTAAAATTATTTTTTTTTTATGGCAATGACTGATAAATACATGAAAAAAAACCTTAAGGAAGTGGGTAATCATTGATGTCATTGATGTCTGTTTTTTTTTTAAAGGAGACAAAGACAATTTTCTTTATACTTGGTTATCTCGTGTGTCTTCAATAAAGGTCACTGTAATATCTTTCAGAGTTATTGTCTGAATCCCGATATACATGCTAAAAGGTACAACTTCCTTAAGTTTTGTCTATGAGTGTGTATCTTATGTAGGAATTGACTCTCTCTGAATCGTCTCTATAAAACAATATACGCAAAATTACTGATCAAAAAATAAACTCTATGTTGGTGTAATGGTCGAAAATTCTCGTCTTTCCCAACTTTTATACAATGATAATATCTTAGTGGCATAATAATATACATTAATATTTCAATTGACATAGGTTAGAGTATTACCTGACTCTATATATATATATATATATATATTCAATATGAGAATTCGGCGATAGCTTCGAACTGAATTACAAAATACAAAAAGAAGGAAATTAAAGGCGGTGGGGTCGCTATATCTCCAATGGATAGTGTACTACCGGGCCACAAAACCTGGTAATAAAATTCGCTAAAGATTCACTGTATTTCTTCCCTTACATGTTGAAGTTAGAGAACAACAGAAATTATTGCATAAAATATCTTACCCATAATTTACCACTAAGAAGAGGGCTGGCTCTCTAAGCGTAACCAAGGTATTAGAGCGACAATGGTGTAAGTTGAGAATTCCTCCTCAATAAATAGGTGAGGCCAGAACACAACATTATCGTGCTGGGGAGAAGAAGATAGATGTTTCCACGAAGGGGAAAATATGGTTAATACACTGCGTGACATTGAAAATGGAACACCAAGAAATAGTGGCCAGAAAGTGATGAAACTCGGCAGACAGAGAGAGACAGGGACGAACAATAAGTGATCTTTATTTCAAAATGATAGTCATAATACAGAGCGAGAACGGCGTCGGCTTAGTAGCAAGTAGGACCACCGCGGACGGCGATGCACGCAGCAACACGTCTAGGTAGAGAGTCAATCAGAGTACGGATGGCGTCCTGAGGGATGGCTCTCCATTCCCTCTCAACCATTTGCCACAGTTCGTCTTCTGAACGCGGCTGTGGCAAGGCATGCAAACGGCGTCCAATGATGTCCCAGACGTGCTCGATTGGTGAGAGATCAGGAGAGTACGGTGGCCAGGGAAGCATCTGTACATCTTGCAGAGCTTGTTGGCTAATGCGAGCAGTGTGCGGTCGGGTGTTATCCTGCTGATAAAGGGCATTGGGTACCCCCTGAAGGTAGAGGAGTGTCACCGGTCGCAGCACATCATCAACGTATCGTTGGGCCGTCATAGTGCCCTGAATACGAACTAAAGGTGACTTGGAATCATACGCGATTGCGCCCCAAACCATGATTCCACGTTGTCGCACGGTGGGGCGTTCCACAATTGCTGCCGGATTGGACCTTTCTCCACGTCGACGCCACACGCGTACACGGCGACTATCACTGGACAAGCAGAAACGCGACTCATCTGAGAACACGACCCTGTGCCATTCCGTCATCCACGTCGATCTAGCCCGGCACCATTCCAAACGTTGGCGCCTATTCGGTGGGGTCAATGGCAGTCTTCTTAGCGGACGGCATGAGTGCAAGCCATTAGCAACCAATCGACGGGAAATGGTTCTGGTCGAGATGGAATGATCTAGGGTGTCTTGCACATGTTGCAGGATGGCGGTTCAAGTGGCTTGTGGGGCCGCCACTGCTTGTCGAAGGATACGCCGATCCACACGTGCTGACGTCACTCTGGTTGCACCGACATTCCTATAAATTGCCACATTTCCTTGTTCCAACCATCTTCTCCACAGTCGGTGCACCGTGGACGCACCAAGGTGTGTATCAGCTGCGATTTGACGTATGGACCAACCTGCCCTTTTCAGTCCGATCACCATGCCCCTCGTAAAAGCGTCTGTCTGCTTGAACTGCCTCCGTTTACGATGACCTGGCATTCTCTGTTATTACACGTGTCTTTTGACACAAGAACAAAATTTCTACAATGATTTTCCTTGAAGAAATAACGACACGAATACTGTCCTTTCTGCAAGTTCCTTCCCTTATATCTTACTCCATGTACGCACGAGAGCTGCGCATTTTACATCATTTGCTTAACTCGGTTAGGCGCGTCTACCCTGAAATTTGCATAATTTTCTGGCCACTATTTCTTGGTGTTCCATTTTCAATGTCACGCAGTGTATATTAGTTCTTGTTTTATTAGGCTAGTTTTTATTTTATATTCTATGTGACATTTGTGTATATAGGTATATAATATTTGAAGGGTTCTTTAATCTAAGAGAAAAACGAAGGTTTCAACTAATATATTTGCATTTTGAAGTTTTGCCTTAAAATCTTCAATGCGATGCAATTTCCTACTTTAGTGAGAGAATCTCTATTATAACATTGCACTCTTTTAATTTCAAGACACTTTCTTTGGCGTAATTATGAAAGATAATTTCGACCAGAAGAGATTCCATTGAGAGAAACATATCTTGGTGTTATTCCCTGCAATAACCAGTGTCTTGAAAAGACCTAACAAAAGCATTTCCAGTTAGAGAGAGCAGCTACATAATATATACGAAAACACAGCATTTCGCAAAAAGAATACACGCACTTCCTAATTTAAAGAATAACCTGAAGTTGACATGCACAGGACTATGAAGAAAATAAAAAGTTAGCAAGGAAGGCGTTACAGCGGCCTCGCCTCTGGCTGCAAGAAAGAAAGACAACTTTTCTTGACACAAATTCGAAACAAAAGAGAGAACAATTAGACTTCTTTGTTGGTGGTCTGAATTGTCGCATAGAAGTCTCTGCGTTACAATACGACAATTGTCTCCAGGCTGGCGCAATACTCGGGAGGTTGATGGACGTTTGCACTCCACCCCTCCTCACCTCTCTATGAACCATTGACAATTTAAACAATTTTATTGATTCTTCTCTATTCAATATTGCTACGAAAAAATCGAATAAAGGATAATCTATAATAAAGAAGTAAATAAAAAGTAGATAAAATGTGATGAAATATTTATAGTTGTAAGTATTTTTAACTATTCTTTGACAGGTATGATTATTTTTAGAATGAATAACTTTTCTACAGACCTTACTGCAATGATAAAATAAAGGGAAGGCCTGGCTCATCAGTGGTGAACCCTCCCATCAATTTCGCCAGTTTAATCTACCATACCGCTGTAATATTGAATTTTTCGGTTTTCCTTTTATACTGATACTGAATCTAAATTCTTGGAAAGAGTATTTTGAATGAACTATGGACATAAGCTTTGAGGATAGTGAAATATATGTCATAATTTGTATATAATTAAATGCAACCCCGACCCACTATGAATGTACCATGTATGATTTTCGAAGACTTAATAAAGAACAAGGTAACTGGAGGGAAGCAAGTAGCATTAAGATATAGGAAGTAGACCTAAGGCTGGCACGACTATTCTGGGCACCCCTGTGTCAATATTGCAGGGGCAGAGACCGGACGTCTCTAGTGACCGCAGAAGTTATTTTAGCCAAGATACACTCAATACTTCCTGACAAAACAGGACGTCTCTAGTAACCAGAAGTTATAAATGTTAAAGCTAGCATTCAATACTTCCTGACAAAGCAGGATGTATTTTGATAGCCGCGGAAGTAAATAAAGTCAAATAAACACGAGACTTCCTGACCCAAGCCGGGCGTAACTAATATCAAAGGAAACCGCGGGCCAATCAAAAGACAGTACCTTAAGTAGGTCAACCAATAGGAAAAGATCATGTGACATCTCTCGACCAATCAGAGAGAAACTGAGGCTTGGTGTTAAATCGGAAAACAAGAATGAGTAGTTACGCTTGAGCTCTCATAGGAACAACACCTACAGGGTTCACTGGCTCTCGCCGAGTTCGGACAGTGCTCCTTCGCTTCCAACAAGGTAACATCTACTCTAGAGATATCTCTCTCCGCTCATTTCATCATCGCCATGTGATCAACTAATTAATAAGTCAAATCGCTCAGCTCTCCTCAAGCTTTCTTCCCTCCAACACAGTTGCCTCTTATTTTCAAACCTCATCATGTGTCCTGATTATTCCTAACTGTGTGCTTCACTTACCACTCAACGACTGCGCTTCAACCAAATCTCACCATTCGCATCCAACAACAGAAACCCCGCAACGATATTGCCACAGAACGGTTAAGTCGACAGGATTCTACAACAGTGTAATACATCAAATATTGCAGTGTAATAACAACAATATCATCATATTACACAGAGTCGACAGGATTCTACAACAGTGTAATACATCAAATATTATAGTGTAATAACAATTGCATCATCATATTACATATATATAATGATAAATATGCTTTGAGCATTGCTCTTCCGCAAATTGTATGTAAAAGGTTTTAAAACATAATTTTAATATGATGCATATGACGACTTGTTTGGGCTATAATGGCAGTAGTTTATAGATTCTGGTGTTGTTACAGATGTACGTCACATATGTTCTGGTGTTGTTACAGATGTACGTCACATATGTTCTGGTGTTGTTACAGATGTACGTCACATATGTTCTGGTGTTGTTACAGATGTACGTCACATATGTTCTGGTGTTGTTACAGATGTACGTCACATATGTTCTGGTGTTGTTACAGATGTACGTCACATATGTTCTGGTGTTGTTACAGATGTACGTCACATATGTTCTGGTGTTGTTACAGATGTACGTCACATATGTTCTGGTGTTGTTACAGATGTACGTCACATATGTTCTGGTGTTGTTACAGATGTACGTCGCATATGTTCTGGTGTTGTTACAGATGTACGTCACATATGTTCTGGTGTTGTTACAGATGTACGTCGCATATGTTCTGGTGTTGTTACAGATGTACGTCACATATGTTCTGGTGTTGTTACAGATGTACGTCACATATGTTCTGGTGTTGTTACAGATGTACGTCACATATGTTCTGGTGTTGTTACAGATGTACGTCACATATGTTCTGGTGTTGTTACAGATGTACGTCACATATGTTCTGGTGTTGTTGGATAATATCTATAACGTTATTGTGATGTTCTTTCGATTAAATAAATAAATATGCTTTATTAAATTAATAAACAAATTTTAATTATATATCTTTCTAATGTCAAACATACACTTTTTTAATAGATTCATAACAACAACAATAATTACAGTGCTGCCAAATCCAAACAATCAAAAATAAATTAATTAAACAGAGTAGATTATAATATAATTATAAGGTATATTACAACTTCCCCGACTTCAAGAGACTTCATCCCTCCTGGGATGTCGATGCAGATAAGGATGGATATTGGAGATGTGAGCCGTTCTTGGAGTTTTATCATCAGACTCATATTCAACATATTTGGGGTGGCCATCCATTTTGGTTACCCTTGTCACTCGATGCGGACCAGTCTTACGACTGTTAAAATAAAACTTTGTTCTTTGTCGGTAGAGGTTTTGCTCAATTTGACTTTTTTTCTGTTTCATAAAGGGGACAGTGAAGATTAAGCTCTTTATCGGCAGGTAAAACAGGGGAAGTTTTTGTAAGTTTGAATAAAGGGGAGTAACCCAGGTAGGAGTTGTAGGATCTATTATGGTAGCGTACTGTCGCTTCTAAGGCATTTTCCATCCACCCTTGAAGTGAGGATAGCACGAGAGAAAGGTCTTTATATCTCGTATAGCTCGTTCCGCTAAACCATTTCCTGCAGGGTGATAAGGAGAAGTAGTTATTAATCGGATGTCTTTGGTGCATATTCATACTGGTTTAAACTTAAATTTTGAACTAAAGAATTAACTAGTTTTTGTTTTTCTGCTACAGTAGTTATCAATTTGCTAAAAGTGTCTTCTGTTAATAGAGATTTTGCATATAATTCCTCCTCATACATTACGCAAATTTGTAAATCTTCAAATGATCGATTTTTGTATATTTCAATTATTTTTGATGGAACTTTAACAAATCTATTAGAATCCTTTTCTAAATAGTAAGAAGTTAGATTCTTTCCACATTTGAACACGAGCTCGTGATAAATGGGCAATTGAAATTCTTCAGGGATAGATAGAACATTAGCATTAGGGTTAAAGCTATAGCCAATTACCTTTTTATTCTTAAAATGCAGGATGATCGATCCTGACGGCTGCGCCATTTTTGTGATGTTCCTTCGATCAAATAAAAAAATATGCTTTATTAAATTAATAAACAAATTTTAATTATATATCTTTATAATGTCAAACATACACTTTTTTAATAGATTCATAACAACAACAATAATTACAGTGCTGCCAAATCCAAACAATCAAAATAAATTAATTAACCAGAGTAGAATATACTATTATTATAAGGTATATTACAGTTATAAAGGTGGAGATAGCAAGCCTCCAGGGATTTTATATTATTGCTATATAGCAGCCATCTTAGACTTGCTTACAATCTGCTCTATGTATGTTGGCATAGACATTTGTTCAAATATATATTCTGTTTTTAATCGCTACAACGGTAGAAAGAGATCTGACAGATATTTTGTGATCCGCGCATCAGAAACTGAAGTAAGAGCTCAGAACATCTCTGATGGCTGACTGTTACATCGATCAATCGGCTTCAGTTTTTTGAGCTTTATTTACTTAGGGTCTCTCCGACTTCTTGTGACTACACAATCTGTGAAATAGACAGGTACATTATAGGCCATTTGTATTGGCTAACTGGGTTAATTATTCATACCTGTGTATGAATTACACTGATAGACAAAACTTAAGGAAGTTGTACCTTATAGCATATATATATCGGGATTCAGAAAATAACTCTGAGAAATATATATATGCTATAAGGTACAACTTCCTTAAGTTATGTCTATCAGTGTAATTTATAGTGAGTTAAAATATATATATTAAAAACAAAAATGCAATTTCCTGACCGCTCACAAGTGCATTTTAGCATTTAGCGGTCAGAAAATGCCTTTTTTTAAATTTCAACACCTGACTATTTTTATATTTTTAATTACTATTTACCCTCTTATCCTGGGTAGCTCTAATACACCGTCTAGCTATAAGATTTATCAAATAAGATTTACAACAGATTTACACAGTTGTGGATATACTCAGTAAACCCTACTGTGGGGGGAGTCAGCGCCGAGGTGAGCCGGAGATCCGCGTGAGACCTCCGTGCCAAAGTCCTGGCTGACTCAGCAGCCGTGTCATTGCTCTACTTGCCTGGATGTTATCTGCCAACTGTAGTGTCGTATTTGTCACAGTTCTATCTGTCACTTTCCAGGGTTTGGGATTTTTAACAAAGCATCGAGATTTCAAGTTCTCGCTCTTCTACGGGCAAAATTAAACCAAGAGTAAAAAGTGGGAGGGCGATATTTACGTGTTTCCTATTGATACACAAGATGTAGGATATTTTTTTTAAATTACAAATATTTTCTCACAATGAGTTTCTTTTTATTAAAAACGCTAGCTTTCAAGCGATAATCGCTCTTCAAAGGGCTTAATAAAACATCGGCTTCATCCTGCCAACCGTTCTGTTTCCGACGCCTTCTTTGACGAGAATTCTCCAAAGTCGAACACTCTAAAGTTTTTCACCCACTAATTTCTGGTAGGATGAAGTCGATATTTTATTAAGCCCGTTGAAGAGCGATTATCGCTTGAAAGCTAGCGTTTTTAATAAAAAGAAACTCATTGTGAGAAAATATTTGTAATTTTGAAACCTTTTTCACAATTTTATCATGAATGTAGGATATTGTTGCGTCGCACCCAGGCGCCGTTTCTGTACGTTGTCTGATCAGGATGGTACAAAGTCAGTTCGTGGTAGACGCAGCTAAAGCTAGGACTTTATTAGTGTGGTACGAACTGGAAGGAATACAATGTAAGGGACTTTTCTTCAAACTCAGTCGTCAAAGGGATCCTTGGCGCTATGGATATCACTCTTGCGAATCTTCTCGCTCCACACACAGACCATGTCCCATCCCGGCAGCACAGATTTGTAAACTGATCCGCTGCCGACCAATACATTCGTTCAGGTATCCACTTCCCACAGAGAAATACGTTTCATACACTCCAGTCGTACTTCAGGGTACTTTCGGCCAACATCTGCTACCAACCGTTCTGTTTCTGACGCCTTCTTTGACGAGAATTTCCCAAAGTCGAACACTCCTCACCAGACGGACCTTTTCCCCCAACTAAGCGGCCCCCTTTAACTATTCCTGGCGCGCACGTGTTCTCTAAATGTCACCTGCTAAATTTATCAAATCTTTCTTTCTAGCGTCGCCGTAGAAATATTCTGAAGCTGCTATAAAATTTGATCATTCTATTGGTATTTTTCAATTATGAAATTATTATTATATATATGTGTGGAAAATAAGAGATTCAAGGGTCGATCTGATTTAGTAGTTATGTTACTATATTGAAAGATAGGGTTATCCAAATTGAATTTATGATCGTTTAGACAACCTGCTGATATACGAATGATCTGCAATTCTTTATTTTATTCATTGCATTTATTCCAGAAGGTTTCGCCGACATAAATGGATTGACCTTCTGGGTATTTTAAAGAAAATACGGTATTTCTTTCTGTTGGGATTTTCTGATCTACGGTCTGTTGGTTTACTCAGAATATTTCCAATACTTCTTCGGTTGCGAAAGAAAAATTCGCATATCGTATTTCCTTAATTATAGTGATAATTTTTAATTTGTAATGATACCTTCCAAACAGCCCTCTTACCATGTAAATTGTTCAGAGCTATTATGGGTTCTCCGCAAGTGAAATCTTCCACAAATTCGCGCTACCAAACCTCGAGGAACGGGCATGACGTTGGACCTTAATTAAGCAAGTTGACCTGGCAGCTGTAATGTCCGGCTAGACTTTCCTCATCAATAAACATTTCCAAATTAAATAGAACACTTGCTTAACCAGATTCTTTATCTAACTCTTTAACTTGTTTCTTCGTTAAAATATTTGTTTAAAATAGAACATGGTTTTATTGGTCCTATTTGTTTATGTTCCCCTTATTCTGGTCATGCGATTTGAATCAAATTTTAAATTCTTAAATGGCTTAAACATATACCAATCTTGATCGCTGGTAATCTCTTAACTTCACTTTATATCATACTTAATTCCATTGGTCCAAGGTTTAATGCTGTTCTCATTAAATGTCTGTAAAATTTGAAAACTATATTGTAGGCCTAGAGATTGACTTAGAGATTGATCATCAACCACCTATATCTATATCTTCAACAAAATCAATTAACAATTTGTTTCAAAGAATACAACGAAGAAATTACGCATGATGCGGTATTCTTTCAAAGCTAAGTATATCCCTGGGAAGAAGATCATTATGGCGAATTTTCTTTCTACAGCTCCTAGAAATAAGATTGGCAATGAAGAGCTTCGGGAGGAAATTTCTGCCTGTATCCAAAATATGGAACTTCAATCATATGTTTCTTACAAATGAATCAAATAGATTGCTATTAATCAGAATGCAGATCCATTGATTCAACAAATAAATGAGCAGAGAAAAACAAACTTTCTTAAGAACTAATAGAATATTGGCATGTACGTGATGATCTAATTATTTTAAATAGTATTCTAATGAAAGGAAGCAGATATGGGGTTCTAGAGTTGTCAAAATCTGAAATACGTAGCCGTGTACATGAAAGACATCAAGGGATTACAAAGAGTAGATGAAGGATGACTGAAAGTGTTTATTAGCCAAAATCATACCAAATATTTTACATAGATAATTTTTTTTCTAGGCATACATGCATCATTATTACTAGAGGAGGAATAGCTGAATATCATTTCTAAGAAGGAATATAAAAGCTAAATGCATTCACGTAATTATTGAACCCGCCTGTAGAAGGACGTCATAGTCCGAAAGCTCGCCAAGATTATATCGATTTAATAAAGAATCTTGTCGCCGTCAGATTTTATTCCTTTTTATACATCATTGTTTAATTTATTTATTCATATTCATATATTTTTTGTATCTAACATATATAATCATATATGAACGCGACGTATAAAAGTATTTTCACATAATCTCAATCTCTTTTTCCTTCCTGTTTTAAAATACAAAGACTTTTCGTCTATAGACAATTGACAATGTAAACAATCTTATTGATTCTTCTAATCAATTGTTACAAAGGTGTAAAAATATATAATAAAATAGTAAATAAAGGGTAGATAAAATGTAGGGGAATATATATAGTTGTGTATGTGTACAAATTTCTTCAGCAAGGAAGGTTTCCCCACCTTGAGAGAGTTATCCTACAGAGAAGGTCTTCTTGAACACCCCTCAGTTCCACGCCGAGGAAGTACTTATAGATGTGTGTATTGGCAGACGCCAGGTTTTCTATAGAATACACAGCATATATAGTTAAACCTGTCTATACCGCCCCCTCTAAATAGCGCCCGATTTTAAATACGTAGTACAATGCGATTTACATTAAAAGTGACCTGTCTATAGCATCCCCTCTCTATAGCACCCTATTTTGGCGAGTCCCAAGAAGGGGCGCTATAGACAGGTATAACTGTATGTATAAATATTCGCTTGACTTTAAATAAATTCACGGGTACGTTCAAATGTAAGATCCCTTTCTAGTTCATTCGCTTATAAAGGAGGACGGTGCTTTCTTCGGCTATATTTCTTAGTAGCTTGTTTATTCACATCATGGGGAATATTCAATCTTCCTTAGTTCTATATTTGGTTGTGTTACTCTATAGACCCATAAGTGAAAAAATATCTAATTTGGTTTTAATTTTACCTTTTTAAACTAATGAATATTCATACTGAATTTTGTTCCCAAATTGGTATAATTTATTGATTTATTTTGTGGTAGAAAATTTTGTCTCAGAAGATTAACCCTTGGCATTTTACATTGATTGTCTTTTGAATTAATTGATCCCATAGGTCTTGGGCTTTAGACCTTCTTTGCCAGCACGATTACGTTTGGTAAAAACTTTGCTATATTTATTATATTGTGAAAAATAATATAAAAATAAAAATGTTGATATTAAAAACAACGAATGCCTTTTCTGAAAAGAGCACATGTGATTTTGCTCTACCATCTAAAAAGCACAAGTGCTCCTGTTCACGGATATGCCTTCATTGTTTTTATTTATTATAGTATATATCATTTGTGTTGTCATTGTGCATCTTCAATTCGTAAACTGGTGGTTGAATGAATTATCGGTCTAGTTCGTATGCAGATATTAAATCCTGCTTGTCGCAGCTTGCGACATTCCCGCTAGGAAGAGAAGGTACCGCCATCTACCGACCGATCATAAAACTATTCTGAATGGTATCGACCGATAATTGAAGATATTGCGTGCAACGTATTAAAACAATTATATAAAAAATAACAATTGAATATTTACAAAACTATTTTAATATTTTCATGAGGAACATCACTGAAATTTTCATATATGCATTTTTTGAGCAAAGCCGATTTCTTTCTTTGCTTATTATGTGGAGGGAGGGTCTAAGGTTATAAAACTATGTAATATAGGTTTGGACACATTTCTTCAGTGCGGTACTGAAGTTTATGGCTTGGGGGAGCATATGTTTCTTAATTTTTATAAAGGAAAATTCGAGTAAAACTTACATTTATTTCGCAATAGGTGATTATCAAAATCCTAACCTTTCAAAGAACGAAAAGGTTTTCTCTGTTCAAAATAACAATACGTATATTTACCAAGACAAAGCAAAGCAAATAGTGTAGATCACAAAAGGAATTGATTCGTCCATTGATGAGCTCTACTCATCCCCAGCAGACCCCATCAAAAGTCTCAAGCTTTACAAGCTTGGCACCCCAATATGATAGAGTGGAGATAAGAAAGAAGTAGAAGACAAGGGAATTAGAAATTTTTATTCCTTGTTCCAACATTTGCTCCTAATATAAGAAAGTGAAGAAAATATAAAGAACTCGACCCATCAGCTGATTGAGCAGTGAATATACATTGTATATAATTTCAATATGGCAAAATTAAAAGATTTCCATTTTTATAACAATTAAATGTTTGGAAATTTGTTTATTTTTCATATATATCATTAAGTATTATTTCTACCGACCTTTTACTTCAATGATAAACGTTATTGAATGAAAGAGCTTGGATCTTTAGTGGTGAACCCTCTTAGCGCTTTCGCTAAATTAATCTCTAGACCGGTCTACTATTGTATTGGATTGGTTTGTTATATACCCTGAATTTTTGGTGAAACCGTTGAGAGAGTTCACCACTTATGAGCCAAGCCCTTTCATTCAATAACGTTTATAATTGCAGGAGGTTCTGTAGAGATACATTATTTGATGATATAATAATAATTTTAAAAAATGAAAAAGCATATCTTCAAAATTTTAATTGTTTAAAATTTTATAGATTAAATGGGGCAATTAAATTTTAAAATATTTAATATTTAAAATACTGAATTTTTCTAATTAGTATGGTATTTGAAAATTAATTTCAACTTATGAAAATAAAGAAGAAATTTATATTTAAAATAAGCAAAATAAAAGCTCTGATTAGCATATCACAAAACTTTGTGTTATGTTACTCGATACATACACCTGATAGAGCAATGAATTTCTTTGTATAAAGGTTTCTCTTTACTTAGACATAGAGACAAGTCTATACAAAAATCTGTACATTCGACAAAAAGCTTCGAGACCTAAACATAAAATAATCTGATTATATGGTTCATAAAGAAATAAACCTTACCTTGATATTCAGAGAAAATCAATAATACGCTTTTTTAAACTTATGATAAAAGTTCAACGTCTGATGAAAACACCAAAATTGGCTTGACCGGGTACTCTGTCTCTATTCAGGAGTTTACTTTCTGTGTTTTAAGTTTCTACCTAAAATACCTTCTCGTGTTTCCTGTGGTGAGAGAATGGGCATGTTCTCAAACGGTTAATCCATGAATTTGTAGAAAGATGTGAATTCTTCTATTATAATATTAAGCATGTCTTATCGTGTTTATCATTCCCACTTGACGTATGGACCACGGTTAATTCATAAAATAGTAAAAAAGTGAATTCTTCTATTAAAACATAAATCGTGTCATACCGTGTTTACCACTCCCACTTGACGTATGGTCCACGGTTGATTCATAAAATAGTGAAAAAGGTGGATTCTCCTATTAAAATATAAATCATGTCATACCGTGTTTACCACCTGACGTATGGACCACGGTTAATTCATAAAATAGTGAAAAGGTGGATTCTCCTATTAAAACATAAATCGTGTCATACCGTGTTTACCACTCCCACTTGACGTATGGACCACGGTTGATTCATAAAATAGTGAAAAAGGTGGATTCTCCTATTAAAACATAAATCGTGTCATACCGTGTTTACCACTCCCACTTGACGTATGGACCACGGTTAATTCATAAAATAGTGAAAAGGTGGATTCTCCTATTAAAATATAAATCATGTCATACCGTGTTTACCACCTGACGTATGGTCCAGGGATGACGGTTGCAGACAGGTCCGCAAGCCCAGAGTCACCGAGGATGGGTCCGGATTGAAACTGAGTCAACGACCGAACTGCCAGCAAGGTAAGCTGCGTCCTTCCAGATAGCTCCTGACCTACTTATTACATCTTATCTGAAATTTATATTTTAAAAAAATTCTTCAGTCCTAGAATCATATCTCCATAGTTCTCTTAAACTCCCCGTCTACTGCATTATATGAATAAAAAGGCATATATTGGATCAAAAAATAATTTATTTTCCCAGTATTTCAGCTGGCTGAACGCCAACCTTTATCAAGGTATTATAACATTTTAAAGTGTGTCAACAACAAACTCAGCGCCACATAACGTCAATTCTATCGATCGGTAGACGATTCTATTGATAGGTAACCATTATAAAGGTTGGTGTTCAGCCAACTTAAATATTGATTAAATAAATGATATTTTGATCCAATATATGCCTTTTTATTCAAAGATTTATTTATGGATGGTTCTATTTTCAAAACTGTATTATATATTACAACATTACAGCGATCTGGAGATTGAACTGTTTGGAGGGTTGAACACTGATGCCCTCCCTTTTTCAATATATATTCAATGCAGTACAAGGTTTGGTGTCTTTAGCTTCATATAGTGACTGTAAATATATGTGGCTAATAGAAAGATATGCTGGAGTAATTTTGAATAAAATTTTATTGATGGGAAACAATTATTATAAAATATCTATTCCAAAATCTAAAACACGAATACAGTAAATTAATATGTTCCTTGATTCTGGATATTCTTCTGGGCCGATTATATTAAACATTCTACTAATGAGATACAGAACTGTTCATCTGACAACCATTGATACCACTGATTACTAAAGTCATCTGTAGAATGAGTATGTCACAATGAGAGAAGGTTGGTCTAATTGGATCTGTCCTAATTAAATTAATTAAAACACATTGTTTTAAAATAGAAGATCTTGACATTCAGGTAAACTAATATTGTGAAGTTAAAGAATATTGAGATCTTTTAAAGAGTTTATTTAACTATCTTCATATGCAATACTCTATCAGGTTTTCAAGTAAGGGAGAAAAATGAAAGTATGGGTCGTGGAGAATGGATCTTTGACGGAGGCCAAGGTGGGGAGCCTCCCTTGCTGAATATATTTTAAGATATACAACTGTTTATATATTTCCAACATTTTATCTACACTTTAATTCCCCAAAAAATGATTATATATTACTATTTTCTCAATCTCTACAAGCTTGATACCCTAATACGATTGAGTGGGGATAAGAAAGAAGAAGATATTACCTTTTATTTTTATCTTTTTTATCTAAAAATTGATGAGAATGATTAGAAGAGTCAATAAAATTGTTTAAATTATTAATTGCATATGACACAGGCCGCACTGTCTGAATATTTGTGTGCCGAAGAGGCTCAGTGGACCACCGAGGGCAGCCGAGATTACAAAGTTTTAATCAAGATTAGAGTCCATGATTGTATTAGGAACATTCTAGACGGATAGAATAAATATAAATTCACTAATTATCCAAAATACGCTGAAAACCAATCACAAAACAGGCAAAATTATCACCGCAATGTACAAGACAAAACAACCAGACTAATACTCTTGGAGCAAAAAAAAGAGTCGATGGACGAGTGTTTGAAACCCTCGATTCCCGACGAACCGGATCAAATCCTGTATTGCACACTGTTTTCTGTGAAGAACCTGTTTATATTTCTCATGTAAATAACATAAGCTAGGTTGCTATTTTTGAGCGGTATCTAATAAATTTATTTTGGAATAGGAGGACTCTTGGAACAAGAAAAACAAATTCCAAACTCAATTTATTTATTTATTTCAACACACAAAACGCGATATCCCAGCTAGGGATAATTGCGTCGATTTACATTTTTAAACAGAAACAGTTATAAACATATTATACAAGAAAGTAAACAAAAATAAAAAGAGAAACAATAATATATATTAGGAACCTGAACCTTTCAGGTTAGAAAGATAATCATAAATATATTTACAAAAATAGTTAAACCTATGATAATTCTCTCTGCTATTTACAAATTGATATAGATATACAACATTATTTATTGTCTGTTGTCTAGCGGTAAAGAAGAGTGGGCATTCCAGCAGTAGGTGTCTCGAGTCCTGGAATTCTAACTCAATAAACGATAACTCCCAAAGCAATATATATCTTCCTCTGACCAAACAACAGAATCTTTTCACAATATATTGAGGAATGTGAGAATTGACCTCCCGGACATTCCAAGTATCTACATTCTAATTATATTAGGATTTTTTATCTCATTTTTTTTCTGAATCCCTTTACCCTCTATTCTTAATTCAATTATCTTGTTATTTGCTTAATTTTATTTACCACCTCTCATTCTACAAATATTTTATTCTTCAATTTATACTCCATTTGTTTCAACTATATGTTGAGAAAAGTGTGAAAGACCCTAAAGCTTCCATCAAAATATATATTTTTATAACTTATGGTAAATATTTTAGATATTTTTTATCGACCGTATCAATAATCTGTAGTATTCTTTTATTGATATTTGACCATCCTACCCGCGCGGTCACTTGTGTTTATACAGGGTCCATTATAAAAGTAATGAGCATTTACTGGCAAAATACATTTATTGATCGTAAATTGTGCAAATGTTCAATATTCTTCAAAATACATTCCTCCTGCATCAATACACTTGCGGAGACGCGTTTGCCACGCCTGAAAGGCACCCTGAAACTCCTCGACAAGAATGCTTCTCAGGAACGTTGTAACATGGTGTTGGATGCTTTCCACGGTTTCCCAATGTTTTCTTTTCATCTCTCTCTTGAGTCTAGGAAACAAAAAGAAGTCACATGGAGCTAAGTCGGGACTGTAAGGGGGGTGAGGGATCACCGGGGTGTTGCTCCGGGCCAGGAAGTTGGTAATGATGAAGGCTGTGTGGCTGGTGGCATTGTCATGGTGGAGCTTGACCGTGTCTTTAATGTCAGTCCTTACGTGTGCGATCCGGCGTTTCAATCTCCTGTGCACCTCCAGGTAAAAGGCTGAGTTTACAGTTTGTCCCTGCGGGACAAACTCACAATGGACTATTCCTCGGATGTCAGAGAAGACAATGATCATCGTTTAGATGCGCGACTTGCTCATTCGCGCTTTCTTGGGGCGTGGGGATGATTTTGTGTGCCATGCACAGCTCTGCCTTTTCGACTCTGGGTCGTATTCAAACATCCAGGATTCGTCTCCGATTACTACAGTGAATCGAACTGGCTTTGGCCTCCAGGCACTAAGGAGGAATCACTGCCAAGTTCTTATTTTAACGCTGGTTTTAATTATATGCTTCTTAACTCAGCGAGCTAACTATAACTCATTTAAACTTGAATAACTGCTATTGTCTCGTCTTACTAACTCTAATGACTCAACCTCGTCTCACTAACTCTCATGACTCAACCTCGTCTCACTAACTCTAATGACTCAACCACGTATTTAATAACTCAATAACTGTCTTTATTTTCTAAAATCAAGATTATATACATTTCTAAAATTTACATAATTTAACAATAATTAACAAAAGTAAATTCTAACAATTTTGCATATTTAAGGCTGGAACATACTCCCCCCGGCCGCTGAACCCTGGTTCAGATTTGAAGGGAAGCGGAGCCAACTTCGTAATAGGTCGTAGGTAGACTCCGGTAGCAGCCCGAACTTGGGCAACTCGCACCTTCTGGTCTTGAAGAACGACAAATACTTCTCTGCAGTCTCGTGTTCTTTATCAGCTGGTCCCAATATGAACACCAGGTCCAAAGCTACAGCAGTGTATTGACTATCTCTGTATTTGACATAGGTTGGTAGTTCAGTCCATTGTTTAGACTTCAGGTTCAACTTCCATAAATATTTCGACTCCTTCCCAGCGTGAACAAATACAGCTCTTACCCAATCCTGCACAATAGTAAAGTGATTGATATTTTTTGGATAGCCCTCTTTCTCACCAAGAATCGGAATAGTTGTATAACACCCCCAGGAATCTGTTTGAAGTCGGTAGTTATACAGATTACATAAGTGTTGTTCCCACTGCATTCGAGGGAATAGTAAAAGTTTCTTGTTGGTATAGCAAATCTGAAGAGAGAGAAATTTCTCTTTCCAAAATATTTTGTCTGATCCAATCAGATGCCAATCTTTGTTTAGGAGATGATAGGAGAAAACCTTGTAAGTAGAGTGGTCGCGGGTCTCTGCAAGCATAAACAAGAACGCCGATGGTGCAAATGTCATTGCCAGGACCAAGAGGTCAGTTAGGGGCGACTTCCTGCTTTTCACTAGAACAGAAGCCCGACCCTCTTTAAGTTTCACTCGGACAATATTGTCGGTGCAAGTTACCTTATTCCCTCTAGAGTGTATTCTCCCTCCTACAAAGTACACCCTTTTATCGTGAGAGGCATAAACGATAGACTTGGAAATAACTATTGGAGCGAAACCATTCACTTTTCTCCAGATCCATTTTTTGTGAGGGATGTGGTATTGGTACAATACCGAGCGGACATTCGGGCCATCTAGAGATTCCACATCTTCTATGAGGAGGTAAAGATGAGTTCCGTCGCCGACAAAGACCTTCGGGTAGCTACATTGGATGGCTTTGGTAACTTCTGGCCACTCTCCATTTTCCTTCAATATGGCGCGGTGGTAGACTGGTAGCCCTTCTAAATCCTCGACTTCTTTGACCGCGGTCTGCCTCTGGAGATTCGCCATTGCCACTGTAGTAGGTGAGAGGAAACCAAGTGGATCGAAAATCCTCGCAATATTGGAGAGAAGATCTCTTTTGGTAACAACTTCTTCAGGAAGAGTTATATTAACTCTAAACGTATCTTGTACATGATCCCATACAATTCCTAAATTCTTGGATATGGCTCCTTTCTCCAAGTTAATTTTCCTCTCCTCGTTTATTTCCTCGACATGAGACACTATCTCGTGGCAATTTGAATTCCACTTTCTTAAGTGAAACCCTCCCTTTTTCATTAAGTCCTTTAATTGGTCTATTAGTTCTTTGGTTTCAGCAATCGTTTGAGCTCCTGTTAGCAGATCATCGACATAGAAATCATTCAAGGTCACCCTAGAAGCCTCAGGATAATTTTGGCCTTCATCTTCTGCTAACTGTTGTAATGTTCTCATTGCCAAAAATGGAGCCGAAGTTGTACCATAGGTAACAGTCAGCAGTCGATAGTCCACCACAGGCTCTTCTGGCGATGGTCTCCACAATATCCTCTGATAGTCCGCATCTTCTGGATGATGAGGCATGTAATAGCACCTGCACAATTCTCGCTTCACTTCTGCAATTGGGACTCTTTCCATGTGGTTTAAGTGTTCATATTCCTTCATGAATCCCCGGTATTGGTCATATAATTTCACATTCTTACACAATTTTCCTTCCAACGAAAGGAACCTTCTTAAAGCTTTTTCTCTTGATTCACCCAGAAGCGGTCGATGTTGTCTGAATGGCAATTTTACCCAATACCTTCCATGGCTATCTCTGCCATGGTTATTCGAAAATAACCTTTCACAATCTTCGTCCTGTGTACAAAGATCTGGTGACGGCACAGATTCAGTTTCCCAGAATCTTTTCATTACGAATTCTAGTTCTGGTTCAGATTGTAAACTCAGGTTACAGACTTCTGTATTACTCTCTGATGTTCCCATGAGTTTTCCTAGAAGTACCCAACCTAGTCTTGTATTAATAGCCATTGGCAATCCTTCTCCGAGAGATATAGAGCCATTCAACATAAGTTCAGTGTATATATCTGCTCCCAATATCATATCTATTGGGGCTTGTATGTAGAACTCTGGGTCTGCCAATTTGAGGTTCTTCAAAGTTGGCCAATTAGGGTCTTTTAACCTGAAGTTCGGAATTTCTGAAGTGAGCACTCCCGTGACTACTGCCTCTACCGAGAATTCCTCAGAATTATTCAGTGGACAAAATGTCACACTTACTGTCGATGAAGAATGCTGCACTGGTGTGCCTCCAACCCCTATAATCATCCGATCTGATTTCCTTTGGACAAGTCCCAATCTTTCGCAGCATCCTTTTGTTATCATGGTGACTTGGGAACCGCTGTCCAGTAGGGCTCTGCAGGTGCATAACTTTCCGAGTCCATTTTTTATCTTGATTCTAGCCGTTGCGAGTAGTACGTGGCTATCATTGCAGTTTGCCTGTTGAGTATTCGTTAAATTGATAGCACTTTCATGTTCCTTCGGAGTTGTGTTCTCAACTTGGGCCGAAGCGCCTTCCGTGCTCGGTTTATCATAATGAATCATCGTGTGGTGCTTTCCCTTGCATACTTTGCATCGTTGGTTCAGCCTACAATTCCATGAGAAATGGCCTTTCCTCAAGCAATTGAAGCACAATTTATGACCTTTTACTACATTTAATTTTTCTTTTAAAGGCATTTTGCAAAATAAGTTGCACATGTATAGTGGATGATGCTTAGATTTGCATAATATGCAAGTGTCCGATTTCTCAATTAGCATCCCGTAGCTTTGGGATTTGGGAAATCTCGATCCGGTGGTTTCTTCCCTTTTTGAACATTCCCTGACAGCACAAGACATGCTTCTTGCATGTCTGGAATTGAACGCTATGAACTTGTCATAAGAAGGAAGAGTGTTGTCCACTGACAGTTCCCAATCCAACCTTAGATTTTCACTCAACTTCTGCTGGAGGAAGTGCACCAGGATCACATCCACTAATTGATTTCTCTTCAATTCCAGCGTTTCTAAGTTTCTTATGGCTTCATTACAAACATCCATGAATTCATGGAGACACTTAGCCGATGGATTCTTAATTGCCCGGAGAGAAAAGATTTTTGATACCTGGGCATAAGCTAGCTCTCTCGGGTTATCATATCTTGATAACAGTGTACTCCATGCTTGGCCATAATTTTCACTTAGTAAAGGGAAACCCCTTATTAATCTGGCCGCTTCGCCTTTTACTGCTGAATTCAAATATTGTAACTTCTGTATATTAGTTAACCCTGGATGTGCATCGATGGTGGTGAGGAATAGCTCTTTGAAGTTGATCCAAGTGCCCATATCTCCATCATATATCGGCAAGTCAAATTGAGGCAATTTTATATTTGCCTGAGAGCCATTTGGCTTTATGTCCGCCAGTTTGTCTTTGAGTTTTCTCTCATTTTCTATTTTTACCCTCAAGCTTCCAATCTTGTTCATTGAACCATCATATGCCTCACTTTCTTTATCTATATCAACTTCATCCAAAGAAAACAGCTCGTCGTAGAGTTTCTCAATTTTTTCTTTGATCTCCTTTAATTCTTCACCCATTATTTCTAAGCGTATTGTTTCACCTGCTTGAATAATTGAATCCACACTTTCAATAAATCCATCAATTCTCCTTATTTGGCAACTTAACTTTCTTTGGAGGATCCTTTCGTCTCGAGACATTTTGCAATTGTATTCTCACTGAGTTTCTGCTTAAATTTCTTCTGTTTCAAATCCTAATCAGGCTCTCGAGGGACCATGAATCGAACTGGCTTTGGCCTCCAGGCACTAAGGAGGAATCACTGCCAAGTTCTTATTTTAACGCTGGTTTTAATTATATGCTTCTTAACTCAGCGAGCTAACTATAACTCATTTAAACTTGAATAACTGCTATTGTCTCGTCTTACTAACTCTAATGACTCAACCTCGTCTCACTAACTCTCATGACTCAACCTCGTCTCACTAACTCTAATGACTCAACCACGTATTTAATAACTCAATAACTGTCTTTATTTTCTAAAATCAAGATTATATACATTTCTAAAATTTACATAATTTAACAATAATTAACAAAAGTAAATTCTAACAATTTTGCATATTTAAGGCTGGAACAACAGAGTTCAGAAAGTCCGGTTCATTTTGAATCAAATCCAACAATTCTTGACAGCGCAAAACTCTTAAGTTCTTTCTGGTCTTGCGTCAACACTTTCGGTACAAGCTTCGCACAGACCTTACGCATTTGCAGATCCTCGGTCACTATTCCATGTACCACAAATGTGGACATGTGTAATGTGTCAGCAATTTGCTGGATGCTTAATCGACGGTCAGTACGCAAAACTTCGAGCACACGATCCACGTCCTCGTCAGTTCTGGCCGTTGTTGGGCGTCCTGAACGGGGTTCGTCGGCGACCTCCTCCCGGCCCTCCTTGAACGCCTTGTGCCACTTCCCAGACTGTGATCTTGAAATGCAATCGTCCTTGAAGGCTTTTTGCAGCATCTAGAATGTTTCGGTTGCATTTTTTCCAAGCCTCACGCAAAACTTTATGGCGTATAGTTGTTCAAGCGAACGCTCCATCGCGCTATGTTACAAAAGTTGAAAACACACTTCAAGCAGAGGCATGTATTCCCCTCACACTGCTCGAACTCAACTGACGACCGGATGGATTGAAAGGGCATATCCCTCCACCACATATCCCACGGTTTTACCGTGCTGCCATCTATCGTCGCGTCACAATAACATTATGCTCATTACTTTCATAATGGACCCTGTATAATAATGTTTCTATTGAGTGTTAGTTAGTTATTTGAAGGAGTTAGGATGTTGGGGTTTAATTCAAGTTCGAGCTAGTATTTCAGTCAAAGCTCCAGTTTGCCATCAGTCCTTGTACCTAAGATGTCCTTTTGCAATCGGTCTCGTTTACCAATATTTTCCAGAAGGAGAAATATCAGTGTGTAGGTATTGAATTCGCATGATTCTTTGTAACAAGAAAATAGACCAAACAGCGGATCCATTGACAAACACATTTGATAAAATATAATTTTTCTAAGGAATCTTCAGCATTGTGTCAAGGTTAGTTACTTTGGCCTATTGCGTATTTTCTGTCTATCTCTCTCCCACGGTAATCTCCCTCCAAGCTGCCAGCTCCCAGCGCTATCTGTAGATTCACCTGGACCTTGCCTGGACTCCCTCAGTAGGTCTTTGGAACCTCCGCGCTTCACTCTTATCACAGGTACTGGCGTAGCTCGTTGGCGAATATGCAAATAGTGAATTTAGGACAATATATTGCTACGTGTGATAAATTATTTCGTTATTAATTTTTCGAGTTACCACTGAGAGAGTCGCCGTGGCAGCTGGTTGAACTCCGAACCATTCGTGGTGCTATGGCACAGAGAAAGCTGGCCCAAAGTTTAGAGTAAAAAAAAATCCCGAAAAGTAGCTCAACTTTTATTTAACGGATATAGAAACTATTGAAAGCCTTTATTAATCATACTATGATCGTTCCTGATATACCAACACAAACCATCATATCAAATATACTTAACTTTGAACCACAGCCAATATATATTTGATCATTATGGTATGACCCCCATTAGGGTTTACATAAAGGTATATTTTTTTTAAAGAGAGCAATCCTTTAATAAATATATAATTAAAAAGGCATATATATGATCAAAATATCATTTAATTAATAGGCTAAACTCTTAATAGAATGTTCAAATATAAAAGCTTGAGGGATGAGTTTCTTTTGCAAATAAATTTATTTCGAGCTTTCTCTCTCTCTCTCTCTCTCTCTCTCTCTCTCTCTCTCTCTCTCTCTCTCGGGCAACGCCCTTCAAGCTTTTATATTTGAACAAAATATCATTTATTGGCGTCATTGGTTGGCGTTCAGCCAACTGAAATATTGGAAAAATAAATGATATTTTGATCCAATATATGCCTTTTTAATTAAAAATAAAGGTATATGTAGCTAAGGAAGCCCCTCTACCCTCAAAAATGAAATATATATATTGATCTTAAATATATATGTGCAGATAAGTTCAAGAAATGCATTATCAAATGGAGAGGTGCACCTTTAGGAATAAGAATTCCATAAACTTTTCCGCAACTTTACATTATATAAATCTAGTGAAAATAATTGGTTCATTTATAGATAATCGATATTAATGTTATTCCAGTATTTTCAGATGGCTTTAAGAGATGTGTTGGATCTGATATTGTATTCTAGATATGGAAGTTGTTCTTTCAGCTCCACATTCTCAACAAAGCTAGAAGTTTTGACGGACACCTTCGCTCTCTATCACATCAATTGTTTTTTATATATTTATATCTATTTATTTATATATTTATCATTATATAATCTTATTTATTCATATTTATATTTATTCTGTATTTAACCTTATATAATATTATATGGACGTTGTAATAAATAAGTTTCAATCTCAATCTCTATCACATCTCAGTGGCAATGCCATGTAGGTTCACAATAGCATTTCGTAAAATACTAAAAAATATATAATTAACAATCTAAATATCCCATTAATAATATCAATGATTTAATTATCTACTTATATTTAGAAATGCATATTAATTTATTTAATTTAAAAATAAATATATTGGAACAAAAATAATTTATTTATCAATATTTCAGTTGGCTGAACGACAATCTTTGTTGTTTACATAAATACGTTGTTGTACCTTGAAAAAGGTTGGTGTTCAGCCTATTGATATATTGATAAATAATTTACTTTTTGATCCAATATATATATTTTTAATTAAAGATCTTATTGTGGATTTCTCAATTCCAAAAATTTCAATTTATATATATATGAGAAAACAATAGAAAAAAAAAATAAAAGATAAGCGCTCTGCCATCTAAAAAGCACATGTGCTCGTGGTCAGGAAATGCCTTCTTTATTTTTAATATATATATATATAGTTAAACCTGTCTATAGCGCCTCACTCTCTATAGCGCCCGATTTTAAATACGTAGTACGATGCGATTTACATTAAAAGTGACCTGTCTATAGCACCCCTTCTCTATAGCACCCTATAAGGGGGCGTTATAGATAGGTTTAACTGTATATATATTTAAAATATTCCATATTTTATTATATTAATTGTCAATTATAAAAGCTTTGGCCATTATTTTCAAGACGCCATTTTTTTATTTGTATGTGTTATTTTTAGTTTGTTTTTAAAACAATACACGTAAATAATTATCCTCATTTTAACATTCGAAATAACATAGGATTAACTTTTAAAATTTTATATTAAATGTGCGATAATTAATTATATATATATTCAACTCGAGAGTTAAAGATAAAATACTTAGTAATCAATAAAAAATATTTGAACTACTGTAGTCAGTTTGAGAAACCATTCCTAAAAATCAATTATTTTTACAAATATCGTAACGATTATATATGGAATTTTTAAAATCGTAATTCTCAAGATCAAATATTGGAAAATTTCGCATGTTACAGGCCAAACTTCATCGGGGAACTCAATTATTCCGAGAGTTTCGCGTATCATGTAATTTGTTTATAATATTGTTATAAAATTTTATAAATGCACACACATAACACTGAACACTTTCTAATAAACTGTCCGTTAACTTCTGATCTAAGGGAAGAAAACTAACTTTACCTGACAAATACAAAACAAGTTGTTTACAATAAAGACCAATACATCGAGTTTAATAGATTCTGCAGGCTGTATATTTTAAGGCGAAAGTATTGACTGTTGGCCACTGACTCACTCTGATGTAATCATTGGATGTGATTAATTTACTTAGTCTACACGTTGTTCTAACTGTTGTAAATGTCAATTTTGTGTACATATTTCATACGGTGTACATATTTCAAGCTACTATTTCTAATCACTATATGCAAATTTCGACATCGATTGTGTGATTTGCGTGCTTCCCAATGTTTAACTATGTAAATTTCACGATGATTTGATTTGTATATAATTTCAGATTTACACGAAATTATGCTAATTGTGGATATGGCGTGTCTTTGCAACTGTTAAATGAATAAATAAAAACACTACAAAAAATACATGAAAGTAAATAAAATATAATATGATATTTTAAAATCACTAAATATTTTCTCACAATGATTTTCTTTTTACTCCAAAACGCTGCTTTCAAGCGATAATCCCTCTCTCTTCAACGGGCTTTTCACAATTACATCGTGAATAATATAATATTAAAATGAATAAATAAATTTACACAAAAATGGGGTAGATATAGGAATAAAACTCTGCAGCGCTGGCAGAGGTGCCATGTTCATTGTACATAGTGTATATAATGCATATTATATATTTTTAAAACAGTACAGACTGTGTACTTTGCATGTATATTGACAAGATGTCAATAAAATTATTTTAATTGTCTATAGGAATAAAAGTTTAGAAATATGCAGTGCCTATCTATCTATGGATTTTCAAGGATATAGAGAGCTATTGGATTTAAATGGCAGCAGATACACTTATGTAGTCTGTTTTTCTCTTTGCGTAACTGTTATCTTCTAAAGAAGCCCAGGTTTCTTTTAAAAAACCGTAAAGTTTGTCTTTTATGTTGTTTCACACTATTTCGTTTGATAAAAATTACATATATTTTTGTTAAATGTGTTTTTATAACTTCAAAAGATTTGAGGTATCACATTACGAAGAAGTAAATAAACTATCCAGGAGTTGAACTTGATTTCTCTTTACGATTGTTTTTAAGGTAAAAATTGAACGGAGAAGTTAATATTATCAGTAATTAATGCTACTTCCAATCATTAATTCTGAATTTTATTTACTATCTTCACTCATAATAAAATTATTGTCATTTGCGAATGCAGATTCAGTCATACGACTGCCTATGTACGTACACTACTGATGTTTCTTACCTCTGTCTCTCGATTATATTTGTCGTAAGAATATTAAGTTATTCGAAAAAGAAAGAATAAATAATATTAAGGCAAAGGGTTTCTTTAATATTATTTATTATTTCTTTTTCAAATAATTTCTAGGTAAACAATTACTCACAATATTAAATTAGTTAATGGAAGTGTCAAATTAATTTGTTAATTTTGTTAATTAATATTTCAACCTGTGTGCAGCAATGAAACTGCTAAGCATCTGCTTCGTCCTCTTCTCGGTGACTCTGGCGGTGTATTCCCAGTGTAAGTATTGATCACCGCATCTCAAAGTCCTGTATCTCTCTAACGTCACATCCCTCTATCGTATATGACAGGAGATTCTAATACTGCACGTCGTATTGTTTCAACATTTTTGGCTGAACAGGAAAAATGGTTTGTTTAAATTGTATATTCTTGCTAAGTTACCCAAGTTTATAAATTTAATTGTCATCTAGCGATAAAATCTGCAACAATTTAATGGCGATCTGTATTGCCAAAAATTAATTGTTGCATATTTTACCCAAGTTTACCTATCCAACCTAACTTAAAGATGCAAAGGAAACTTTTTTTATTTTTGCGTACTATGTGATGGTGCGATTTTCACACTTTTTTATATTTTATCTCAATGATAAACATTGTTTTAATATTATTGTATTTCTTAGTCTTATTTTGTTCAAATAATATAAATACGTTTTTATTTTGCTGCACAACGAGTAAGATTACACTTTCCGTATAGATTTTGTAAAATAAAAACTTGCTGTACCAATATAGGGATTCAACTTTGAAATAAGCTCGAATTTACAAAGAGAGAATATGATTCACATGTCTAGCTCTTTAGTTTGAAGTGAGTCACCTATTTAAAGTGTAATTTAAAGATATAAAATAGAGGGTACAAAAATAATTATTAATAATTTTGACATCTGTATTTTTTTATCTAAGAACAAAAATACTTTCTCCATAGTCTCGTACGGCGTCAGCAGAGAATCGCAATGGTGTCTGAAGAGGGTGAAAATGTTCTATAAATACTAAGGTCGCTTACTTATTGTTATCGTGTATTTCTTTTAGAGGTTGGTTTATATTAATTCAATATTTTTCAATGTCTCAAGCCTTGAAATTTCTTACTTGAAATAGCTTCTGTATATCTCTTTTACAGAATTAAAACTGACGTTATGGTTTGATTCAGCTTCTGGGAATGGAAACGCCATGGTCGACCAGCTCCTGAAAATCGCCACCACCAAGATGCTCGACAAGCTCGACCCGTTCTTCCTGGAAAACATCACGGCGGACTTCGTGGCTAAACCGCTGTTCATCACGTACAGAGGCCAGCTGCGGTTGCACCACGGCTGGATGACCGGCATGAAGACGCTCCACCGCCGGGACGACGCCAAGATGACCGTGCTGCCTGGCAACGGCACCCTGATCTCAGCCAAACTGGGAGTCAACAACGTCACCATCAACACGCTGGCCGACGTCAAGGTGATGGGGATGCGCTCCACCGTGCACGCCCTCGCCCAGGTCCAGTACGTGTTGGTTGACCAGGATGTCCACGTGGGCCGCGATGGCCGCGGACGCCTGCTGCGGTTCAAGCTGGTCGAACTCCAGGGCCTCACTGTCAGCATCACGGGACTCGGCCTCATGCAGTGGCTCGCCAACACCCTGATCAGCTCGGCGCAGGTTCTCTTCCGCAAGGAGATCAGGTCTGCCCTCGAGGTGCAGCTCAAGGGGCTGATCTCCGAGCAGCTCCTCAAAATCCGCCTTCCTGTATGATCGGCAATAAATAAATAGATTGTAAATTTGCTATACTCTTATACCTTCTTGCTTGATAAATGACACTTCAACATCAATAGTAAAAAAACTCAATGATTTCCATATTTAAATAGAATATACCAATTAAAATATACTCTAAAATATATATATTGGTTATAACATATATGTTGAGATGGTTTGATAACTCTTTATAGGCTATGGAAATGAAAAGGCATAATTCTATCCATCAATTCAGTATGATAAGGCAAATTTTGAAGGCCATGATATTAGACATTTTGGAATCCCTTTTTTTCAAAACAATTAAAATAAATCTCTGTTTTATTAAAACCAAACACGGTCATTGACCTAAAACAATTTTCTGATTCTACGTTCGCATATTTGACATTCTAAAATATTCGAAAATAAATAATTAAATAGACATTAGTCACATTTCCCGAGAGAATAGAACAATCTTGTTAAAAAATTATAGAATATATGGAATTGGATTTTGGTATCTGAAGCAAAAAATATAATAATGATTTAAAATATTGTATTGAGATAATTCTGGCGCCTATTCATAATTTTTATAATTATACTAATAAAATTTGTTGAAATAATGAAACATAATGGCAATCCTGTGTGGCACTCACAGATTTTGCATCACACCTAGATTCATTGAATGAAATAACATTATAAGACAGAAATTTTTTTCTAATGTCTCCTCTTATTAAACGTATATGCTAGCTATTCTGATATAGCATCCATGAGATATTTTAATTTTACATTCCTATAAACATGGTTTAATAATTCAGCGATAACTTCACTCGAAGGGAATAGGAAGCTGGTATGGAAGAGAACGTGAATAAATTAACCCTTTAATTTGCAGAAAAATATTCTTATCTTGGAAACAGAATTAATTATCTGAAACTATACTGTCTAGTTATTATATAGAATTTAAGCCTATGAACAAATGACTCTATGCCTACATTGTTGCGCCAAGCTGCAAGGTAATCGACTTTGTTTTCCTTCTTCTTGGTGTTATATATGTTACGAAAGCGGGTTTCTATATAAAAAAAGGTAAATGAAAAAGTAATTATTGAAATATTCACTTATAAAAGTTGGTATGTTTATTTATTTATTATCTTCTTCGTAGTTGCTGATATTGAGTCTTTGAGTCCGTCCTCTCCCTCCCCAATAAACAATCAAGATATAAACAATGTTACAAAAGGAATGATACTATAGTACATACTCTGTTATTATTAATTACATATTACGATTACTGTATTGTTCCTATATATACCCTATTCTACTTGGGGAAGCTGTATAAGACCAAAGAGTCTTAACAGGGACTTTTGTTAACACAAAGCACTTTTTTTGTTGTTATTACTGTTATTCTTGTATGTACCTTACATTTCTGTGCTTGGAGAATCCGTATATGACTATAAGGTCTTAATAAAGCTTGTTGTTGTAATTACATATTACAAATTTTAACTAAATAAAATAATTCAACATCAGATAACATTCAATATCCAGCCAATATATATATGTCATAATTTGTATATAATTAAATGCAACCCCGACCCACTATGTATGTACCATGTATGATTTTCAACGACTTAATAAAGAACAAGGTAACTGGAGGAAAGCAAGTAGCAATAAGACATAGGAAGTAGGCCTAAAGCTGGCACGACTATTCTTGGCACCCCTGTGTCAATATTGCAGGGGCAGAGACCGGACGTCTCTAGTGGCCGCAGAAGTTATATTAGTCAAGATGCACTCAATACTTCCTGACAAAGCAGGTTGTATCTGGTGACCAGAAGTTATAAATGTTAAGCTAACACCCAATATTTCCGGCAAAGACAGGACGTATCTAATATCCGTCGAAGTTATAAGCGTCAAGCTACCCAACACTTCCTGACGAAATCGGATATATCAGGCAGGCCATATCTTTCACCAAAGAGAGCCGCGGTCCAATCAGAAGACAGCACCTAAATAGGTCGACCAATAGGAAAAGATCATGTGATCATCTCTCAACCAATCAGAGAGAAACTGAGTCTTGGTGTTAAATCGAAAAGCAAGAATAGGCAGTTGTTCACTCGCTCTCGCCGAGTTCGGACCTAGTAGTGATTTCGCTCTCAACAAGGTAACATCTACTCTCGAGACCTTCCCGCTCACCCCATAGCTAAGTTCAATCACCGCCATGTGATCAGATAATTAACAATCCAAATCGCTCCGCTCTTCTCAAGCTTTCTTTCCTCCAATCCAGTTGCCTTTCATTTTCAAACCCCATCACGTGTCCTGATTATTCCTAACTGTATGCTGCAACTTCCACTCAAACGACTGCGCTTCAATCAAATCTCACCATTCGCATCCAACAACAAGAAATTCCGCAACGATATTGTCACAGAACGGTTAAGTCGACAGGATAAAGAGATGGAATTAAATCAGGATCAAGATATTATGGAGCTTAATCAGGATCCCATAGGCGTAAAGTCGGACGGCCCGACGGAAACAACAACGGAAGGGAGGCAGGAAGTAAGAGAGACGGGCGAGACAACTGCGCCCCTAGCGGACGCCGTCAACCAACTATCGGCGCTCCTGACCCGAGTAAAAATTTCTGATGGAGCGGAATCGACAATCCCGCCTTTCGATGGCACATACAACGCGACACAGTTTTTCCAAGCATTCGACCGAAAAATGGAAGACGCATCCATGGGAGAACAAGAAAAATTACTCCGCCTGCCAAACTATCTGGTGCGACAACCCCTGGAGCTCTTCAGGAAACTTCGGATGGCCGACCGGAGCTACTTCCAGGTGAGACAAATCCTCCTAGATCTCTATCCTGAGTCAAGCGAAGCGTCCTTTGCGAAATATTTCGCCATGAAGCTTACTGGACAAGCCAACCTAGAGACCTACTACCGGGAAAAAACCGCCATGGGATTGCAACTAGGACTCCCACAAGAGGTGATCCTCGAGACGCTGACAGAAGGACTGCCATTCAACGACCAGCGCCTAGTCCGCGTAGTACCCCCCGAGAACCTAGGAGAATGGTTCCGACTGGTACAGCGGATCCACGGGCCCAGTGTACCGACAACGCGACCCCGAGAAGATCAACCACCCACAATGTCGGGTCCGTACCACAGCACACCCCGACGCCCAGGTGCATGGAATGCACCTCTTCCACCGTCCAACTGCAAGTTCTGCGGCGCGAGACACTGGCACAGCGAATGCCGACGTCGACCAGTCCGGACAACCCACGAAAAAGTCCGGACAGTGCAAACGGTCCCAAAATCACCAGTTCCGATTCCACAACAACCAAGTCAAGCCAGAGACACCCCAGCCGAGCAGCCCTTTCGAGACTGAGGTAGGCTCCCTAAACCAACTGACTGTCAAACTTTTTCTAGCCCCTAATGTATCATGCCCCTTTTTAATTGATACAGGCGCCAGCCTGAGTATAGTGCCATATAATATTTATCATATGCTAAAAACCCACCTGCCTAATTTAACCCTTGAGGGACATTCACTACACCTCCAAACCCTAAACGGATTTGCAAAAACCATGGGTAAACTATCTATCCCACTGACAATAGGACAAATATCACGAAAGGAGAATTTCCATGTAGTGAATGCACCATTGCCATTTGGAATTCTTAGTATCAATAGCCTCCATAAATTCAGATTAACCATAGATTTTAATAAATGCACTATATTCCAGCTGGGCGCCCCATTGTCTACCCTTTCCTACCATTTTAATCATGTGTCCAATGTATGCACGTACTGGCAGTGTCAGGCGATGTCACAAAATATTTTCCCCGCATCCCAACTTTCCGCCTATGACAACCATTGCGTGCATTCATTGAGAAAAACCCACTTATCTACATGCCCCTTTTTCACTAAAGCCAATTGCCTTTTTTACATGCCCTCAAATAATCAAACCAAAACAACTTCAACTTATGAACCTGTCCAAAACGCACCCACACAGCGGGATAACTCGCATACCAAAAACATAGGTGATCACACACCGTTGCACAACTCTCACATGACCAACCCACACAACGAACTCGACACTCACACTAATACACAACAAAACCCTTTACCCCATGCATACTACAACACAACACCTAACACTCACTATACACCACAGTTCACAACACTTCTACAAAGGTACACTCACATCTTTTCACAGGACAAATTCAACGTACCATGCTTACGGATTCCACCAGTAAAAATACCCACGAATTCCGAAAAAATAATCACCATACGTCCATATCGTGTTCCGATATCTGACCAACAAGAAATCCGTAACCAAATACAACAAATGCTGGAGAACGGCATCATAGAGCAATCTTTTTCACCTTTCTCGAGCCCTGTCACCCTCGTCACTAAGCGCGACAAGACCAAACGGTTTTGTATCGATTATAGGAAGGTGAACGAGCTAATCAGCTCTGATGTCCATCCCCTCCCGAGAATCGAGGATATCCTAGACCACCTCGCACAAGCCAAATATTTCTCCACGGCCGACATATCCTCTGCGTATTGGCAAGTCCCAATACACCCCGATTCTCGACCACTGTTAGCATTTGCCACCTTTGAAGGATTATACCAACCCACTCGATTACCTTTCGGGTTAAAAACCAGTCCTCAGATTTACGAACGAGCCATAAGTCAGGTCCTACAGAGACACGGACTTGACTGTGTGGCACATTACTTCGATGATTTCATCATTTACTCCAACACATTGGAGGAACATCAAAACCACCTGCGACAATTTTTCGCCTTTTGCGAAGCGGAGAAGTTACAACTTAACTTCGCAAAATGCGAATTTTTTAAGCAATCCATAAATTTTCTAGGTTACACCATCACAGCTGGTACAATTACACCACTTACACGCAATACCGACATCATCCACGCCATTAAACAACCACACAACCGAAAAACACTACAATCCTTCTTAGGCGCTGTGAACGTCTATAACAAATTCATTCCGGAATACGCTCGCTTGCGAGCACCACTCAACAATCTCCTCAAAAAGGAGTCGTGTGGAACTGGAATGAAGCTTGTCAAGAGGCGTTCATTGACCTGAAAGGAAACCTCACACAACACCCCATTTTACACCTTTACAAAGAAGGTCTGCCATGCCAAGTGTATTGCGATGCATCCACCCTCGGTATAGCAGGCATTCTCAAACAAGTTCACCCTGACGGGAACGTATATCCAGCTCAGTATTTCAGCCGAACATTGCGCCCACACGAGAAAAACTACTCCATCTCTGAACTTGAGTGCTTAGCAATCGTTGAGAGTGTGGAGAAGTTTCGCATCTATCTTATGGGCAGAAAATTTACTATATTTTCTGACCATCACGCATTGCAGTGGTTGAAAACCATCAAGAACCCGTCCGGCAGACTGTTTCGATGGAGTTTACGACTATCGAGTTACGAATATGAGGTCCGCTACATAAAAGGAAAACTACAATATGAAGCAGATCTCTTGTCCCGTAACCCGTTTTGTGGATTCTTGGACGCCACCCTTATCAAGACACACCAACCTCCTCCATCGAAAGAGTCTACTTTGACCATTGATCGTAATGGATTACATACAGTTTCCCGAAAAGGTGTAACCAAGATTATAATTCCAAAACCACTCATACAACAACTCTTACAAACAGTACACACCCAATACAATCACCCCGGTATTTCACAAATGTCACGACTGATCTCCACGCAATATTACTGGCAAGGTATGTCCAAAGATATTAAACAAAAGGTTAAGACTTGCCCCACCTGCCAGTTAACAAAACGGCCATTGGGACCCACTTACGGGGAATTAAGTCAGCCTCCGGAAGCCAAAGAACCCTTTGACCTATTATCCCTTGACACCATAGCAGGATTTGCCAAATATGGCAACACCAAAATATACCTCCATGTGGTAGTCGATCATTTTTCGCGCTACGCGTGGACTTTTCCATCTAAATCCACCAGCATCATCACCTACCAACAGGTACTTAAGCGAGTATTACAGGATGGCTCTCCAAAACGCCTTCTTACGGATAGAGCCCCTGCTTTCACTTCGCCAAAATTTCGTAGTTTCCTACTTAATAGAAATATTCACCCATTACTCACAACCAGCAACAATCCACAGGCCAACGGTCTATGTGAACGCCTGAACGCCACCCTCACGGGAAAACTTAGGCTATTGCATCTAGAAAATCCTAAGATCGCATGGACCAAGTTGGTCAAAAGAGTTACAATTATATATAACAAAACCCCACACTCTACCACAGGTTTTCCACCCATCTACTTAATGTTTGGTATCCTACCCCCCGAACTCTCTGACCATAGTACACCTTACCCAGATATCGACAAAGCTAGAAAAATTGCACACACACGCACACAAAACAAACATTTACAAGACAAAAACATTTATGACCAACGACACAAGCAACCACATTTCGAAGTAGGTGATCTAGTGTTAGTAAAATTATATCACCACCCAAATACAGGGAAACTTGCGCCATATTTCACAGGACCTCACACAATATTAGAAATTATTTCACCAAATGTGGTCCGCATAGATCGACCAAATCAACCACTTCAAAGAGACACTGACACAATCCACGTCAACAAACTTAAGCTGTATACAGAAAAAATCCGTTATATATCATCCCGCCGTTAGCACATATCATATAAAGCACAACCCCAATTACACGTTCCCTTTCAAACATTTAACACCCGAATTATTCCCAACAGAGTCATTAAGGTTCAAACCCACCAGCAGCGAACCTTTCAGGCATTTAGACCCTGCCATTTTTGCAACAAGACGATTTGCATCACTCTTCCCCGATGTTAAAAACTGCAAACCTGACAACCAGCTCAATCATATCACACCACTCCCTAAAGATATCAAACAGGAGAACTGCGAACCTACCAATCATTCAAATTCTACAATTAATAAGGTTCAAGCAAATATTTCAGAGTCCCCAGTTACAAAAATATGGACGAACATGGGGCAATATCCTATCTTTCATCTGATTTTTATCCTTTGTTTGTTAGTTCTACCATACAACTGTATCCCAATTTTAATCATTAATTACTTGTTTATCTATACCATGCCCGCTCATAAAATCTTCGAACTACAAGAGGCAGTTTTTAATTTTGGACAAGCATTTATAAAACTTCTCATAATTTTAGGAACCATTTTTGCAGAAAATCTAAATAAACTCCGAAGAGATAGCAGTAACTGAAAAGATGACCAACCAATGTCGGAGAAGTCATACTCCAAAAACAAGACCCGAGCCACACCCCAAAATAAATAGACGGCAGGAAATGAGAATTTTGAGACACCGCGACAGGAAGTGTAGTCCGCGGCGATAAATTCGGCCTATGCAAACAAAGCGGAGCGCCTCGTCCGATCTCCAATTTCATTCCCTCTCTTTTGCCCGACACACCCCACTTCCGTATCTCTAATTACAATGAGAAGGTCCCCTATTGAGGTCAACTAGGAACCTCGCTATGCCACCGGTTTTTGATTCCAGTTCGAGTCTACATATCGATTTTTATCATCCAATTCCACATCCACAAGACAACATATAGAACTCGCTCACACATTTCTTACACAACAGACTTCTAACATTTTTTCACAACACACACAAAGATAAAAATTACACATAAAGGTTATATAGATTTCCATGTCTCCTGTACACATAGCATAAACGCACTTGAGGGGTAGAATCACGTTTTCACCTAAGTGTCGCTACAGATGAGACAAAAAATTTATAGGGCATAATTGAGCAATTAAAAAATTTATAGGGCATGTAGATACCAAAGGGTTCAAACCAATACACCTTATTTTTCATATTAATCATTTTCATTATTTTCTCTCCATTAAAAATGTAAATATTTAATCAATTTATCAATTTATTCAACTTAACATCACTTTTAATCATTAATTATCATATATTTACCACTTAGTTATGTTATCATAGTTTCCAATCAACAAAAACTCATTGGTTTTCTTTCAAAATTGGATATTATATTTCATTTTGATTTACAAAAACATTCTTTTTTTTCTCTATTTTTTTTTCACCATGCAGCCAAACATTTACTTTGATTTCTCCCAACTTTTATATTATTTTTTGATTTCCTCCAACTTTTTATTTTTAATTATTTTTTGATTTCTCAAAAGCCCTAATAAAAATCCCTCGTTTTCCATTCCCAATTTCGAGCGAGAATATGGTTAGGCACTTTTTTTTTTTTCACCATGCATCAAGCATTCACTTTGATTTCTTTCAACTTTTTATTTTACTTTGATTTCTCAAAAGACCTTATGAAATTTCCTCGAATTCTTTTCCAAAATTCGAGCAAAAAAGTAACTAGGCATTTTCCCTTATCACCATGCAACAAAACAATTTTTTTTTTAACCAAACACATTCAATTTTGATTTCATTCAACTATTTTTATATTATTTTTATTTTGATTTCAAAAGCCTTAATAGAACTCCCTCGATTTCATTTCCTATCTCGAGTAGAATTCGTTTAGGCGCATTTTCTTTTCTTTTTAATCCACTATGTACCATAACATTCATTTTGATTTCTTACAATTAAAAAATTTTTGATTTCTATTAATTATACTCAACCTATATCATCAACACCATTCTATTTTACTTTTATATCACCAGCAATGCTTGTATATAGCCCCTCAATACCCACAACTAATTTTCCCACAAAATTATTTTTCACTTTACAGAATTCTCTCAGGCTAACCCCTTCTTGAATTCTTCACATGTAGGGGGCGCAACTGTCATAATTTGTATATAATTAAATGCAACCCCGACCCACTATGTATGTACCATGTATGATTTTCAACGACTTAATAAAGAACAAGGTAACTGGAGGAAAGCAAGTAGCAATAAGACATAGGAAGTAGGCCTAAAGCTGGCACGACTATTCTTGGCACCCCTATGTCAATATTGCAGGGGCAGAGACCGGACGTCTCTAGTGGCCGCAGAAGTTATATTAGTCAAGATGCACTCAATACTTCCTGACAAAGCAGGTTGTATCTGGTGACCAGAAGTTATAAATGTTAAGCTAACACCCAATATTTCCGGCAAAGACAGGACGTATCTAATATCCGTCGAAGTTATAAGCGTCAAGCTACCCAACACTTCCTGACGAAATCGGATATATCAGGCAGGCCATATCTTTCACCAAAGAGAGCCGCGGTCCAATCAGAAGACAGCACCTAAATAGGTCGACCAATAGGAAAAGATCATGTGATCATCTCTCAACCAATCAGAGAGAAACTGAGTCTTGGTGTTAAATCGAAAAGCAAGAATAGGCAGTTGTTCACTCGCTCTCGCCGAGTTCGGACCTAGTAGTGATTTCGCTCTCAACAAGGTAACATCTACTCTCGAGACCTTCCCGCTCACCCCATAGCTAAGTTCAATCACCGCCATGTGATCAGATAATTAACAATCCAAATCGCTCCGCTCTTCTCAAGCTTTCTTTCCTCCAATCCAGTTGCCTTTCATTTTCAAACCCCATCACGTGTCCTGATTATTCTTAACTGTATGCTGCAACTTCCACTCAAACGACTGCGCTTCAATCAAATCTCACCATTCGCATCCAACAACAAGAAATTCCGCAACGATATTGTCACATATATAAATCAATGTTTGTATGTTTGTTTGTTTGTATGTCCGGTATACAAATTCGCAGTAGTTCACTAATTCAAACCAAAATTTCCATACATAGGTAAAAAATACGGGGAAGACAATAGGCTATTTTTAAAAATATAATATTAATAATATATAATATTATATATATAAAATAAAAATTTAATAAAAATTTAATAAAAATAAAATATTATAAATATAAAAATAATATATAATATTAATAAAAATATAAATTAATTATTAAAACTTTATATTAAAATTATTCTACTTAGCTCACGAACAGCGCCCTCTATCAAAGATTAGATTAAATTATGCTGATGCAAACAAATAGATATAATGCTAATAACAAACAATTATTAAAAATCTTATCTAAATACTCGTATATATCACTCGGGTAGATATGCACACGGGTCAATCCCGGGGCGAAGCCACGGGTCACCCGTCTAGTATGTTATATAAAAATGTTTTTCAAATATATTTCATAGATAAAATACTCTGCTAAATCGACCACCAGAGGTCGCCGTTTTCACTATAAAAACTCGTAGTTGTTTCCCGATGGCCAGCTCAAAACTTTTGTACATTATGTAAATGATCTTTTGTTTTTCTTATACTACTCGCCTTAAGCCAGGCATTACTTTTACCAAATTATGTCTTTTATACATTCCTTAGCTCAATTAAAGCAACTTCTGATCTCAAAACCATTATTATTTTTATTTCAAGATTTTTAACCACGACTGCATTACCATACTATGATCCTCAACATGATCAAATATTCAAGCAGAAAATCTCATTCATCGTTTTCATATAACATATATATATAGTCAATATATACATTTAGACAGTATCTAACGGCGTGTCATCATTGTTCATTTCTGTACTCCTGTAGAGGGGAGGTAATACCTGGAAGCTTGAGATTGCAATTAAAAATGAGAAGAAACACATCTATAGAAACCTGATGCTCTATTAAATTATTATTAATTGTGAAAAAAAATAAAAGAAAATAAAAAGGTCAAGTGTTGATATTAAAAATATAAAAGGCATATCCTGACCAGGAGCACATTGATTTTCAGAAGGCAGAGCGCCATCTGATGAAACAGAAATCAACTAAACATTGAACGCGTTCGCGGATGGCTTTTCTTGATTTATCAAAAAATTGGGTTGGCCAAATATCAGGGAACAGGTTAAATCAATGAATAGTTGATTTCTGTTCCACAAGATGGCGCTCTGCCTTCTCTAAAGCTCATGTGCTCCTGGTCAGGGTATGCATTTATTTTTTATTATTAATTATGAATAGATTTAAGATATCTGAGATTATTTAGAATAATTGAAGGGCGGATCAAACATGATGAAGCAATACGAAGCCTTTCTCTGTGTGTTGATATAGATGTAGCACACCCTACCATAGAGTTGGTGGCAAGGCTGGTGTATTGACTCCTGGGTGTTACGACGTCAGTACTCGGTTGACCTCCCGTAAACCTTCCTCTCTGAGGAAATCCACATTTGTTAGTAAAACAAGAGTTCTTCGAAATTTACGATTTTCCTCAATTAAGCCTTAGCTAGATTAGGGAACTTCTTTAGAATTGAATTAGGATTTGTTTTTATTAGACTGATGGAATACAGGCTTTGGTTAGTTTTGAAATGCTCAGGGCATATTGTATATTTATAATTATATGCATTATACTATCCTCTAAAATTTTTGTTCATGGTTATTTTAAAATACCGTTTCCAAGAGGTCAGCATCAGTATAAAAGCAAAACAGCCAATGTACAATATTACAGCGGTATGGTAGGTTAAACTGACAAACCGCTGGAAGGTTTCACCACTGATAAGCGAGGCCCTCCCCATTAATTTATCATTGCTGTAAGGACAGTAGATTTCTTTTATTTTAAAAAGAATCATACCTATGTTGAAAATAGTTTAAAATTATTATGTGTATGTATGGTGTAATCTCTTATCCCCGATATTCAGGGGAACAAAGCTAACATTGAACCAAAGACATACTCTCACATAGTAAATTTCTGGTTTTCAAAGATTTAAAATAACACTTTTGGACATTATATAAAGAATATCTAGCTATTTCTGGTCAAGTTTCGTGATGACCAGACCTATAGTCCTACCCTTCCTTTCAAGTTAACAATATTCTCTGTAAAATGAAGATAAATTGATTCCAGGCTTCCACACAAGCTTTCCAGTCGCTTTTCTCGCTCTCTCAGTCGCATTCACCAAATATTCTACGAGTAGCAGAACACGAGATTAAGCAAGTAAATGGAAATAAAAGATATCCTAGATATTTCATCTCATGCGTGTGATTGTGTCCCATATGTTTCAGGATCGAACACGACCTATGGTTAGGCCTTTTTCGAAAGTAGCCACTTCAAAATTGGTTCATAAATATCTAATATTAGTATTTTAGATTTAAAATAAGTAATAATATTCTAAATACGCCTACAGGCTTGAGGTCATAGTTGAATTATTTGACAATCAAAAAGACAAATATTACACTTTTCTGATAAATGTGCCAAGTACAATCAGAATAACTATGACTTCAGAATGTTTCCTTAAACTAATACCCACTGTTGATATAGAACTACTGCATTTGAAAGATTGGGTGAATATTAACCTTATACTTTAATTGTAGTTTTTAGTGGATTATTTTCGAGTTCGAATAAAGCGCCGCTGCTCTTATTGATATAGCTAAGCAATTCCATATGCATTGTTCACAAAACATGTCAATATATTTATAAGCCCACCTTTTCAGCCAATCTTTAAAAAGGCATCTCCTGAAGGGAATCTAAAGGTTTCTGGATAATTTAGCCAAGTAATCTTCTAATAATCTATCAACTAATCTTCGATTTTTTAAATATTCCATAATTGGCCAAATACCCTTTCTTGATTAATAAAAAAAAGCCAATTAAGTACGCGATTGAGACTGTTGACCCTCAATTATTCAAGAAAAGGTAATTGGCCAATTCTGGAGTAATTAAAAGCCAAAAATTATTTTATATTTATACCTCGTCATATATGGCTCGTCATCAGCAACTTTAGGTTGTAAGTTCAGGACATGCCTTCAAGTAAAATGTTTTCCATTGAATTGTGTGTGAAAGTAAATGAGATGATATGGTAAAACGTAACTTTATTCAGTGTGTTCGCACTGGGTCTAGCTAAGGGCCGCGGTACTCGGCCGAGGTGGCGTTGAGCCGCGCCAACGAGGCCTGCGCCGTGGTGAGCATCACGTCCTGTAGGTGGAGGTTGATCCTCTCGTTGACGTAGTACAGGTCGTAGTTGATGATAAAGTTGGCCATGGCCCAGAAACCGGTCTCGAGGACGTTGGACTCGATGTTAGGCAGGTGCTGCAGGTAAAACTCCACCACCTTGGCTGACCGATCCTTCAACGAGATTCTCAGAGTGGCGGCCACGTTCTTGTAGGTCGTCAGGGCCTCCAGGTTGGCGAAGGGTATGTCCCAGAAGTAGCTGACGCCACGGTAGATAAACTCGATCTTGGGGAAGATGAGAGGAGCCACGATGTCGGTCCCAATGACCTGAGGCTTCCCTGTCCTGCGGCCGGTGTCAAAGCCGTGCACCTCGCCGTTCCTCAGCCTGACTTCGGCCCACACCGGCCAGTACTGCAGGATGGTCTTGTTGCACCGGACGTCCTGGTCTGGCAGCTTCACGGAGAGGAGCGGCTTCCGCATGTCGGACAGCACCTTGTCCACCAGCATCCCGGCATCTAGCCACACACCGCAGTGACTTCAACCAGGACTTTAGGAAAGCTATTTTTCTAATTTGAAAATATTCATGCGAAAGCGAGAGAATTTATTTTCGAAATTATTTGAAAAAAAAAGGAGGTATTGAACTTTGTTTTTTTAGCCAATGTCTAGATAGTAAATATAAACAACAGGATTTTTTTAAGCAGCAAATATTATACAATCAAGTCAAATGTAAACACTCACGAAAATAAATAATTAGATCAACAGAAACTATTCCAATGGATGAAGCTCACTTTATATCCATCAATATTGATACCTTAGCTTGGAAATGATTCTTTCGATATTTTCCAAATAGAGGCTTATGCGAAATCATTCCCAAAAACATTTCAAACATTTAATTCCAATTCCAGGAAAATAGCCATAAAATATCTATCACGAGCGCCTTTTAAAAGTGCTAATAACAGTGCATATATACAATTAGATGGGATGCTTGGATCAATAATTTTGTAATTATATTTATTCTGCTGTTACAATTTTCTACAAAAGAACAAAAGGGCTCTGCTGATGAAAGTTACCTGCTGCGCCGCTGCAGACGGTCGCCATGATGGAGCCGAGGACGGCGACGGTCAGAACCTGGAGATGCATCTTGAAACCTGCGCACACAGTGAGCTTGAGTTCGCGTATAAACTTTGCCTCTCTTTGTTCGAGATCATCTGAAAGAAGTTTATTTTAAAAACAAACCCTAGAGAAGTACCTTTAAACATACTTGAAAAGAATTAGAAAAATACATCTACATAGATTAAAATATATCCAAATTGGGAAATTGAATAGAAATCCATTCAACCAAACATCAATGAAGGAGGATTTATTGTGGAAATAAATTTCTCCGCCCCTTCGATATATCACAATATACAAATACATTGTGGATTCAACTCATCTCCTTTATATAGCCATTGAATTAAAACTTTGAAACCAATCTTGATAGAAGATCTAAGTCATTTTATTAGATACTAGCAGATGTGTACCCGGCTTCGCCCGGGTTTTATCCGAGTGAAAGTTTGCCTAATGAATATTATTGATAGTAATATTCCGGAGCACACAGAATATTATGATAGTAATGATAATAATATTCGTTACATTTAATATTTATATAATACTAGCCGAATGACCCGGGCAACGCCCGGGTTTTACCCCATTAAATGTTTTTATTCAAATACTATTCGTTACAATTATAAATTGGCGCCGTAGATGTCACTCTTGTGAAACGTCCCGCTCCAAACTTTGTGTCAGAGAAGCGATATTTTTATAAAGAGATGATCTGGCTTTGTGTCTTCTGCTCGAATGAATGTTTTTCTGTTAGAATTTTGTTCCTGCACACTAAAAATGAACTGGCTTCACCCGTGGTCTCAGCTTTTTGGAATATAATTTTGTATCTGATAATCAAACATGATACAGCAATATTGTCATAATCATTTTCTGACAAAAAAAAAAACAACTATTTTTTGCCCAGAACCTGTCAATATTATTTTTTATTGGCTAAAAATCCGATAAATATCTTTTCCAGATTTTTCTCTATGTCCAGTCAAAACACATTTTACATGTACATTAGGTCAGCTGATATTACCTCCCATCTTCACCGCTAGAGGCGCTGCTTGCGAGCGAAAAGGCAAATTTGTAACGCAATTTGCAAATAACTCGAAGAATATTCGGGATAGAGACCTGAAATTTTCACTATAAGTTTTTACAGATTCTACTCTATATACTGTTAAAATTTCAGTCAGATTAGTTACGTATTGTGGACGTGTATAGCCGACATAGATACCCACATACATACATACACTGACATTTATATATATAGGGATAGAAATACATAAATAATTTTATTTTTGGCTATGTCATATTGTAATATCCGTACCTATTTTAAATTTAGTCTTGGAAACTAATTTATCTACTTGATAGGTTACGTATTTTATAAATACCTTTTCCAAATATAGGATGGAATATTTTCTACAGGTAAACTCCGTATAAATTAGTATAAAAGTATAACAAATCTAAAGTTTTGCGGAGGAGCCTCTTTTATTATACATTTGCAAGCTTTCGAACCTTTCGGTTCTTCCACAGGCGTGGCTAGTATGACTACACTAACAGGGTATAAGCGCGCTTGAGCCATTATATACAACATATAAATTTACATGCGGAGTGATATTTCAAACGTAATAAAATAGAAATAGGAACTATGACTATAAAAATAAAACTATGTAAATGAACTTATAGATTTTTAAAATTTAGATGAAATTATGGCAAAAACTTTTAAATGCGATAAAAGTTAAGTAAAATAATGATATTCACTGTATGTAAGCCGTGTGACACTTTAAAATTTCGTAACATTTAAAACCAGTAAAATTTTAAAACATCTCAACACAGAAAAACCAAGCTGGGGCCCACTCCTCCCGACCACACACCCGAGTGTATCACGGTGTAACTATTGAGATATTATATGATATATTTCCGGTAGATCTATTTTCCTATTTATGCTGTTTGTTTGTGTTGATATGATGGATTCCAGTACCAATCTGTGCTGCTTATTGTTTATGTGCTGATATAGGATTTTAGGATGATCTAAGTTGAAGTTATGGCCTGTGTTTGAAATATGTTGGTATATAAGTGATTTCGGGTCTCTATTGTTTATGTTTCGTTTGTGTTCGGTGATTCTGATATACGCGGTTCTGCCAGTCTCCCCCACATAGGAGGCTGGGCAATCCTGGCAAGAAACCTCGTATACTGCTCCGGTGGAGTGGATGGGATTGTTGGGTGCGTCTGCTTTGGTGATAGGATTCCTGAGGAGGGCAGCAAGATTGGGAGGGCTGTTAAAATAAACCTGAATACCATATGGGCGAAGGATTCTGGAAATGGCAACAGAGAAGGAGGAATATGGAAGATAGCAGACTGCTCTATAAGTCGTGGAGGTCCTCGGAGCAGTGGGATCAAACGTGTGTCTATCTATGAATTTTCTTGGGTATCCTGCAGTGGTTAGAAGGGTGGTAATTCTGTTTTTTTTCTATGGCTTTGAATATAGGCAATGAGCAATGCGTATGTATTCTTTTGGTTAAAGTCCTGACTGTGTTTACTTTATAGGCTACCGGGCTATTGGAGGAGAAATGGGTGTATAGGGGTGGGATATTCTTTTTGTAATAAACTGCTGTGTGCAATCTGTGTGGAGTGCGGATAATAAGGATGTCCAGAAATGGCAATACTAGGTTTGTTTCTGTTTCGTATGTGAATTTGATGTCTGCGTGAAAGGAATGTAGAGTGTTAAGAATAGGTTGGAGCTCATTCGGTTTGATTACACAGAAGATGTCGTCCACATACCTCCTCCAATAATGGATGTCGGAAGAATGCATCTGATTGATCCACTGGTCCAAGGACCCCATCACGACTTCGGCAACTATGGATGAAAGAGGACTGCCCATTGGGGTGCCTCTGATCTGCTTATAATGCTGGTGGTTAAACGTGAAGGTGCTAATGGAAAGACATAAGGACGTTAGCTGGGTTATCAGGGTTATGGTTTGATCTTGAATACCTGCTGCCTTGAGAAATAACTGTAATTTGTTTAAAATGAGGGCGTGTGGAAGGGAGAGGTATAGCGCTGTAACATCAAATGACACCATAGTGTGATGTGCGGGTAGCTGCATTTGCGTAATCTCCTGAACGAAACTGGGTGGGTGTGTGATGTTGTACTGGTTAGGATTGTTCTTCATGATAGGGGATAATAGTTGGGCCAGATGTGTTGAGATGTTTTGAAATTTTACTGGTTTTAAATGTTACGAAATTTTAAAGTGTCACACGGCTTACATACAGTGAATATCATTATTTTACTTAACTTTTATCGCATTTAAAAGTTTTTGCCATAATTTCATCTAAATTTTAAAAATCTATAAGTTCATTTACATAGTTTTATTTTTATAGTCATAGTTCCTATTTCTATTTTATTACGTTTGAAATATCACTCCGCATGTAAATTTATATGTTGTATATAATGGCTCAAGCGCGCTTATACCCTGTTAGTGTAGTCATACTAGCCACGCCTGTGGAAGAACCGAAAGGTTCGAAAGCTTGCAAATGTATAATAAAAGAGGCTCCTCCGCAAAACTTTAGATTTGGTATACTTTTATGGAATATTTTATTTAAAATTATAAATTGTTTATAATATTGTCTGTAATTCCACGGCGAATCCGTACAGGGCAAGACGCCCTAATAAAGTTGTTTTGTTGTTGTTGTTGTATAAATTGTTTATAACACACAAAGAAGGTAATATTCATTTTCTCCCCCTTTCAATATAATTAATATTTAAAATATGTAAATAATAATTTTGTGTGTGTATATAAAAATAGTATATATCATCAATTTATTACCGTGATACTCCTGTTGAAGGACTGACAAGTCCGAAAACTTGAAAATAAAAATTTGAACAAGAAACTTAACCCTGGAAGCTTTATTTATTTTATAAAATTATAATATACATCCTCAGACTTCATAAAATGAGATTTTAAATAACCTTTTACGATAAAATAAGGGAGAGTATTTTATTTGTAAATTGTTTAAAACAGTGAAAATATTGTTTGAATGACGCCTCGCTCCTCAAGAGGTCGTGAGTTACCTCAATTTGTATCCTTCATTTGAAGGTATTGAACCTGGCTTCGCCTGACCTCTTCATCTAATTTTTATTTATTTCATATCTCTATTCTTTGTCTATATAATTATTGTATAAGTCTTGTTTTTTCTTATCTATTCTTTGTCTAATTCTTGTACAAGTCTTATTTGTCTGTTCTACGTCTAATTATCTTTCTTCAAATAAAAGACACTTCGCCAGTAAATATTTTTATTACCTCGACGTTTCGACAAAAGTCTTTTGTCCTCTTCAGGAGCAAACAAAAATTAAAATATTTAGCAAGGCGTTAAAAATTAATTCTAAGGCTCCAAGGGCGTTCTCACGCGATATTCTAAATTTTGTGCAACATCTAAAGCACGAGTCAAAAATAAATATTTAACTCACAAAAGACTGTGATTCTTATTTGCTCCGGACGAGGACAAAAGCTTATTGTCGAAACGTCAAGGTAATAAAAAGATTTACTGGCTGAAGTATCTTTATTTTTAAGAAATTCTTTGTCTAATTCTTGTATACTTCTTGTATACTTATTGTCTATTCTCAGTCTAATTGTCTTGTGTGTTTCTTGTATATTTCTTGTCTATTCCATGGCTACTTCCTGAATACCTCATTTACTGCAGGCACATAGACATAGATGTCTATGCGAGCGACATTAGAGTAAACCTCCGCAATGACCCGTCCAGTTCCATGAAGTTGTGGACGGGGCCAACGACAATATTTACGTTGGGACTTATCAGCCCTGATTAGCTCGACAAGGTCGCCAGCAGAACATCTTCTCTCTGTTGGCAGTACCCTCTGTCTTCGCTATGTTTGGAACACACAGTTAGATCACCTTCAGTGGACAGGGGACGCTTTAAAAATACTAAAGTTATTCTATTCAGGATGTCATGTTTAGATATCTTATTAGAGAAATGGAGACAGATGCAGGCATATTTAAGCCTTTAATGCTGGTTGATCTGAAAAGACCGAATATACACGTAATAAAATAATAAATTCTACGAAATGAAAGAAAAATGTGGCTGAAAAATTCAGAACAATCTCGGGTGAGACTTGACGGCCGGGCGGACGTGGCGATCCCAGCGCCAATTCAGAGATAACCGACTTCAATTCGAGCTAGCGCTACTTCCGGAGCAACCACTTCAAACTCGTAGGTTTGTACTTTCTGTTATCTTCAAAACTCTCCGTATATCTCTTATTGTTCACCTATTTTTAACAACATATGTTTCATATATTATTTTCCATGTTACGTATCCGATTTGTCCTGTTCTACTCCTATATTGTACCACACTTGTTCTGTCTAGCTTCTGTATTGGTCCACATATATATTGGACCACACCTATCCTGTCTTGCTTCTCTCTTGTTTCATTCTGATTTCGCACTACACATGTCTTGTCTAGTTTCTGTCTTGTCCCACTTCTATATTGCACGACATTTGTCCGGTCTAGGTTTTTCCTTTTTCTCTCCTTCTTTTACCATACATGTCTAGGTCTGTCTTATTCCGCTCCCATATTGTACCAAACCTGCCCTATCTAGTTCTTTCATGTTTCACTCCTATGTCGTACCACACCTGCCCTGTCAAGTTTCTCTTTTATCAACTCCTATATTGTACCATACCTGTGTTGTCTAGTTCTTTCCTCTTCCACTCCTATATTTCAATATTGTACCACATTATGAGGAGGTCGACAGATTGGCAAAGGAAGGAGCAGCTGGACATCCTGATGCGGTGAACTCCGAGACCTTTCTTTCAGCAAGGGACCATATTAACAAACTGAAACTACAACTGATAAGGAACCATAGAGATAGTTTCCATCATTCTTGGTACCAGGTAGAAAACCCCAAAATACAGACCTTCCAACTAAACAGAAGGGAATCGACACAGTTGGCCAGATGGAAATCTGGTCACCTGCGCCCTCTAGTCTATAAAGAGGGAGCCAAAAGCTTCCCCATGTGCACTAGGTGCAAAACCGAAAAGGTCACTCCCCAACATATACAAAATTGTATTGGAAAGGACAAAGAACCAAGAAGAGTTCTTGAGCTTCTCTACGAGCACGACCTCCAAGATCTTGTCTAATTTAGACTAAAAGGATAAGTAAAAAATATATTGTGCCACGCCTGTACTGTCTATATTACCTCCTGTTCCACTCCTATATTCTAATATTGGGCCACGGCTATTCTATCTAGATTCTTTCCTGTTCCACGTCTATTGGGTCAGAGCTGTCCTGTATCACATTTTTCTCTGCGTGTGTAGTCTGGAAATGTCTTATTTTTCTCCTTCCAATCAGCACCCTGTCACGTCAAACACCTGCTGTGTCCAACATCCATTGTATCGCGTTTCTTCCTTATCAGATATGCCATGATCCTCTTCTATATTTTCTCGTACCTGCACCTTTCTTGTACCATCCCTGTACTGACGTATATTTGTACAGTACCTATTCTGATTTACATTTATAATGTGTTATAACGTTTCTCACACACACCAACATACTGACTCTAGGTATCCAGAGTTCTGTATTTACACACTATTATATTTGTTCGATCTATAACATCTTTTCTCATATTCTACAGCGGTCTTGTTCTTTACATGTCTTGTCTAACATCTATGTTGATATACTGCCCTATATCTCTACATATATATCTCCGATTTTCTTTTGTGTATATTTATCGTTTTAAAGATTTTGAAACCAATATTCGAACATGAATACACATCAATCACCAGTGTCTAGCAAACGTCAAACAAAAATGTGAAGGCATTGCTTTGTTTAGCTGACCACCAAGCTTTAAAACCCTTTATATTCAAATCTAACCTACGTTATTATGGTGTAAATATAGGTTGACAAATACACGAGTTGATTTACTAGATATTGCTTCTGATAAATATTTTAATACAAATACAATAATAACAAAATGCTCAAGATACAAGATACATTTTTTTTTCTTAATCCATAAGGGGAAAAGAAAAAGATTAATACTTCCCTACAGCCCAAAGCAATGTGCTTTTTAGAGCTAATTTGGTACAAAGAGGAAAAGAGAAAACCAAGAAACTGCTGTAGATTATACGTATGAGAGAAATAAAGACTGAGCCGTAGTTTACGCAGGCCTACAGTTCTGGGTTCATTTCAAACGGTGGTCTGAAACTAAATTGATAAATCTGAAATACATAATTTATCTCTCATGGCAAATATTTTATTAAATATACATTTTTTAAAATAAAGTTAATTTATGCCATGTTAAAATTATATTCGTGAGTATTTAAATATTGAAACTTCTTATTGTTAAAACAATAAAACTTGTATGAATCTTGAAACCTTTGTATTTGACATAATTTCTATATTTGATGGGATATTTTCTCTATATAGTATTCTACAATATTCTTGAGAACCCATTAAAATAAAGTTTTTGTCTTGAAGGATTGGCAATTCTTGTACGTTCTCTTAAATCTCTTCTCTATTATCAATTGTATTTCTAAAATATTTGATGAGTTGTAACTCACATGGGCTGTACTCGTATGATGGATGATTTGCCTATTCCCAGCTTAAGATTTGTTTAACGCCAGAATTGCATTCATTGGCAAAAATTAAAAAAATTGTACCTTTTACCATATAAATCGGGAGTCAGACAATAACTCTGAAAGATAGTTGGATAGACAGTGACCGTTATTGAAGACACACGAGATAACCAAGTGTGAACGAAATTGCTCCTGACTCCTTAAATTTCTTAAGATTTGTCCATGAGTGTATATTGGTAAACAAGACTAGGAATTATTGCATCTCTTGGATGCATAATAGAAGACGATGAGATCATAAAGTTAATATGTATTTGTAGGATTTTTAACATTATCCAATTATCATTGTGCATGTATCTAATTTCAATGTCTATGCACAATTTAATCATATTTTGATACACCATTTTCAAAAACTAGAAAGTTACTCAATTATGTATATACTTTAAGTTCTGTTCTGGAGTCTTTAATAAAGTAAAAAATATTCAACACCTTTTATATATATTAAATTAAGTATTAAAGGTAGTTTGTTTTTGAAACGCATTTTCATACCTGGTGTTTTTTACCAAGAAGTAAGATATAGGTAGGCCATATCAGTAACGCCAGCGGGATTATCTCAAGGGAAATTCTACATAAGGACTGATAATCTTAAAGATACCAGAGAGCACTATATGACTTTAGGGAATTTGAAAGTCAAACAATTAAATTAAACCGAATTGTCAAGTTTTGATTTAAATATATCTTCTAATATCCAATGTGTGATTCACGTAATAAATTATTGTTTTTAAAATTTTAATAATGTGAAAAAATGATATAAAAATGTTTAAAAAATAAAATAAAAAGGTCAGGTGATGATATTAAAAACAAAGAAGGCATATATCCTGACCACGAGCACATGTACTTTTTAAATGACAGAGCGCCATCTAGTGGAACAGAAATAAACTAAACGTTGATTTAGCCTGTTCCCTGATATTTGGCCAACCCATTTTCTTGATCCAAGCTATTGAAATCAGACGAGCCTTTCGTGCTATTGCACCCCTGTCAGACACGACAATTAACATCTATGCAACTTTTATTCATCTGATATCCGGACATTGATATAGAATTTAATTTTAGTTTCTTCTGAGTTTTATCCTTCATCAGAAATTCAAGAATAAATACGCCCATTGTCTAAAATGGTTTCCACCTATTCACAATTAGTTTTGCAACGCACATTTGTAGCAATACTACACTCACAGCCCAAATACTTACTCACCAAAATCACAGTTGTTGTGCTTTCTTTTAAAGAAAACCTCTAATGAGCGATTTCTTAGCGATTTAACGGATATAACGTAGCCTCCAATAGGAAACAACTTTTAAGAAAAATACCAGAAAATATGTTTTTTTTTCGAATAAATAAAATTTCTACTATCAGCGATATCAATAAATTAGGAGGGCCGTGCCCATCAGTGGATAACCCTTCCAGCGCCAGTTCAATCTACCAGACCGAGCCAATATATTCAACCTATATATCCTGGACTATAGAAGTAATATATGTGAACGCATTAAAAAAATAATGGACATGACCTTCAAGGAAAAAAGAAAACTACAAATGCATATACGAGGGGTGTCCCATAAGTCCGTGGCTTTGAACTTTTACCACACCTTATTCACCAGATCTACCTCCGTCTGACTTACACCTATTTCCTTATTTGAAAAATTCACTTTCTGCCATTCATTTTAGGTCAGATGAAGAGGTTATTGATGCTGTAGCCTCATTTTTTGAGTCACTTGAAACATTGTTCTTTTTGGAGGGCATAAAAGCATTAGAGCATCGCTAGAAAAAGTGTGTATAGACCTTAAAGGGGATTATGTTGTAAAATAAATCATAATCATTTTATTAGTCATTTTCTTTATATGTCGGGCCACCGACTTATAGGACACCCCTCTTATTCTCATGCATCGAGTAATACCCTTCTGCATTCAATTCATAACTTAGCGGGTTAGGCGTCAAAACGAATATGTGTGTATCGGTATAAATATATGTGTGAAATATACTTTAATCTATGTGTCTCAAAGGGAGGTTGAATATGTCCAGAAACATGGACTTCTCCGCAGTGGTGCTCCTGGTACTGGTGGCCGCGGGGGTATCAAGTGAGTGACCATCGAGCTGATAACAGGAATGGGCTTATCAACTTGGAATGATGCTTTATTTTACTTTGTAGAACGACATTTGAAAATTATCTCGCATGTGTTTCTTTTGAACGAAAAATCGAAATTTATTTTAAAGAAAAATAACGCTTATTTCTAACCTTAGGGATGAGGTATGAAAGGATAAATTGTGAATAGTAATGATAAACGGAAAAATAAAGTGCCCAGGGATGGGAATTTTACTTTAAATATTGTTTATTGAGTGACTCAAAGGAGAGACGACCTTATAAAATTGAGAATTATGGAATAATTAATAATTAGACGGATTGGCAACAACATTTTCGAAAATATTAATTACCTATATTTGGTAAATTTAATGATAAGACACAATTTCGAATATAGATTATAAATACAAGGTAATAAGACCAAAATCCAAGACCAACACACTAAATATTTATTTGGATTTGGTCTTATTGCCATGTGTTGATAAATTTAAATTATAACAAAAAATATTCGTCTTTGAAACTTTTTACGCCATTTCAACTCTCTTATAAAGTTGGAAAGGTTTCCTAGTCAACCGATCGTATATCTCTTCAAAGGAATGAACACATAATTATAAATAACGAGTCAACAATGTTTAGACTGAACACCTCGAGTCTGTCATATGTACAGGCAAACATCAAGACCTTCCCAACGGGCGCCATGTACAAAAGCGACAGTTCCAAGAAACACCAAATGTTTAACACGCTTATTCGAATTACAAATAGTGCTTAACCCTAGTACACGAGGTACAGACCATGATAATCATGGTGGGTCGAAGTAGGCGACTGTTTTTACTGTAAGTACACACCACATGTCTACACATGTGAAAAGCAGTTCGATTTTGCACTTACAAATGTGCCAGAGCCCCGTTTTGGTTACTTGCACTCGCTGGTGGGATTGGACTTTTGCAAGAATCGGGGGTCATTGGAGCATTTTTTTAACAGAAAAAAGTGCCCAATGCGGGAATCGAACCCGGGTCGTAGCGGTCGAAAACCAAAGGTTTAGACCATCCATATGGTCCATATTCTGAATAAGATTTAAAACAAGACAAAGTTGTAACGTAGAAACTTAGGAAAGACAAACCTCAGAATTACACGGCAATTTATTTAATGCAAAACAAAATTTAAAATAAAATAATAGCAGATAGCCAATGAGAAAATTTTACAGTGTATCAAAATACAAATATCGAAATTAAAAAATCTTTTCAATAGAATAATAAATAATCTGCTACAATATTTTTTAATATTTCACCTCATATGAATTGATTTTACGTATAACAAAGAGTAAAAAATAGTATAAGATAATTGAAATTTAGAAATGATTGCTCAATTCTAAAAATTTGGGGATGTTGTTGGCAGGCGGTTTGGACCCCGATCCAGCCCTCGAGGCCTATCTTCGTGAGATCCTGGACAACTTCAAGCAGGAGATGCAGAACGGGTTGCCTGCTCTGAAGGTCCCGCCGCTCGACCCGCTGGTACTGGAGGAGAAGGACGTCGTGGTAGACGATGAGCATACGAAACTGAAGATCAATTTCCCCCAGGTGTGTAGTTGGTACCTCTGTGTAGATGGGCGGTATACAACAGATGATGTGTAGTTGGTACCTCTGTGTAGATGGGTGGTATACAACAGGTGATGTGTAGATCAACGTACACGGCCTGTCTACCTTCTCAGTACCTCTGCTCCACTCCAACCTGGACCAGTTCCACGTGAGACTCCAGCTGAACATCTCCCAAGTCACGTTGGACGGTCTGTATGACATGAAGGGACGTGTGGCGAGGATCTTCCCCCTCCACGGCAACGGAGAGTTCAACATCAATCTGACCGACATCCAGATTCACGGGGAAGCTCGACTGGACGTTCGACCGCGCCACATGTCCGTGGCCCATCTGGAGCTGGACTTGAACTGGGGACAGCTGACAATCTTCCTGGAGAACTTCCTGGGAGGCGGCTCCTTCGCCCAGGCACTCCAACGCATGCTGCCCGTCATCGGCAAGGGCATCTTCAACAAGTTCCGACCCCAGATCCTCACAGAGCTCAACAGCGCTCTCGTCAAGGAAATCAACAAGGAGCTCGCCAAGCCACAAGTGCAAGATATAATCAGCGCTATTTTTCCGTCTTTTTAGACAAATGGCGGCCATTCATTGGTGGAAAAAAATATATAATTTAAATTTGATAAAATAAATTAATAAAGTATATATTAAAATTATCTTAAAACTATGTATTTTCCCATCCCAATGTTATAATAATATTATTTATTGTACTCTCTTCATTTCATAATATATTGTCACTAGTATAAGATTTAACACCCCCCCCCCCAAAAAAAAATAAAAACTAAATAGAAATTATCGTTTCTCATCATGAGAGAAGACAGGGAAAGAAAATCTTCCCTCAGTTTAGGTTTTATTCAATTAATAAAAAATTATTATCATGGTTCTGTCTTTGCTCTCCTCTATAATTCTTTCTCTTGGCTTGTTACTTTTTCTACCAAGTTTATGATGCATTTCATCCCAGTAAGGACAATAGAAGTTTGATTTATTTGTGAAAAGAAACATTCGTGTCTTAATGTCTTCATATCGTTATATATAGATGGCGCGTTATTGATCTTTATTAATTTATACCTAACTGGCCTTGTCTTTATTGTTTGCGGAAGAGCATTGCTCGATGCAAATATTTGAATGTAATTTTGCTGTTCTAAAAGTTTATGTCCATAGTTTGCTTAAATAACATTTCTAAGATTCCACCCTTCAGTGTAGCATATAAAAGCAGAATGATCCAATACAGTATTAGAGCTCTAAAGAAGCGGTCTGGTGGATTAAATTGGCGAAACCGCTGGGAGGGTTCACCACTGATACGTCAAGTCCTCCCAATATGTTTTAATGACAGTAAGGATACTACTTGATTCATTTGTGAAAAGAAACATTCGCGTCTTAATGTTTTCATTTGTAATATATAGATAAGCAAATTGCAATTAAAACTGTTTTATTATTTTTTCCATGACTGAATATCAATACAACAATAATAATTTATTCCTAAATAAGCAATTAATATATATTTCATATACAATATAATGCACTGCGGCTTGTGATTGTAAAACGACACTTGAAGTTACACCGCATGAGTTTCTTTTCAACGAAAAATGAAAATGTATTTCAAGGTGAAATTTTGACTATTTCTAACCTTTTTGGATGAGGTATGAAAGGGTGAATTATAAAGAGTAATGATGAACGGAAAATAAAAGTGTCCAGGGATGGGAATCGAACCCACAATCTTCCGCTTACCGGGTAGATGCCATGTCCACTAGGCTACTCTGGACGTATTTTTCCGTTCGTAAATAATACATAAAGTAATTTATTATTTTTTTAAAATTATATTTCATATATTGGAAAATTTGATGGATAACAATCCTCTATCCAAGCCTCCAGGTGAAACAGGTCTCCCCTCTCCAGCAGCCGAAGCGACTTACCTGTCAATGTGCGCAGCCTCCCAAGTTCTCCAAGAGGAAAATCCCAAATTGCCCTTTATAGAGCTCTTCTCCTTAATTTATTAGTCCAATTAGTACACAGACGCCATCAATTGAACCTTGAAATTTTTCCTTACGCCAATTTAATGATGCAAATTTCACTTGGAGTTAGTACATTTGAATTTTCAGATAATGAACTTCAGGAATTAGTGAATGTTTTATTTAAAGAGTTTTTAGTGTTTGAAGATATTTTTAGGTATTTGACCATTTTAAAACGATAGCGCTGTATTAAATAGCTGTTCGTTATTTTCCAAGCTCTAAGGATATTTGGCTGAGAGCTTCTTAATCCTTAGTTATCATGGTCAAACTTCACTTACTCCAACATCGATGTGCAGTCTGAGATTGAACCTGGTTTTATATTGAAATTACTTATATTTATAGGTTTAAAATGTTGAGAGAGGAATTATTCAGACAATAGCTGTGCGTACCTCTTCATTTATGAAAATAATTTTAGAAAAACAAACGACCCGAAAATTCATGTGTGTTTATACTTTTAATTATTATTTTTGCAGAACACACATACAAACTCAATGTACTTTCCCATTTTACAAAATAAAACTTTGTTTTTACTAATTTATAGAATGAAATAACACAGTGTTAGGAGCTAATACTTTCCTATTCTACAATCGAGCAGAGTAATCACCAACACCTCTAAGATATTAATACTTTTAATTTCCTTTCATAACTAACTAACTAATTTACATCATTTAAAACCAAATATATACATGTAAAGTCGTCCGGTCATCTGGTCAAAATATAAATATATTAATCTATGAAAAACAACTTATAAAAATGCTAACAATGCCTCCCATTTAAAAGTTGTTTTCATACCCTCATCGGAGGCCTAGAGTGGTCAAGATCCTGGTTAGGTTTTCGTTCAACACCATTTGGCAAGTCAATATCCCATACTCTGTGTTCCTGAAGTGATGCCATTTCACATTCTATAGATTTTAGCATATCTTGTAGTTTGGGCATATTAAGCGCTTCCTCGTATGATGACGGTATTTCATCTTGATGGCTCTTATGTTCAACTATCCCACGGTGGAAGGCTGATCTACAATACTCCTTCTGCCTAGCCGCAATTCTTGAAGATCTTCTTGGGATTATAGTTTCATTCTGGCCTTCTTCGTCTTCCCTCCTCAGTGCTTCGTCTTCATAAGCCTGCTCTCCATCCTCTCTTCGTTCCATGTTATTCAGATTATTCTCTTCCGATATTGTTTCATCAGTCCCTGAATATCCCCTCGGGATTGCAGAATCATTTTGGCCTTCTTCGTCTTCCTTCTTTAGTGCGTCTTTCTGGTTCTTTTCTACCAATTTCGTCTCTTCATTTACAGATTCATAGTCTTCCTCAAAATTTTATGTAAAACCTGGAAAAAATCAGTTTCATGTGAAATTTGTTTATCGATTTTCTTAAATGGGAAAACGTCTTCTTTAATTCTGACATTTCTGCTTACGAAGACCTTATTGTTTCTGAATTCCCAAACCTTGTATCCTTTGACACCTTCCGGATAACCAATTAGAACACATTCTCTGCTCCTTGAGTTAAATTTGGATCGACGCTGGTCGTTGTATGTCCAGGTCTGACAACCGAAAACTCGGATATACTAAATCTCCACTGGCCGTTCGGTCCACATTTCTTCGGGTATTTTGATACTTATCGCCTTGCTAGAACATTTGTTTCTTAAGTAACAAGCTGTATTAACCGCATCTGCCCAGAAAGATTTGGGAATCCCTGATTCAAGCAAAATGCATCTTGCTGTGTTTAGCAACGTCTGATTCATTCTTTCCGCAGTTCCATTTTGCTGAGGTGTTCTTGGAACTGTAAGCTGTCGCTTGATGCCATTTTCATTAAGGAATTTATTAAATTCGTTGTTAAAATATTCCGCACCATTATCACTTCTTAGTACTTTGATTTTTCTGCTGTGGTAATTCTCAACACTGTTCTTATATTCTTTAAATCTTTCAAGTACCTCCGATTTAGACCTCATAAAATATACTGTAGTGTAATGAGTGAAATCATCTATGAACGTCACAAAATAATTGTTACCTCCCTTCGATATTGGGCTAATGGGACCTACTACATCCGAATGGATGAGCTCCAAGGGTGATAAAGTCCTCCTACTTTCGACGGGTTTGGAAGGAAATGGGAGTCTTTTCATTTTACCTTCTAGGCACACCTCGCACTCTGCTGTGTCACTCACATTTTGGAGATCCTTTTTGTAAATGTGTCCTAGCCTTCTGTGCCAGATATCTGCACTAGGTGACTTCACTTTAGCTATCTTCAGTTCTTCCACTGTATGGATCCTTCCTCTTCTATTAGATATCAAAATTAATTTACCATCACTTCCAAAAACAGAGGCCTTGCCATTCTGGAATAATACCTTGTTTCTTCTTTCCTCAATCCTTCCAACAGACAAAATATTTCCGTCTAATTCAGGAACGTATAGAACAAGGTTTCACCTCCATATTCGTGACCGAGTTTGATGGTTACATCACCCATCTCTGATACTTTTATTTTCTCATTGTTTGCCATTTCAACTGAAGTTGAAATACTTTTTGTATTCGTCCTTTTCAGTCTGTTCGACGTCATGTGTTCAGTAGCTCCACTGTCCAGAAACCAGATATTCTGCGAGTTATTGTTTTTAAAGTTATTAGCAAATAGGGCTCTATGAGTAAGGTCTAAAGTGCTTTGTTAAAGCATACCTTCACTAATTCTTGTAAGAATAAAATAGAGGTTGGATCTCAGAAAGTATGTTTAATTATCAAAAAGATTATATTAAGATGACAAACATAGAGAGTTAAAAGAAGAAGAAGGTAAGCCCAGTGAGTCAACAAGCAAAACTGAAACCTATATACAGTTACGTAATGTCTGGGGGAAGTGGCCGTTGCTAAGCGACACTGAGGTGCGAGTCACTTTTCAACACTCCCACCTGACGAGCACTCCGTTGTTTCAAACAGTCCAAGTTGGCTCCTTAGTCTTTTATGCCTTTCTGGAGGTAGAGCTTTCGTAAATATGTCTGCAGCAAAATCAGCATCGGAAAAACCTATCAGGGTTGAAGTGCAGGAACTCCCACCAAAACAAATACCGATGTTTTTCGTAGCTTTTAAGTATCCAAATATTTTCTTTACTGCGGTCCAATGTGAAGGTCCTGGGTTGTTCATAAATTGGCTAACCCTGCTGACTGCATAGGCAATATCGGGTCTAGTTCCAGTCATGAGGTACATTAAACTACCAATTGTCTGTCTGTATGGAATCTTGTTCATTTCTTCAATTTCCTGATCATCCTTTGGGCACATCTCTTTTGTTAGTTTTGAGTAAGGATCAGAAGGTACAGATTGTAACTTAATATCAAGAAGGTTGTAATGTTCAAGTGTTCTTTCAATGTATGAGGCTTGATGCAGAAATAACATTTTAGTTGTTCTATCTCGATATATTTGTAGGCCAAGGAAATAATCGGCAGTAAAAGTTTTTATTTCAAAATTGGAATTTAAGTACTGTACTATATCATCTAAATGTTGTTTATTTACACTGCAGATTAAGCAATCATCTACATATATTGCAAGTAATATGTAAGCCTGTTTACATTTCATTGTATAGACACATGAATCTGATATGCTAGGTTTGAGATCAAACTTAATTAAAAACTCATGAAATTTCTTGTTCCACATTCTGGGGGATTGCTTAAGACCATAGATGCTTTTCTGAAGAGAGCAAACATGATTTGGAAAATCTGGGTTTTCATAACCTTGGGGTTGTTCCATGTAAAGTTCTTCTTCCAAATCACCATTCAAGAAGGCAGATTTTACATCTAACTGAATCATTTCCATATCAAGTGATGCACAAAGTGATAAGATTGTTCTAATTGAATCGAATTTTACTACTGGAGAAAAAGTTTCACCATAATCAAGTCCTGGTTTTTGTGAATAACCTTTCGCAACTAGTCTAGCCTTAAACATTTTATTTGATCCATCTGCATTTTTCTTTATTTTGTATACCCATTTGCATGCAATAGCTTTTCTGTCTGATGGTAGTGTCACATACGTCCATGTTTGATTTTTCATCAAGGAATTGAATTCATCGTCCATAGCTAGTTTCCACTGTTTTGAGTTTTGTCCTACAATTGCATCTTCATAGTTCAATGGTTCTTGGTCATGGACATAACAAGCATATGAAATAGCTCTTGTACAGCTGGTTGATGTTTGTTCATTTTCTCTGATTCTATTCCTGAGAGGGTATCGACATGATTCTTCTGGTTTGGAACTGGTATTTGTGTTATCAACACTTTCTTCACTGTATATAGTTACCTGCTCTTGTTGGTTATCCTGAATATTTTCTGATGTATTAGCTTCAGTAAATATTACATCTCTGCTTATGATAATTTTTCTAGCAATAGGATCCCACATTCTATAATTTTTGTTAGTTTCAGTATATCCAACAAAAAATGTACGAATACTCTTTTTGTCTAATTTCTTTCTGTTATCTTTTGGTATATGCACATAAGCGTTACATCCAAAAGTTTTCAAATGTAAGATGGAGGGTTTTTTCTTGTACCATATTTCATAAGGTGTAGAATTTCCCAATACTTTAGTAGTACATCTATTTAAGAGATAGACTGCTGTGTTTACGGCTTCAGCCCACAGTTCAAGCGGCATTTTTCTTCCATGTAACAAGCATCTAGCTGATTCAACTATTGTTCTGTTATCTCTTTCAGCAATTCCATTCTGTTCTGGGGTATATGGAGCAGTGAGTTCATGAACAATTCCTAGAGATTTTAGATAATCAGAAAAATTCTTATTTAAGAATTCTGTGCCATTATCTGTTCTGAATCTTTTTATTTTATTTCCAGTTTCAGTCCTAACTCTTTTTACAAATTCTTTAAATTTCTCAAGAACATCTGATTTATGCCTAATGAAGTAGGCCACTCTAAATCTTGAAAAATCATCCTTGAATGATACAAAATATAATGATCCACCTGGTGATCTTTTACTCATTGGTCCACAAACATCTGAATAGATCAGCTCTCCTGGATAGGTCGAATTTGGACTTGTTGACGCGTGAAAAATCTTTCTATTTTGTTTTCCATAGATGCATGCTTCACATAGTAAAGAATCAGGCTTTTCTCTAATTTTAATGTCGTCTTCAAAAACATTATTTTCAAACATTTGGGTTAATTTTATAGGATTTACATGACCCATTCTTTGATGCCATATATCTAGACTTAACTGAGCAACATGAGTTTGTGAAGATTGCTTTGCTTTAATAAAAATTCTATAAAGATTTGAATTGTCCTTTATTCCAGTAACTAGCACTTTCGAATTTTTAGTCAATTTTATCTGATTTCCTTTACAAATGAGCGTCAAACCATGTTTTGTTGCAGTAGATATTGAGAAAAGATTAGTCTCCAATTCAGGTACATAGAGAACATCCAAAAGAGTTGCATTAATTTTCTGACTATCAACATAAGAGAGAATATCAATATTTCCCTTACCTTTTGCATAGATCTTCTTTCCATCTCCAAGGCACACAGAATGAACACCTTCTGGTATTTCTTCGAACGTAGAGAACCATTCTCTTCTGAAAGTCATGTGATCCGTTGCTCCAGAATCTGCAATCCAGGAATCCTTTGTTTCAGCGAGGAAGGCACTTGTCTCAGCTGAAAAAGCACAGATATCATCTCTGGATGAAGAACTTGGCTGTTGTCCTTTTTGTTCTTCCTTTCTTTTATAGCATTCTTTCCACCAATGTCCTTTCTTCTTGCAATATCCACAGTGTGTGTTCTTCTTTTTATCTTTAATGGATTGTTGATGCTGCTGTTGTTTGTTGGAAGCTGTTGAATTTCTGTTGAACTTTGAAAAAGTCATCAAGGCATTATCTGGTTTAGAATTTCCTGAAGAATCCCAATGATCCTGTAAGCTTTCTTCTTTCAGTAATCTTGCCGTCAAGTTTTCTAGTGTCTTTTCTTCTGATGAAACTGAATCCCATGCTGTTATGAAATTCTTGTATTTATCAGGCAAGCTGCAAATTATCTTTGTAATTAGGGCAACATCAGAGATTGGCTCACCTAGATCTTTCATTTGTTGTGCCAGAGTTTCAACTTTGGAAAAATGAGTAGCAATGTTATCATTTGGATTCATTTTATATTCGAAAAATCTTTGTTGCAGCAAATATTTGTTTGTTTCAGATTTCAGTTCATATATTGTTGATAATTTCTTCCACATTTCTGCTGAAGTCTGGCAATTAACAATCTGTTGAAGATATTTAAACTCTAGAGCAGTAGTGATCAGCATTTTGGATTTTGCATCTTTCTTTTTCCAGTTAGAGAATTTTGCAATATCCTCTATTTCAGGTTTTACCTCAGAGCCATCAGTTATACTGAGAAGATCTTTTGCTTCTAGAATAATCTTCATTTGAAATTTCCATAGATGAAAATTATCGCCGTTGAATTTTTGAATTTGTGGAAGTTCAGTTGTCATCTTGAGCAAGCAAACGAATTTCAGCTTAGATAAACAAAAATATTTGATACCAACCAAGCTCTGCTGCCATGTAAGAATAAAACAGAGGTTGGATCTCAGAAAGTATGTTTAATTATCAAAAAGATTATATTAAGATGACAAACATAGAGAGTTAAAAGAAGAAGAAGGTAAGCCCAGTGAGTCAACAAGCAAAACTGAAACCTATATACAGTTACGTAATGTCTGGGGGAAGTGGCCGTTGCTAAGCGACACTGAGGTGCGAGTCACTTTTCAACAATTCTCCTTGATGAGTTGGCAAATATACAATTCCTAGCTATGTGTCCTAATTTGCCACAATTGAAACATCTTATCCGCCTGAAATAATTATAATTTTCCTTTTTCCCTTCCGTCAACGTATTCTGATAATTCCTTGGTTGGTCATATTTGAATTTATTTTGCTGTTGACATGGTGATTTGCATGTATCCTCTTTTCTTCTTACCGCAAAAGCGCTATTTGGATCTTCTTGAGGAATTTTACGCTGTTTCTGTCGTTTTTCTTCTAAAAGTAACATGGATTTAACCACACTAGTTGATAGTTTCTCTTCCTGCTGTTCTAAACTGAGAATTAGCGGCTCGTAGCTCTTTGGCAACCCCAATAGCATAATCAACGCTAATTCTACATCCCCAAATCCACGGTGACACTCTGCCAATTTTCTATGACATTCCATTATTCTAGCGAAATATTCCTTCATATCTTCGTCATTTCTTTTGATAATGTTGAAAAACTCTCTTAGTAGCTGTAATATGTGGAATAAGCCGTACTTTGTGTGGATGTCCTCTAGTATCTGCCATGCATCGATCGCTCGCCTACAATCACCGATATCATCTAGGAATGAATCTTCAACTGCTAATAATATGATAGATAATGCCAAGTTATCTTTCCGCTTTTGTTTTTCTGAAGTTTCACTAGGAAAGCCAGGCTCAACTGCATCCCATATATCCTTCTGAATCAAAATTGATTTAGCTCATATAGCCCAGGAATAGTAATTATTACCGTCTAGTTTAGGTATTCTCAATTCGTCAGCCATTGATTTTTCTAGTTATGCAAATTTGACAAAAAATTATAACTTAAATCTTTTCTTCTTCTTCTTCTTCGTTGCACAAAGTTCAGTCTTTAAATCGCTCAAATTTCCAACAATCAAATTCTTTTCTTAGCTAGCCTTATCTTCTTTAGGCCTATATTCACTGGCCTTATCCTCTTAAGCCTTCAGCTTTTTTTCTTTAGCTCTATCTTCAAATTTTCTTCTTTAGCTTTAATTTCAGTTTTTTTCTAATTTACCTTCTTTGGCTTTAATTTCTAATTAATTTCTACGGCGCAGTGGAAGAGTGCTGGGCCCATAACCTGTTAGGAGCTAATACCTTCCTATTCTACAATCGAGCAGAGTAATCACCAACACCTCTAAGAAAATTAACACTTTTAATTTACTCTCATAACTAACTAACTAATTTACATCATTCAAAACCAAATATATACATGTTAAGTCGTCCGGGCATCTGGTCAAAATATAAATATATTAATCTATGAAAAACAACTTATAAAAATGCTAACACACAGAATAATGGTCAAGGATTTAAAGTGTTGAAAAGAATATATTATATCAAAGGTTAAATAAATGATGTTCTCTTGTGCTCATATAAATCAAAGATAGGTTAATAAAATCTGATACATTTCTGGACATTGTGACTTCTGGGAGATATTAAAAATATATATCATTTTACAAATATAGCAAAATGTTGAGTACTATTATAACAAATAAAATTATTTACCCATGATATTGCAGAGAAAGGGGGTAGGTAGGTGGACGAGTGCTCTAAACTCTTGGGTTTCGACCGCTACAATCCCGCATTGGACACTTTTTCTTATGTAAAATATTCTCCAATGGTTCCCGATTCAATCTCACCAGCGAGTGAACCTAACCAAGCGGGGCTCTGGCACATTTGTAAAGGCAAAATAGAACTGCTTTTTACATACACTGCGTGACATTAAAAATTGAACACCAAGAAATAGTGGCCAGAAAATTATGCAAATTTCAGGGTAGACGTGCCTAACCGAGTTATGCAAATGATGTAAAATGCGCAGCTCTCGTGCGCACATGGAGTAAGATATAAGGGAAGGAACTTGCAGAAAGGACAGTATTCGTGTCGTTATTTCTTCAAGGAAAATCATTGTAGAAATTTTGTTCTTGTGTCAAAAGACACGTGTAATAACAGAGAATGCCAGGTCATCGTAAACGGAGGCAGTTCAAGCAGACAGACGCTTTTACGAGGGGCATGGTGATCGGACTGAAAAGGGCAGGTTGGTTCATACGTCAAATCGCAGCTGATACACACCTTGGTGCCTCCACGGTGCACCGACTGTGGAGAAGATGGTTGGAACAAGGAAATGTGGCAATTTATAGGAATGTCGGTGCAACCAGAGTGACGTCAGCACGTGTGGATCGGCGTATCCTTCGACAAGCAGTGGCGGCCCCACAAGCCACTTGTGTCGCCATCCTGCAAGACACCCTAGATCATTCCATCTCGACCAGAACCATTTCCCGTCGATTGGTTGCTAATGGCTTGCACTCATGCCGTCCGCTAAGAAGACTGCCATTGACCCCACCGAATAGGCGCCAACGTTTGGAATGGTGCCGGGCTAGATCGACGTGGATGACGGAATGGCACAGGGTCGTGTTCTCAAATGAGTCGCGTTTCTGCTTGTCCAGTGATAGTCGCCGTGTACGCGTGTGGCGTCGACGTGGAGAAAGGTCCAATCCGGCAGCAATTGTGGAACGCCCCACCGTGCGACAACGTGGAATCATGGTTTGAAGCGCAATCGCGTATGATTCCAGGTCACCTTTACTTCGTATTCAGGGCACTATGACGGCCCAACGATACGTTGATGATGTGCTGCGACCGGTGACACTACCCTACCTTCAGGGGGTACCCAATGCCCTTTATCAGCAGGATAACGCCCGACCGCACACTGCTCGCATTAGCCAACAAGCTCTGCAAGATGTACAGATGCTTCCCTGGCCACCGTACTCTCCTGGTCTCTCACCAATCGAGCACGTCTGGGACATCATTGGACGCCGTTTGCATGCCTTGCCACAGCCGCGTTCAGAAGACGAACTGTGGCAAATGGTTGAGAGGGAATGGAGAGCCATCCCTCAGGACGCCATCCGTACTCTGATTGACTCTCTACCTAGACGTGTTGCTGCGTGCATCGCCGTCCGCGGTGGTCCTACTTGCTACTAAGCCGACACCGTTCTCGCTCTGTATTATGACTATCATTTTGAAATAAAGATCACTTATTGTTCGTCCCTGTCTCTCTCTGTCTGCCGAGTTTCACCACTTTCTGGCCACTATTTCTTGGTGTTCCATTTTCAATGTCACGCAGTGTATGTAAACATGTGGTACACTTAGAGTAAAAGCAGTCGCCAACTTCTACCCACCATGGTTATCATGCCCTGTATCACGAGTACTTGGAATAATAGAAAAAAATTAGAAGAAATTTAGACGTATTTTCTTCTTCTTCGATTTAAATATTTAAAAAAAAAAATAGAATTAGGTTAGAATATGGAGATTAAATTGAAGTTTTCATATTTGAAGTCAGTTAATTTTCCAGAGTTATATGTATTTTAACTAAGGACCAATGAAAGATCGCTATGACATAGAGTAGAGAGTTATTATAGAACGTACTCTTATACGTTTTCAAGGAATCCGTTTCCTTACAAACAGGAAACTAACGGATACGATAAATCCTTATTCCATATATTTGTGCTTACATAGTACTCCATACCTTATGATGAACAATAGGCGTTTCAATCAAAGATTATACTATAACATTTTATTCAAGTAAAAAGTATAAAGGTAATAGGTTTGTATAACCTTTTCTTACAACCTAAACCTTAGATTATTAAAACATTGGATCAGTAAACATGAGGGCAACCACTTCCTTAATTTACCTTACTTTTATTTTTATATAGCATTTTTTTAAAACAAAAAAGGTGATGATTATAAATTCAATGAATATTTACACAATCATAGAATATTTATTATATTAAACCTTTATATAAACATAAATATTCTAACTAAATTAAGCATTCTTCCGCCACCAACTTGTAGAGGGACCATCAAAAAACATTATATAGGTAACAAACATAATTTTACAATAGGTCTTCTGTAAGTCCCATTAGCAGTCTTGAATTCTACCACTCTGATTCTAGCGTCATCTCCTGAAAACACCTTTGAAATTCTTCCAATCTTCCATGCTAGTGGAGGTTGTTGTTCATTCTTTATCAACAAGGTTTGTAAATGGATGACATGTTAGGATTTGTTCACAAATTTTTTATTTTATTTCAATTTAAAGCGCTATGTCCCCCTAGGGACACTTGCGCTGTCATACATGTATGACATTTGTCTATACATATAAATACAATAATATTAGGCTGTGAATAGAAAAGTCATATGATATTAATAATGAGAAAGAGAGAAAAAACGAGAAAATAACGATGTACAAAAGAAAGAAGTGTCTGGCAATATATACAATCAGCATAATATAAATGATCAGTTTCTTAAAAGATATTTGTTGCTATATAATTTAAAATATATCTACAAAGGTATTAAATTTAATATACATTTCTTTACTTGAAATAAATATACTTGGATCTGTTACTATTAAATTATTGTCGATTCTGTAGTCTTGAAAAACAGGACAATCCAGTAAAAGATGTATTGAGGTTTGTTCCTCATGTTTCCACAAAACAACTCGAATCTTTCACCGCTTTAGTTCTTTTTAAAAAGCTTCTGAAATTTCCATGAATGCTTACAAGTTTTTCCAAGATCAGATAGGATATGTACTTCATAAACTGTTCTCCAATGTAGACTGAAATATTTATTGAGCAGAATTCGACCAGCCAAAATACTTGCAGGTGATGTTGTAACCATGGACTATTGCATCTAAATCTTCTAATTCCTGGATTGTAATGGAATTTATCAGGACCTCTTGATACAAATTGAAAATATATGTCTTATACACTAATAAAGATCTGTATTTGGGTGTAGTTTTCATAGAAATTGTTTATAAATATCAAATAAAGTTTCTTAAAATGCATTTTATATTTTTGAATATATATATATGTTATAATAAATATATTGTCGCCTTGTTTTCATAATAAATATTGCTTAGATAGATATTATTAGCTTTCTTTTGTTTTGAAGACATGAGTGTTTCAACAATAGTGGTATTGTGGCAGTCGTGAACTTAAAACACATACAATAAAATAAATTTAAATCATTGTTTACTTTAATTGTGCTAATAAAGTATTGAATACATAATTTGAGAAAGTCTACCTTACTAAAAGCGAGTAGAATAAATAAAACAAAAGACCTATTTACATAATTACAAAATATTGAGCCGGCCAACTGAAGACAACAACAACAATGGATTTATATTTGGGAAAACCGCGACTTCTGGCGGTCGACTTTACAGAGTGTAGTTTTAGAAAATATAATTATAATTCGTGGATGGCTTTTCTTGATTTATCAAGAAATTGGGTTGGCCAAATATCAGGAAACAGGTTAAATCAATGTTTAGTTGATTTCTGTTCCACCAGATGGCGCTCTGCCTTCCGTAAGGCACATGTGCTCCCTGGTCAGGATTTGATTTCTTTATTTTTAGAAAATATAATTTAAAAAAATGACATTTTATATAACATATACAAGGTGTATATCTGATGAATTCACGAAAAGTGGTCAAAATCTCACAATAAACATTCCATTATTGAATATCAGAATGGTAACGGCGATTCATATAGCATTACGTATCCTCACACGTAGAACACACACATAGAGAATAATTATAAAAGAGTTCATGTAAAGTTCATGTTTCTAGGAATCTGAATATTAGCATCAAAATTTGTTTTAAAATCGGCGAGTCTACCTCTGACTCTTTCGAATTGTTGAAATCAACACTTAGTAAGATGAACATGATTTCGAATTGTTGAAATCAACACTTAGTGAGATGAACATGATTTCGAATTGTTGAAATCAACACTTAGTGAGATGAACATGATTTCGAATTGTTGAAATCAACACTTAATGAGATGAACATGAGATTTCGAATTGTTGAAATCAACACTTAGTGAGATGAACATGATTTCGAATTGTTGAAATCAACACTTAGTGAGATGAACATGATTTCGAATTGTTGAAATCAACACTTAGTGAGATGAACACGATTTCGAATTGTTGAAATCAACACTTAATGAGATGAACATAAAATATAATCACCACATTTAAAAGTTTTCCACGATTTAAAAATCACATATATACAAATAAAGATAAAGCGTTGTAGGCGTCTAATTCTACACCGAAACTGATAACCTAACACAAGTTGAAATTTGATACAGGAAAATCCACGAAGAGGGTTACGAGACATAGAGGAAGAAACGGGGATATTAAAATGTTTAATTGGAATGGTAGTTGAAGAGTAAAATTGCCGGTAAGGAAGTCTCCGTTAATATTTGTTCCTAAATGCTCACAGACCAACCATAAGAAAGACTCGCGCCTCTGCTTCCTCCAAAAAACATAGTTAAACTGGTCGAAAAAGACCCGGATTAGAAGATAAATACAAAATCTGTAGAGTCTAAAAGTTAGTTCACGAGTATGATCCGTCAAATGAAGCGTCAAAATGCATGAAGTAGAAAAGAAAAATGACCAAAAAACAATGAAATATCGACCTTGCAAATCAAAAAGCATATTCATATTGGTTATATTCATTGATATAAAAGAATTGGGAACTAGTAATTCATTGAAAAAGAGCAAACAATAAATAGGAAAGTCAATTTAAATATCTTGAAAGAGATTTAAGCGATTCGATTATCTTAAGAAGAAAATAAATGAGGTCTTACAAAAATTGGATCATCCATAACGACAATCCTCAGTCCCACATCGCTATATCTTTTCTGCCCCTTTTGGCCCCAAATAGTACCCCTGTACTTCTGCAAACTCCATATTCTCCAGACTTGGCATCAAATGAATTATTTCTTTTGCCGAAATTCCAAATGGGTTTTAAAAAGAAGTATATTTGAAAGTATATAAGAGCAGAATCGTAAAAAAGTATCCCAAACGATGTCCTTTAAAATGTTTCGAATCAAAGAAGAAACGATGAAAACTAGAGAGCATTTAGAGAAAAATACTTTTTATTTATTGGCCTTTACAATTTATTTTGATTATTCTATAAAGTTATTGAACACATCTTGTGCGTTATTTGAAAATATATACATTTTTATAAATTTGAAAATAGCAAAAATGCGAAATTGTACTGGGATAAGGCGAATAAAAAAAGGCACGTTGAACGATAAGGAGATGATGCCCTTTTTTTAATTTATAAATTGTTTTGAAAAAGGGTAAGCTATATTTTAGTGTTTATATGAAAGGCTTTTTTGGATTAAATCATTATTTTTATTACGTCAATATTAATCAAGGTTTATCATCATTTATCGAATTATATTAGATAATTTGAATTAGATTATTTGAATGTGTAATTCTACTGTCCTATAAGCTTATGGCCATAGTTTTCTTGAAAAACCATTTCTGAGATTCCACCCTTCAGTGCTGCGTATATAAGCAGAATCGTCCAATACAGTATTAGAGCTCTGAGAAGCGGTCTGGTGGATTAAATTGGCGAAACCGCTGGGAGGGTTCACCACTGATAAGCCAAGCCCTCTCAATACATATTTTTTCATCGCAGTAAGAGCAGTAGAAGTTGTATTATGTATAAAAGAAACATTCGTGCTTTTAAATTCTTTCATTTCATAGGCATATATTGGATTGAATAAAATATTTATTTGCCAATATTTGGGTTGGCTTAACGCCAACCTTTATCGAGGCATAACCTAATACTTCGATAAAGTATGGCATTCGGCCAGCCGAAATATTGGCGAATATTTTTTTATTCAATCCAATATATGCCTTTTTATTATCTAATGATTTAAGTATGGATTGCTCTATTTTCAGAACGAATTATATTATACATTGATATTGACTTTGAACAAATTTTGAACATTTACCCCTAAGTTGTGCCAGTGGTTATAGGTAAAAATATTCAAACTTCAGTGATGATATTAAATCAAGGAAGGGGAATTCAATTTTTTTATCTAATTACTGACGTATAATACGATTGAAGGTTTTCCACAAAAATAATTTTATATATTTGATAATAAAATTATTTGTTTTTTTAATATTATAGAAAAAAAGCGGTCTAGCGGCATAAATCATAGTGATGTATATAGTTGTTCATTTGTTTTAAATAAATATTAAATTGATGTATATAGTTGTTCATTTGTTTTAAATAAATATCAAATTGATGTATATATTTGTTTAGTTATTTTGCATATTTTTCATCTGTGAATTTATCTTATAATTTGGTCTATGAAAATAAAAATATTGGACCAGTGACCAAAACAAACTGTAAATAGATCGCTTAATGTTATATGGTTAGTATAGAGAATTGTTAGGCAGGATGTATATTTAAATGTTATGCTTGTGTAATTTTAATCTTAATTGAATAAAATATATAAGTTATGGATGTGTTATAAATCTTAAAACCAAGCATTAAAACAACTGGCGACGAGTAAAAGCGAATTTTAGAAAGAAAAAAAGAAATTGAATAGTGAAAAGAAATTATACTTTAAAAATGTCTTCAGGTATGTTTGAAAGATTTGACGAAAATCTAGAGAATGTTTTGAAAATTATATTTATCGCTTGAAGCAATTTATGCTAATTTCTAAAACAAAGGAAGACTTTAAGACGCCATTTCTGATATCAAGCATCGGACCTAAATATTTTGGAATCTTGCGAAATTTGGTCTTTCCGGAGGAAGTTGATCAAGTTCCCTTTGATAAATTATGCAAAATCTTATTGAAACATTTCAATCCTAAGACCAATATAATATATGAAAGATTTGTATTCCAGAAAATGGATCAAAAATCAGGCGAGGCAATTTCGAAATATATAATACGCCTAAAAGAACAGGCTCAAAGGTGTAACTTTGGAGATTTTCTGCAAGAATCCCTAAGAGACAGATTTGTAGCGGGCATCATTGATACACCAACCCAAAAGAAGCTACTACAGGAAGAAGGATTAACTTTTGAGGGAGCATTAGACATCGCTCTGTCTGCGGAGTCTGCAGATAATGACCTACACAACCTCAAGAGATCCGAAGATGCCCATCGGTCCCCACAGCATCTTCATGCCATCAATAATCCCTGCAAAAACTGTGGTAAGAACAACCATCTACACTATAATTGTTTTTTTAAATCAGCTAATTGTAGAGTTTGTGGTAGGGTAGGGCATATTTCTACAATATGTTATAAAAAAGACAGTTCTGCCCGTAAATTGCCCAGAAATCCCAAAAATACTTTTAATAAATTTAAAAAGCATGCTAATGATAATAATCCTTCGGGATCTCAAAATAATTTATCATTGAATAATATAAATTTACATCCTCCTTTGACTGAAACAGTATATGTAAATAATATAAAATTGTTGGCTGAAATTGATACTGGAGCAGCCATTACTACTTTAACTAAATATGAGTACTTTAAATATTTCAAAAATGTTAAATTAAATAAATGTAATACAGTCTTGACAGGCTATAGTGGCTCTAAAATACCTATTTTGGGCAAGGCTAAATTTGATATAAAATTAAGAAATGTTTCTAGAACCATTGAAATACTAATAACTAATTTAAATTGTTCTAAATTTCTCTTAGGAAGATATTTCCTTAATCTTTTCAATATCCCATTCAATTATTTGCATAAATTGGACTCTTTTAATATAGATTCACTTTTAAATGATTATGAATCCATTTTTGAATGCAAATCTGGCCCTATTAAATGTATCAAATGCCATCTTGATGTGAAGGCCGACTTTATCCCAAAATTTTACAAATTCAGACAAGTTCCTTTTGCATTAAAACAACTTGTGGAAAATGAAATTGATAAATTGGTTGATTTGAATATTTTGTCTCCAATAGATAAAAGTGATTGTGCTTCACCACTTGTTTGTGTTGCAAAACCAAATGGCCAAATTAGACTTTGCGCTGATTTTAAAAAGAGTTTAAATCCTTACTTAGAGGAAGTCAAATATCCTATTCCTAACATAGATTCAGTCTTGTGTAATTTTCAAGGAAAGAAATTATTTACTAAATTAGATTTATCAAAGGCTTACCATCAAATTGAGATGGATGATATTTCAAAAAATATTTGGTTGTCTCCACTCACAAAGGTTTATATAAATATAATCGTTTGGCCTTTGGTATAAAGACTGCTTCTGAAATATTTCAGAAGACAATGGAATCCTTCTTCTCGGGAATCAATGATGTTTACATTTATTTTGATGATATTCTTATCGCATCAGAGGATTTGGAAAGCCATTTAGATATTCTTAAGAGAACACTTAATATTCTTAAAGAAAATAATTTTACAATAAATAAAAATAAGTGCTTGTTTGTTAAAAATGAGATTGAATATCTTGGACATAAAATTAATGAATTTGGTATATACCCCTTGAAAGACAAGCTAGCTTGCATAAAGAATTGTCCAGTTCCTAAGAATATAACTGAATTAAAAAGCTTCCTTGGATTTTTGTCATTTTATAGTAAATTTTTGCCAAATCTTTCAGATTTAGCACATCCTTTATACAACCTATTAAAAAAGAATGTTAAATGGTCTTGGAATGCTGGGACAGATAGATCCTTTAATTCCTGTAAAAATGCATTAGATGAGACCACATGTTTATCGCATTATTCCCTAAATTTGCCTTTGATTCTTTCGTGTGATGCAAGTCAGGTGGGAATAGGAGCAACCCTTTCACATTTGAAGGATGGGGAGGAAAAGCCTGTGTGTTTCATTTCCAGAACTTTAAATGTTCATGAAAGAAAATATTCTCAAGTTGAAAGAGAAGGACTTGCAATTGTCTTTGCAGTAAATAAATTAAAAAATTATCTTTTTGGTAGGAAATTTACCATTTACACTGATCACAAGCCCTTAATAACTATTTTTTGAGATAAAACAAATTTGCCTCCACTCATTGCAAATAGACTTCATAGATGGGCTCTAACTCTTTCAAATTATAGTTTTGAGATTAAGTATAAAAAGGAAAGGATAATATTATTCCAGATTTCCTTTCTAGATTTCCAGAGTTTCATGAGAATAATTTGGAATATAATGATGGGAGTGGTGAAATTTTACTCTTAAATACTTCAATCATTGACCATGTTCTTGTGGCTCATGAAACACAATTAGACAGGACTTTATTCAAATTGTATAAAATTATTGAGACAGGGGAGTTACCCTCAAGTCCCAATGATGATCTCATTCCTTATTTAAAAAGGATTGATGACTTTACCATTCTCCAAGAATGTATTTTTCTGGAGAATAGAATGGTTATCCCAAAAAGTCTACATGAAAGGGTACTTCAATTATTACATGAGAGCCATGCAGGAACTAATAAAATGAAAATGATGGCACGTTCATCTATTTGGTGGCCCGGCATGGACTCTTCAATAGAAATAATTACAAAAAATTGCAGAACTTGTCTTTCTAATGAAAGTTTGCCTCCTCAAAGGACTGAGAGTTGGCCTAAATATGCAGGACCATGGAGGAGGGTTCACATGGGGACTATTTCAATTTCAAAAACAAACTGTTTTTACTAGCAGTAGATTCATTTTCTTCATGGGTTGAAGTTTCTGAAGTACCATCTACCAGTGCATATTTTTGTATAAATTTTATGAGAAATTGTATTGCTCGCTACGGATTTCCACAAGTAGTGGTTTCTGATAATGGTCCTCCTTTCTTTAGTAGTGACTTTGGTGATTTTTTGTCTAAGAATGGCATATCCCATGTGACATCTCCCCCATATCACCCACAGTCGAATGGACAGGCAGAAGTCTCTGTAAGATAGGTAAAGAAATTGCTAAAAAAGCAATTATATGAAAATGAGCAGGTGGAACTAAATTTGGCTCTGTCCAGGGCTTTGTTCTTTATAAGGACCGATGTAAATATTAGGAAAGGGACATCACCTGCGGAACTGTTTCTTGGAAGAAAGATCAGATCAAGACTTTCGGTGTTATCAAAAGAAGAAGTAAAAGCCTCCAAAGTCAATGGTCAATATGTTAACAGTAAATTTAAAGTGGATGAGACTGTGAAGTTTAGGTGGATTACTAATGGGCATCCCTCTTGGTATACAGGAAAGATAATTAAAATACTAGAAAGGAATGTTTATTTAATAAAACAAGGTGACAGTATAAAAAAGGTTCATCAAAACTACATTAGAAAAATGTTGCCTGGTAAATCACATCCCACTAATAAGAATGATGCTGAACGTGTGCCAACTCCAATCTCGGAGGAGAAAAGTGTTACAACCCCCAGGTATCCTCAGAGGGAGCGCAGATGTCCGCAGAGATATGGAGAGTAAATAAATAAATAAGGGGGGCCAAGCCTAAGAAGGGGGAATTGATGTATATAGTTGTTCATTTGTTTTAAATAAATATCAAATTGATGTATATATTTGTTTAGTTATTTTGCATATTTTTCATCTGTGAATTTATCTTATAATTTGGTCTATGAAAATAAAAATATTGGACCAGTGACCAAAACAAACTGTAAATAGATCGCTTAATGTTATATGGTTAGTATAGAGAATTGTTAGGCAGGATATATATTTAAATGTTATGCTTGTGTAATTTTAATCTTAATTGAATAAAATATATAAGTTATGGACGTGTTATAAATCTTAAAACCAAGCATTAAAACACATAGTTTAGAATTCCCACACTATTTATTGATAGGCTTCACAAACTTTAGATATTTATGGTTTTCAAATATTATAAGTTAATACTTAAATATTCAAGAAATGAAAAATGCCAAAAATAAGCTAAATCCATCGATATAGAAGGTATTCATAAATATTATTAAAATTTTTCTATAAGAGATCTTCAATTTAAAAGAATTTTTAAAAATATATTTATAATTATAACACTATGCGGCGCTGAGTTTATGTATACAAAAATGTAATGCCTCGATAAAAGTTGACGTTCAGCCAGCCGAATATTGGCATATAAATCTTTTATTCAATCCAATATATGCCTTTTTACAATCCAATTTAAAAGTGTGTAGAAATGTAGGGTAGTCGGTTCACAAAACACTGTCGCGAGATTCGGTAGAAGAATTCGCTGTGATGATTCTTTGTGGGCTGTTGCAAGGATTTAAATAAGATCACTAAATAGCAGAAAGGAGGGGGTAAAAATCTCCATCTAACTAACTTTATTTAATACATATTAAGAGGACAGAGGAAAACACGCGACTGGTGGGTAGCAAAACCAGCCGTGTTCTGATGTTTATGTTGGCGGCTCCTTTGATGCAGGCAGACGCCGCCGTGTTTACAGTCGACACTTGAGCTCGTCTGGGGCTGCGTCCGTCTGGATCTCCACCATTCCACACACACTCCCACCTGTTTTTATCTAGGCACACAGAAAAACACAAATAATCGTCCAATCGGTTGGGTTTACAAATGGTTCTTCCCGATCTAGTCTGTATTTTTGCAGTTTTCTCTTTATCGTTCAGCAAACGCGAAGAAGCTGCTGTTGATGATATTTCCAAGGGATATATTTTCTGAATAGGTCTTAGGAAGGTTCCTACTGCGGTTTTCACCTTCACTAATCTATTCACTCCATCTCTTCCAAATAATATCTCCTCGATCACTGCTAATGGCCAGAAGTTACGTTTTTTGTTGTCCATACCAACTAGGACAACATCCCCAGCCTGGAGTTTTGGATTGTAAATGCGTCTGTTTCTCTGGACCAGGAGGGACAAATATTCCTTCCTGAATCGTGATTTCAACTCCTCCCTCAGCTTGCTCAAATAGCGCAGTTTCTGTGTCGTTGGATTAGATCCCATATTCTGGCACTCGGGAAACTCGACATCTGTCTGTTCTTGTAGAAACATGGAAGGTGATATAGTCACAAGATCATTCGGATCGTCGCTGACATAAGTCATGGGCCTTCCATTCATCACTGCCTCTGCATGACACAGCAGGGTCATCAATTGTTGATATGTTAATGTTGATGTTCCAAGCATTCTTTTTAGTATGTCTTTGAGGGAACGAATCAATCTCTCCCACCATACACCCCACCTGGCAGCAGTGGGCGGGATGAATTTCCATTCAATACGTTTCACTTTCCCGTCGTTAGAAACGCGTTCCCAGTCAATCTTTTTAAAGAAGTTATTGGCTCCTACAAAATTTGTTCCGTTGTCGCTGAAGATGGTGGATGGACGTCCTCGTCTCTTGATGAATCTCTCCAGGGCCATTAGGAAATCTTCTGTGCTGAGAGATATTACCAGTTCCAAATGTACACAGCGGTACACAGCACAGGTGAAGAGAACAACCCAGGTCTTGGTCTGATCTTTCAGATAGAGCGGGCCCGCCAGATCAATCCCTACCACCTCGAATACCTTGGCATTATGTACTCGAGTGGCAGGTAATGGAGCGTCTTCCACCACAACGGGTTTAGCGGAGAAGCGGCGACATGTGACACAATTTCTCACTATTTTCTTAATGGTCTGTCTCGCTTTTACTATCCAATATTTTTCCCGAAGTTTGTTCATCAAAAATTGTACACCAGCGTGGCAATTCTCAACGTGTGAATCACATATCATTTGTTCAATCAACGGATGAGTCCCATGTAATAGTACTGGCAAACGGAAGCCATATTCGTCGCTGCTGTAAATCAATTTTGTTTTCACACGCAGGATTCCTTCTACTTCACATACCTTCAGACCAGGTATAGAGTGGCTAGGGAAACACTCGGCCTGAACTAATTTCAAAAGCGTCAGCTCCGCTTCATCGATCTCCTTCACAGAAAGTTCGCCCTTTACTTTCGTTGAAGATCGGAGGTTGTAGATGAATCTTCTAATCCACGCCATCATCCGCACATTTTTTATGAACGAGGAGAAATATTTCATGTACCAATGATCGGTACTCTTAACTGTTGCCACAACAGCAATTTTCTTTCTTTCCGCACAGATTTCTTCTTCATTCAGGTCTTTATACCTGGAAGGCCAAAATTCTTCGGAGTGTTTTAACCAGGAAGGGCCCTCCCACCATCTAGACTGTATCAGACGGGAGAGGCTGCATCCTCTGGAGGGTAAATCAGCTGGATTGCATTCGCTAGGAACATATCTCCAATTTCCAGGATCACTAAGTCTGCATATCTCCTTCACGCGATTCCCGACAAAGGTACCCCACTGATCATCGCGCTTTATCCAAGCGAGGGCTGTTGTGGCATCAGACCAGAATACATTTTTGATATCTTTTAACTCTAGAGCTTCAAAGATCATCTTGTTTAATCGTGCTCCTACAACACAGGCTAAAAGTTCAAGTCTTGGTATCGTAGGTCTCTTGAGAGGAGCGACTCGAGACTTAGCCGCCATCATATGCACTTCAACTTTGTCACCAACCCGAGTCCGAAGGAAGACCACAGCAGCATAAGCTTCACTACTAGCATCAACAAACGTGTGTATCTGCCAGTCCTTCTGCGGTACCATCAATGGATTGAAATTCCTAGGAATTGCCATGCCTTTGTGCAGCTGAAGGTCGTCGAACCATAGGCTTAGTTCATCCTTGTAGTGACGGTCCAATTCATCGTCCCATGCCAACTTTAGAGTCCAAGCTTTTTGCAATAGAATTTTAGGCTTTATTAATATTGGACTCAGAAATCCAATAGGGTCATATATCTGAGCTAAGCAGGACAGGATACTCCTTTTGGTTATCTTGGGGGGTATGGCTACGGGAATTTCACATGACAAACAATCTTCCTTTTATCCCAACATATACCAAGCACTTTAGATATCTCTGCTCTTTCAAAGGGGTAAGTATCGGAGGCCACGTCCAGGCTATGCTCCCAACGGCTTAGCTCCAACCTAGCATTATCCATGATGGACGTTGCGGTCAATTTGAGATCTTGTAACTCTTCAAAAGAGTTCACGCTTGTGACTAAATTGTCCACATAAAAGGATTTCTGCAACCTCTGAGCTAACGGTTTATGTTCAGGTCGAACATTAGACAGGTGGTATTCTATTACTGCCCCCAAAATGAAAGGACTACAGTTAACGCCGAAAACGACACGTCTATGTCTAAATACTTCTGTCTTTTCTCCATTTTGGGAATACCACAGAAAACGCAGGTAATCTCTGTCCCTTTCATTCACCTCAATCTGAAGAAACGCTTTCTTAATGTCTGCCACGACACCAAACTTGCCATTTCTAAACCTTAGCATAAGGTTGGGAATCATCTCTATGAGGTTAGGTCCCTTTTCAAGACAGTCATTTAAAGATGGGGATCTATAGACTTTGCTAGAAGCATCAAAGACAGGCCTGATAGGCGTAGTCCCACTGGAGAGTTTCACCACAGGACGATGAGGCAGGTAGAAGGCCTCAGCGTCGTGTTGTTCAGCTGGGACTTTCTCAATTATCCCATCATCCAACCAGCCTCGGAAAATATCATCATAGTCCTCATAAAGATTCAAAGAGATTAATTTCTTAGTCGTCTGTTCTAATCTCTTCATAGCAACCTCCCTGTTGTCCGCGATTTTAGCTTTCTCTACAGTCCACGGGAGGGAAACAACATATCTTCCTGAAACAGAATGTTGGACTGTTTTTAGAAAATGTCGACGCGCCAGTGCGTCTCTCTGATCTCTCTGTTTAACCTCAATAGGATCCATAATGCCAAGAACATCGAGATTCCACAGATTGGTTATACTGCTCTCCGAAATTGTCATCGTTGTAACATGATGAGCGAGTGAAACGTCACTACCTGGCTGACATTCTCCCATTAAAGTCCATCCAAAACGCGTCTGCGACGCAGTCAAGCCATTTGACAACACACAAGATTTCATCATGAAAATAGATCCCAATACATCGCATCCTAGAAGTATTTCAATTTCCATGTCATCCTTTCCAATATCAGGAACCCATATTTTGCGAGCTTTGAGTTCTTTCAACCATGGCCCGCGGCTCAATCTTGGTAGGTTACCACAGATTTTTTGTTGGTCAAGAAGCTTCGCTACCATCTTAAAATTCCCCGATGCATGACCCAAATTGACTCTGTACTCTTGGTGGACACTTTCACTAGTATGACCTCCAAACACCACATGTTTAAGTGATTCCTGGCCAATGGGAGATAGTCCGAGATCCTGGGCAGTTTTAGACAAAATATAGGATCGTTGGGAACCTGTGTCAAGGAGGGCACGCACTACTTTTGCCGAAGTCGCACCTTCGACCTTAATCTTCAGAGTCTGTAGAAAAATCAGAGACGAAGCGCTAAGACCGGAGAATGAAACTCCGTTTTCAACTGTAGGAGAAGCGTCACAGTCTTCCACCTGTTCCTTGTCTTCATCCGCTGACTCTCGTGCAGGAGCATTAAGAGGGCATAAAATATCAAGGTGCTTCTTCTTACATCGATTACATTCAGTTATGCGCCTTCTACAATTAGAAGAGATATGACCTGGTTGGAGGCAGGAGAAACAACATTTAGCGTTTTTAATACGCTCTCTTCTTTCTTTAATGCTCATTCTGCGCGCAGCAAGACATTCTGTGTTTTTATGATCTTTATTACAAAAGATGCAATTCTGGGCACGTCCAGCAAAGAGTCCAGAGGCCGTAGGTATCTTAGCAGGATGTGATTGTCTGCCCACGTTTCTATCTTGTTTCAGAGATCTAAGTCCAAACTTGGATCCAGCTAAGGCTCTGTCTTGTTCTGCTGCAGCTTCCTTTTGGAGAAACTCCATAATTAGGTCAACTCTAGTTCGAGTCGAATCATTGGCATCAATCTTGACATCATGGAGGGGGCTTCTTTGCCAAGCCTTCATGAGTTCCTCTGAGAGACATGCCTCAATCATTGGAAATATAAATACAGACATCTGTCTGGCCTCAATCTTTAAGGATTCCAATGCTCTCAAATGAGTCACCAACTCATCATAAAATGAAGTCACCTTCAACTGTTGTTTGGAGGAGCAATCGATCATAAGGCGTATAAGGTCCCTGACATAGACTTGTTGCAACAGTTCAGGCCTTCCAAATCTTTCTGTCAAAGTTTCTATAACTTTGGGGTAATTCCCGGCAGTCAGGGGGTAACTATTAACCAGTTTACTAGCTCTGGTTCCCGGCGACATAGATTGCACAAGATATTGAAACTTGTCGCTGTCTTCTAAAGTAGGATCGACATGTATCTTGTTGAACTGTGCCCACCATCCCAACCAATCTTTTATTTCTCCTGTAAACTTCTTTAATTCTATCTTGGGTAGCTTTACAGTTCTATGGTGTGAGCTAGAAGCGAAGCTCACTTCACTGGTCGTGGGACTGGATGCAGTGATCCTGGGTTCAACAAGAGCGAGACATTTTTTATATATCCTCTTATATCTCTGGGTATATTGCAAGGCTTCCTCATCGTCTTGCTCTAGTTCCTCTTCGCTAACGTCTGAAGTTAGCATGAAGTCTCTTATCTTGCCTTGGATCACAAGAAGCTCACTGTGAGTTTCTTCAATGATCTCTCTATTATATTCAATGTCCTCTACAAGTATCGGTGGAGTACCTGACAGAAACTCTTCTGTCGTCTTCAAGCAGCGAGTTAGTCGCTTTCTAAGTAAATTTCTATGTCTTTTTAAAATTTCCATTTTTCAAAAAAACACTATAAACAGAGGGTAAAACAAAAGGTACTTATCTTAAGTCTTGAACTTGTACTCCGCCGTTAATCCACTTGATCTTGCCTTGTCAGAAGCCCACCCGCGGGGACGCCAATTTGTGTAGAAATGTAGGGTAGTCGGTTCACAAAACACTGTCGCGAGATTCGGTAGAAGAATTCGCTGTGATGATTCTTTGTGGGCTGTTGCAAGGATTTAAATAAGATCACTAAATAGCAGAAAGGAGGGGGTAAAAATCTCCTTCTAACTAACTTTATTTAATACATATTAAGAGGACAGAGGAAAACACGCGACTGGTGGGTAGCAAAACCAGCCGTGTTCTGATGTTTATGTTGGCGGCTCCTTTGATGCAGGCAGACGCCGCCGTGTTTACAGTCGACACTTGAGCTCGTCTGGGGCTGCGTCCGTCTGGATCTCCACCATTCCACACAAAAAGAATGTGTGTGAGGAAGAGCGTTGCTCGATTCATTTACTGCTAATAATATATATTTCACATCTTTAGACCAAAGAGCTTATATCCATAAGTTAGATATATATCCCTGAAATACCTTCTCCATAGAACGCACATACTATATTTCTATTTAATGCAATAGTAGGACGGTCTGGAGTATAATTTGACGATCGCTGAGAGGCCTCAGCACTGGAATTTTCTATTATCGCAGTAATATTTCTGAAGAAGAATAGTTTAATCAATTCTGATCACTAGAAAAATAGGTGCTTAAGGTTCGTAAAAAAATTATTGTTAAAAATATTAATGAATATTTGATTTGGTTCTCTCTATAGATGAGATATGATCAAAGAGAGAGTTAACCGATGAACAACTCGTATATTGTACTGAAGAATACTTTCGTGAGCATAGCAATCAACTTTAGGGAAATGTTCTGCATCTATTGATACAAAATTTTACTTATGAGATTGTGTTTTCTTATATAGTTTTAATATATATCTTATTTAAAAAAGTACTTTGTTTGATTTCAATCTTTTTAAAATTGAATACCTGATATATCGATGTGAAATAAAAGTGGAGGAAAATGTTTGTGCTTATATATTATCCTTAATTTTTTATTTATGAATTAAAAAGAGTTATATTATAATATTGTCACGGTAGAGAAGACAGGTATTCCAAAAGCTTAATCAATAATAATTTATTAATTAATTAAACCTATATATTGCAAAATGTGTCAAAGGATTTTTCAAGTGGTAATTTACAAGCATGGTAAGGGGTGATGACTATGCAATTATTTATGATGGTAAACAACAGAATATTTAAAATAATTATTCAGTGAAAATATTTAAAATGTTGTTGATAACTCAGTATGATTTACATACACTTATTAAGTAGGGAGTAGAGTAATACAAAATATTAAGAGCTCTTATGTTCCATTGAGGTTTCAAATCAAAATTGTTTTTCTAAGAAATAAAGATAAAATGACAGTTTATCTTGTTTTTGTGTTTTCATAGTTTTGAAATGTTCACCAGGTGTCTGGTTTGTCAACACTGATTACATTATGATGCATTAGCGCGCCATCTGTTATGAAAATTCGAAACTATTAGAGACGTGTTTGATTATTTTACAAATTAAACAATTTCTACTGCCCTTATTGCAATGGATTCACCACTGATGAGCCAGGCCCTTCCATTGATTTTTCCATTGCAGTAAGGGCAGTAGAAATTGTTTAATTTATAAAAGAATAATACGCGTCTATAATAGTTTCGAATTTTGATAACTGATTATTGTATTACATTGAGTTTCAAAATCAAAATAGAACTCAATATGCAAATAATGAAAAAATTGTGAAATGTATACATTTATTCTTTCCCTCTATCGTAAGTGATGATTCAAAGAGCTTCTAAACGGTAGATCTTCCAGAGGTTATCTCTCCTCATGCCAGAGATTGAAGAGGTGAGAATAATTAAAGAAAATAAGACCTAATCTAAATAATTTATTAGTGTGAGACGTGTCGGCAACAACATTGTCACCATCATCAGACAAAAGAATAATTGATGAAGAATAAATAAATTATTCTTTTGTCTGATGATGGTGACAATGTTGTTGCTGAAACGTCACACACTAATAAATTATTTGGATTAGGTCTTATTTTCTTTTATTATAATCTATAATTCAAATTTTGCTTCATCAGGTGAGAGTGATGTTGAATACAACCTAAGGTTTTGTAATATCGAAAGGTTTTATCTGTTTCCTCACCTGATTATTTCAACTACCGCCATAGCAACTGATATCTTTTTCTGAATGCCGAAGTGTTTATCACAATTTTTATAGTTTTTTCATTGTTTTCCTTTATTAGCTCCAATTAAACTTTAAAATGGATTGTCAAATAAATTAAAAAAAAAAACCATTGAGCTTTAATTGGGCTGAAATGATGCTTAAGCAACAATTAAGACTTGTCATCCAAAAAGGGAACGGTTTGTTATTCACAGTACCAAAATAATGTGATTCAAGTAAATTCATTTAGTGACAGGAATCTTTAAAATAATTCAAAGAGACTGGTAGGTTAGGAACCATAGATAACAACGCTTTTTTTCTAAATACGAAGGCACATGCTACACCCAGCACTCAGAGAATCAACTTATCGTGATATTATCGATTTATATATTTGCTTTCAAATTTGGGATTGATTTTTAATATACCCCAGTTTATGAGAAAGTCTGATAGTTTATTGCCTAATTCAATCCAACCAACGTGTATTTTTTAATAAGCACATTTTACCTATTTCTTATCATAAACAATTTGAAATCAATTACGGGAATATTGTATTTGCATTTTAAATTTATACACTATTGAAGGAATAATTAACAACATAATGAAATATATAAAACATAATAAGTAAAATATATATTCCTAGGAAAAGAGACCCAACGGTTGTGGTTAAAAATGTTTCTAAAATAACGGACACAACAACATTTGTAAAGACAATCTGCAACATGAATCCTGAGTTAAGAGGAATGGAGGACGAAATAAAGATGCTCTTTATAATGAAATCAAATACTGCAACACAAAACATAGTTTTAAGACTTTCACCAAAGCATATCAAATAATTAAGAAAAATAACAATTATCTTTACACTGATTTAGAACGTTGCCATATTCAAGATAAGGTCTTAGTAAAACAATGTCAAAACTGCTTTCAATACAATCCAAACCATAAGCTTAAAGACTGCACAAATGAGAAAATCTGTAATATCTGTGGGGTCCATGGAACCCATTCCTGCTCGAATGAACTGAGTTGTCACAACTGTTCTAAACACCCAATTTTCAGAAATAAACAAACAAATCACAGGGTTAATGGGACGGATTGTCCACTTTACAAAATACAAATAGATAGAATCATAGATAGAACCCAATATTTTTACGATTTGGAAGAAGAATAGAACTGAAATATTCTCATATGAAATTTTCATAAGCGTTTTGCATAAATGTCCACTATGAAAGAAGTAAAATTTTTAACCAGAGGAAAATTTAAATGAATACAACAGAATATTAGGGAAAGTATAATTGCAACTTCCGAACTCAGAAGCTCTATTAGAGACAATCCTCCAGATATTCTCCTTCTTCAAGAGCCTTATGTTTTAAATAGAAAGGTCGTGTTCGATATGGACTCGCACATAGTACATTGTTCCTCATCAGAAAACATTTATACTGCAACGGTTATATTTAATAAAAATATAAAATATAGGAAGTTAGAGGGTTTCACGAATCAGTTTTGTACATCAATCTCTATTAACACACCTAAATCTAGTACGATAATAGCAAACTTTTATATTCTTCCAAATAAATGCGATGACGAACATTTGAACTTTTTAAAGAATCTGATAGCTACCTTCGAGAGTACTCCCCTAGTCATATGTGGAGATTTTAATTCCTGTCACCCGGTTTGGTTCGATAGAATTACAAACTCTAACGGATATAAAATGCAACCGATTATTAATGAATATAATCTTTATATTCACAATAACAAAACTCCTACCTGTCGTAATAAAAGCATAATAGATCTCACTATTTCAAATAGACATTCATTGAAACTGGTGAACAATTGGCAAACTTTTGAATTAACCAATATTTCCGACCATGTGACAGTTTCATTTGATATCAATGTTAACTTAGATATTACAAAAATCAACAAAAATCTACATGGAAATTTGGTGAAAAGAAAGCAGATTGGTCACTGTTTTCAAATACAATTTCTAAACAAGAATTAAGAAGATTGGAAAACGATATTAAAAAGGCCGAAAAAGACACTGATATTGACATGGTAGTTGACAGGCTAACGGATATAATTCAGGAAGCTGCATATCAATCTCTGGAGGTGAAATCTTCCAACTTCACTTTCGATACCGGGATAAAGTTATGAAACAAAGAATTAGAACAAAAGAAAAAGTACTTTCATTATGTGAGAAATCTATACTCTTTCATCATAAAGCAATTAGTGTTAATGAATATAAGTCTGTCAGAAATAAATATAAAAATAGTATCAGAAAAGCTAAGAGGAATAGTTGGCGGAATTTTATAGAAGAAAATGGATCTAATAATCCGTTTGGAAACGCCTATAAAACCTTAAAAAAACTGAGTTCCTCTAATCAACAAAAGGGATTACCAATAATAGAATATGCACCAGTAGATTCTAAAGAAACTCTAATAAAAGATCTGGTTAATGAATTAATTCCTGATGATACAACTATATCGGATACTGCTCACTTACATCAATAAGGAACTATACACCGAATTTTACAAACTCCAACTCATGCAATATTCATAAGAAAGAAATAGAAGAGCTAATCGACAAAATTAATGTAAATAAATCTCCTGGTCCAGACTATATTAGTAATAATATGATAAAGAATGCTTTTCAATTAATACTTCCGATTTTACACTCAATATTTAATAAATGTATTCAAATAGGATACTTCCCAAAAAAATGGAAAACAGCAGCACTCAAAATAATAGCCAAACCCGGCAAAACCAATTATGAATCAGCTAAAAGCTACCGTCCGATATCTTTATTATCAAATATTTCAAAGATTCGTGAAAAAAATTCTCAAAAATAAAATATATGAATTTTATATTCAAAACAATCTGTTAAGCCCGAGGCAGCACGGATTTATCAAGTCTAAGTCAACTATCACTGCTTTGAATGCTATAATCGATGTAGTAATGGAGCATAAACAAAAAGAACTGTCTGCACTAGTTCAATAGATATCTCGGGGGCTTTTGATAATGCCTGGTGGCCAGCGATCATCAAAAGAATAGACTCAGATAATTTACCGGAAAAATTGATCAAAATTCTACAAACATATTTAAATTCCAGGTCCATTTCTTTCAGTTACGACAATTTAACAACTTCAAAGACAATTACCAAGGGGTGTCCTCAGGGCGGTCCGCTTTCTCCACTTCTATGGACAATTTTACTGAATGATTTGCTGATGAATTTTCAGGTGCCCAATTGTGAGTTGATTTGTTATGCGGATGATATATCGGTAATATGCTGGAATAAAGATCTAACACCACTAAAAATAGATATAGAAGAAGCATTAAATACTATCGAATTATGGTGTATTAAGAACATGTTAAAAATCAGTTCCGAAAAAACAAACATTTTATATTTGCATAATAAAGAGAAGATCCCAGTTAAATTTAAAAGTGGATTAATATCACCAGTACAAAAAATAAAAATTTTAGGAATAACAATTGCAAATCATAGAAGAAAAATAAATTGAATTTTGATTTTCATATAGAGGAAATAGTGAGCAGAACTCAAAGAATAAAAAAAATTCTATTCTTTCTTTGCAGCAAATCATGGGGTCTGAGCTCCCATAAAAGAATTACATTGTATAAATCTTTATTCAGATCAACTTTAACATATGGATCAGAAATATGGTTCAAATTTTTAAATGAAAAATCGATACAAAAATTAAACTCAATGCAATATCAGATACTAATATGGAACATACAAGCATACAAGACAATTTCGTACAACTGTGTTCACAGTTTGGCTAAAACTCCATTGATTGCAGATTACATTGAAGCAAAAAATATGAAATTTGACTCAAATAACTTATCGTTCGAGGACAAGCAAAAATACAACATCGATATTCCCTTTATAATTAAATCCTATATAGACGAAAGAATGTTGCTCTTACTGAATAATACAAACGATACATTTACAAGTTTTTTTCAACCGGGGTATTCCAAATTATTTTCGCCCTAGTTTCCACAACACACAATTTGTAACCAACCATGGTAATTTCGGGAGTTTTCTGGAAAGAATCCGCGCATCGGAGGATCCGGGCTGTTTTTGTGGATGCCGCATTCAAGATTCTACTCATCTTTTACTTAAGTGCCCAGCATTTCAAGACTACAGACTCAGTAACGGTATTCTCTGTACCGATCCAAGAGAACTGATATCCAGCAGGGACTCATACATTGAATTCAATAGAATTTGTAAATTTATATCAAAGTTTTTAAATAATCTCAAGTTTTAGGTATAATTGTAACTGTATGTGCTGTATATATGATTTTTGTTCTCTTTTCTTTATTTTGAGGTGTGTTTAAATTAAATTACCTATGTATATAGTATACTCGTTTGAAACCAATTTAAAGAATATGGTAAATGCCTTTGTGCATATATCTTTGGATATATAAATAGATTCTCCCTCTCTCTCTCTCTTGTATTGCTTTCCTTTGGGCGCCAGTGTCCTTGGCGGGACATCGCGCTTTGAATTTATAGTTGAATAAAAGTTGAATAATAAAATGTTTAATTAAAAAGCATATATTGGATCAAAATATCGTTTATTTTACCAATATTCCAGTTGGCTGAACGCCAACCTTTTTCTAGATATTATGACATATTAATGTATATTAAAAATAAAAAAGGCATATCCTGACCAGGAGCACATGTGCTTTTCAGAAGGCAGAGCGCCATCTGGTGGAACAGAAATTATTGATTTAGCCTGTTTCCTGATATTTGGCCAACCCAATTCCTTGATAAATAAAAAAAAAAGCCATCCACGAACGCGTTTCGCGCTGTTGGCGCCCGTCAGCGTGGAGTAGGCTGTACCACTGCGTCCAAAAAGATTTTTGGTCCCAGTGGCTACCTGAAAAACCAAGAAATGTGCTCTTGGTCAGGATATACCTTTTTTATTTTTAATATCAGCACCTGACCTTTTTATTATTTTTTTTTCTATTGTTTTTTTTATATATTAATGTTTGTGAACAACAAACTCGGCAGGCCATAACGTCAATAGAACAAAGTTACAAATATTTTAAACGATAGTAAAGTGTATAAAATATTTATTAATGTTGTTTTAAAATACGAATAAGATTATTATAGAGAATAAAAAAATAAATTCCTGCGGTTCAATTGAGTTGATGGACATTTAATTATATTTGAAACTATATCCCCCCAATGAAATATTGCAAGTAAATATTCATTCACAAGAGATACTAATTCTAATCGTAATTAACAGACAGAAAAGCCAAGCCCTCCCAATATATTTTTTCATCGCAGTAAGGACAGTAGAAGTTCGTTTTATGTATAAAAGAAACATTCGCGCTTTTAAATCTTTTTATTTTATATGTATAGATGGCGCGTTATTGCTTTGTGTTAATTTATATATAAAAAGTGCATGATGCAACAACATAACACACAAAAATACATATAAAAATATACAACTTTATTAAGACCACAGGTCTTATACAGATTCACTGCTGGAAGGAAGAATAGATGAAGCTCCTATACTCCAAGCAGCAGAATCCAACAACAGTCTCCAGGTCCGACGCATGTCCAGTGACCAGCAAAACACAAAATCAATTTTCTCTAAATAATCTATTTTATATATTAAAATATATATTAAAAATGGCATATCCTGACCAGGAGCACATGTGCTTTACAGAAGGCAGAGCGCCATCTGGTGGAACAGAAATCAACTAAACATTGATTTAGCCTGTTCCCTGATATTTGGCCATCCACGAACGCGTTTCGCGCTTTTGGCGCTCGTTATTTATCAAGAAATTGGGTTGGCCAAATATCAGAGAACAGGCTAAATCAATGTTTAGTTGATTTCTGTTCCACCAGATGGCGCTCTGCTTTCTGTAAAGCACATGTGCTCCTGGTCAGAATATGCCATTTGTAATATTGATTTCAACACCTGATCTTTTTATCTTTTATTTTTTCTTTCGTTTTTTAATATATTAAAATATCAAATTGAATATTTTTGGAGAGCATTCTATCAAACTGCATTTCAGTAACTACGAATTGAAATAGCAATCGAATTTAAGACAGAATTAAAATTTCAAATGAAGATATAGTTCGTGCACAAACATATTTAAAAGATAAGATAAATATAAAGGAAGAGAAATGTATGTGGCTTGAATAAATGACGTGACGAGATAGGAACAAAGAGAAATCTGGGATGCTGTACCCACCTCCCGACCTTGGATAACACGACCTAGATAGGCCGTGCTTCCTTATTGATTGGACCAACGTGTGTTTGTGCAATCTTCACATTGTTATTCTCTATTATATTTCTCTTATAGATGCATTGGCATTAAATTTACTTTCAAACGAATAAAAATAGGCGTAGTCGTTTCTTTGGCGTAATGAGCGCCAAAAATTGCGTCAAAATATTATAATATAAAGATTTTCTTTTTACCTTTTTTAGAATTCAGAACTATATGAAAATCACACATATATAAATTATTAATTAATAAAAATATTTTTAAAACGCCTCTATCAAAATGCAATAAGAAGAGAAAAATATATTTCATTGGACACACAATTATATAAATCTATATAAGGAAAAATAAAAGAAGTGGGAAATGATCGTAAAGAATAACAACCCTGATGTAATTTAATGATGCGACTGATCAGTGAGTTTTTATGTTTCACTAAATACACTGTACACCTCACTGTATTTTAACACCAAGAATTACTGAGCAGAAAATATGCAAATTTGAGGGTAAAGTTGACTCACCGAGTTATGTGAATGATTTAAATTGCGTATGTAAATCCCACACATTGAGATATCAGAAAAAGATTTTTGAAAATTTTCCAATATTTTTTCGCACCTATTGGTCTGACAGTGAAAATATTTGAAATTTTGTTTGACTCCGAGAAAACGTTTTGTAGGAGAGAATGTCAGGCCGCCGCCAGCCGAGGCAGCTCCAGTAGATAGACGATTTCACGGGAAATGATTGGACTCAGAAGTTGGTCCATACGTTAAATCTCTATTCTGTCGCCATTTTTCAGGATTTGCAGGACAATCTTGATTCTCCCATATCGACCAGAACCATTAGTCGCAGGCGTCCTTTACGAAGCTTATGATTGACCTAACGGCACAGACACCTCCATTTTCATTTTTGTCGGTAAGAGCCACATGGACTGTGGAAAAGCACGGTGTAGTGTTCTGAGATGGATATCGCTTCTGTTTCAGCAATGGCAGCCACTGAGTAAGAGTTTGTCGCTGTCTTGGTGACAGGTCCAATCCGGCCGCTTCTGTGAAACGCCGCACCAAGGAGTAAAAACATTATGGCTTTGGGAGCCACTGCCTATGATAGTTCACATGGCACTATGACGGTTCAACGATACTTAGATGACGTGCTATGGCTGATGACGCTAACCGCTATTCAGGAAATGCCAAATGTCATTTTACAGCAAGATAACGCCCGAAATCACACAGCACACATCAGCCTACATGTCCTGTATGAAACCTCGGTGCGTCCATGGCCACGAGTCTCCCCTGAACTCTTACTTATAAAAAAAACTTAAGGGGAACTAATTAGACATCTTTAGTGTGCACTGCCACAGCCGCGTTCAGAAAATGAACTGTGGCTGATGATGAAAGCTGTATTGAGCGAGTCTACCAAGTTCATGACTTCTATATGATCTGTAGGTATGTTTAAATTGAACAGATCAATTCATATTAAGTATACATATTAATATTAGTCCATTGCTGAACACCCAGAAATGTGATAAGGAATGAAAAAGTGTACCAGATTTCTGACTTCTATGTCTTCTGTAAGTATTTTATAAATCGATCACAATATTCAAAAGGAAAAATATAATTTAGCCAATTCCCGATCACCTCGACCTCCCAGAAGTCTGACACTTTGTCAACTTACATTATCATCACGTTTGAACAAGTGTACCAAATTCATATTTCTATTTGTTCTGTAAGTATATTAAAAAGGAGGTTGTTTGGTTAATTGAATCGTTTCCTTGCGTTTCTTCTTTATATAATATCTTTATGACGTAATTATCTCGGTCTTGGCCAATCAGTTGTATTTCCTAGAATGATGGCTGCTGTTGGCATTGTTGTATCCCTGTATCATTCCCAGATTGGTTCCCTGATTTAAAGTACTACGAATCCAATTTCCTTCTTTGAATAGAATTTTGTCATTCATTATTTTTTTAATTATCCCTAGTACACGTGGTACAGGCCAGGAAAATCATGGTGGGTAGAAGTTGGCTACTGCTTTTACTGTTAGTGCACAATATGTCTACACATGTGAAAAGCAGTTCGACATTTGCACTTTAAAATGTGCCAGAGTCCGTTTGGTTACTTGCACTCGCTGGTGGGGTTGGACCTTTACAAGAATCGGGGGCCATTAGAGCATTTTTTTTTTAACAGAAAAAGTGTCCAATGCGGGAATCGAACCCGGGTCGTAGCGGTCCAAAACCAACAGTTTAGACCATCCTTCCACCGACCCCCTGTCATTAATTATTAAATAACTGTCCGCCCCTGTACTGATACAGGGTAGCATGGGAACATGGTATACAGGTTGGCTTCTTGTCTGAATTTTCTGAAACTCTTTTTTTTTCTGTGGTTAATTCACTATCTCCGCATAAATAAAGGGTGTAATGCCTCTTTTGTTACATATTTATAAACATTTTACAGACTTATACACCAATACACAACATACACAAACAAGAACATTTTCCAAAGATAAAGATAATTCTAAAGATAAATGCAAAGTGATTAAATAATGACATGTAGAAATTCTAATCAGAGACCGTATCAGTTTCCTTTGAATGGTATCTCCCACTTAATGACAGTATATAAAGGTTGTGTTGTTCCCACTTCCGCATACAGCAGCAGACGTAAGTACCTACTGTGTCGCCCATATATCACATGTATGTCTGCTTCATTAATATCGGAATACAAATAATTGTTATAATTCCATTTTCTATATAAGTATTTTACGAATCTATATATTTTGTCATCAAACTACTACTTCCTCTACTGGTTTCTCTAGAAGTTTCCCTCTCTGTCTTTCATAAAGTCCTAAACAGAATCCCTGGCTTCGTTCGGAAATAATACAGCTACATCAACCAATAATTTGTTTGATTCTCGAGGTTCCAGTGACTCGCTGTCACTATACTCTGGGAAATGGAGCAGTTCAGATTGGTACGTGCACCCTGATCACGATACCAGCCAACTGAGGTACCTTGTCCGTATGGATGTCCTCTTCTGGATTGATGTCTGCCATATAGAGGGCTGCAAGGATGGCCGGGTATATAGGGTCCGGAGGGAGTTGTTGCAGTTCCTGTAGGATCTAGTCATGTCTGGGTTTATCTTCATTCATTTAAAATGTCTTATTCTGGTTCTTGAAATTGTTGTTTTTTTTCTTATCTCTAGTACACGTAGTACAGGCCATGATAATCATGGTGGGTAGTTAGCGACTGCTTTTATTGTAAGTACACCACAGGGAACTCTCAGGGAACTGATTATTTTGAATCCTATTTCTACCTACAAGGTATATCCTTGTATATACGTACACGATTTTCTAAAATACATCATGTACGTATATATGTATATAGACTAGGATTCAAAAGAATCAGTTCCCTGAGTAGAGTGACGCGATTCACTGAAACAACGAGAATTAAACAAATTACTGTTTGTTGTAGTTATAATTTCCAAACCTACTTCCAACCAACAATTGATCTTCAAAACTAACTTCATTGTTATATCTGAATATATTTCCTCTTTCAAATATATTTTAGATAAATGACAAAGTAAACAGTCGCGCTATATGAATAGAAGCTGGGTCTCACTGTGAAATAAGGGGATTTTTGATTATTCAATTTTATATTAAATTTTCTCTATATTAGTTTTTCTACTTATCCCTAGTACACGTGGTACAGGCCATGATAATCATGGTGGGTAGAAGTAGGCGACTGCGTTTACTGTAAGTGCACCATATGTCTACACATGTGAAAAGCAGTTCGACTTTGCACTTACAAATGTGCCAGAGCCCCATTTGGTTACTTGCACTCGCTGTTGAGGTTGAACTTTTGCAAGAATCAGGGGTCATTGAAGCAATTTTTTTATCAGAAGAATGTGCCCAATGCGAGAATCGAACCCGGGTCGTAGAGGTCGAAAACCAACGGTTTAGACCATCCTTACACCGACCCCCTTTCTTTATTTCTGAATATTAACAATCATCATTGAAAAAGAGAATAAAAATTGCTAAAAGTTTTGAGGAAATATTAAATAAAACGTTAGTAATAGATTTCTTAATTTGATAGTATTTTATTTTATATTTTCTCAATAACAATAACCACTTTTATGGATTTAACATTTTCAAGAATTTAAAAATGATTTATTTTAATGATCCCAACACAACAGATAGAATTGCTTGCAGATTTCAGAAGTTAAAAGTTTAAGGGTTGTTAAGTTTACATTGCAATATTTGAAATCGTGTTTCTGGTTTATTACCTTTCTCCAAATATTATTTTACCCGAGTAGAAGAGCGTCAACCATTCCTTTCTTGATCTCATTGGCAATGCCGTTAGCTCTGCAGTTGTCTATATTTTTCTTGCAGCTACCTGGATCATTTTAGCTTATCTCCTTCGAAATTTATTCAATTATTGTTTATTAAAGTTATACAACTCTGATATAACCGCGCGTATAACTAATTGAAGGAATTTTAAAAATATTTACTTCATTTCCCGTCATAAATTCGTGTATTATTAAATTCCAAATACCTAGTTTCTATTATAGAATGAGTTATCATACTTTTCCCAAATTAGAATAAAGGTCCTATGGGTTTTAAGGAAAGCTTTCTCTTGTCATTAGAGATAGAATATAGTACAGCTTTGACAATCGCCTAGTGTTCGAAAATGTTTACGAATATATGATCAATAAGTGTAGAGATTGATTGCAGCGAGGTCAAATCAAGAGATAAAGCAATCAGTATCATGGCCACGTAAGATAGCATGAAACATCTCTGTTGATTTATGAAAGAGGTATGTTTAGCAAAAGAAATTCAGGAAATAAATGGAATTAAGAGTGAAATATATGATGAAGCAAAATATAGTGTAGATAGGATTAATCACGAAAATGAGCATTGTAGCATCGTAACGAGGACCTTAAAGACCGAGATAAAAAGACTAACTATATATTTTGTTGAGCGATATCAGTCTATCTGAGTGTAGGTTAGGATCACAGGTTAGCCAGTGATTTCCTAAGCCAGAGTTCTATGTTTGCCAACAGTTATAATCCTGAGAGTGCTGAGATGGTGAGCATACGTTCATGTGGCCGAAATCATATTAGAAATCTGTCAAAAGTTAAGGTGAATATTACCGGCAATATGTGGCCCCTGTTAAATGATACTGAAAGCCAATAGTACCCATCAGTACCATTAATACAGAAATGTGCAATGTCTTGAAAGAGAAATGAGACGATGCACTTAAAAATTTACGCATAGAATTAGTAAGAGGATACTAGCAGACACTCTCACGTGTTAATACCTGTAGAGTTGGTAACGAGAAGAGTTTTTTTTCTTAACCCTAGAACACGTGGTTCAGGCCATGATAATCATGGTAGGTAGAAGTAGGCGACTGCTTTTACTGCAAGTACACCCCATGTCTTTATATGTGAAAAGCAGTTTGACTTTGCACTTACAAATATGCCAATGTCCCGTTTGGTTACTTGCACTCGTTGGTGAGGTTGAACTTTTGCAAGAATCGGTGACCATTGGGAATTTTTTTTAATCAGAAAAAAATTCCCAATGCGGGAATCGAACCCGGGTCGTAGCGGTCGAAAACCAAAGGTTTAGACCATCCTTCCACCGACCCCACGAGAAGTGTAGCAAACGGGAGGATATAAGCTTATTGTTAATGCAGCTCGGATATAAGGACAACGCGAATTGCAGTGAATTAATCATATAGGGAGAGATTGAGTGAATATTCCATTACCTCCCTACGAGAACATCGTAATTTGATTTCCTTGAAACTTGAAGATCAAGATGCTGTAGACCGCTTGGCAGTGGATATATACCATTCGTTTCAAGTCTCTTAAAGGAGAAATAGGTGATGTACATTGGAAACAAACGTACAAAGTTTCTACCCACTGAGGTAAACATGAATTGTGAATGTATCACTGGTTCTGTTGATGGTGGTAGAGTCTACTTGGGTCGAGAAGTTGAGGGTGATTCGGAAAGCCAAGAAAACTGACAGACAGCTCATGTGATGTAACTTTGTGATAGAGCTTATGAATCCTATGTCATCTTATACTGTAAATTCCTATAAAGGATATACCTAGTGTAATGATTGTTATACTCCCTAAGAATAAAGATTATTCCAACTTCTATGGGCCTTTCCGTGTGTAGAGTTTCTGATGTGAAATCTACAATATATCTGATGATGAACTGGAAGGTAATTTGAAGGTAATTCTGAATAAATAGACTTGAAAGAATTTAAAATATATATATATATATATTTATAATTTTTGAGGAATTATATCTATATATACACATTTTCCCTAAAAATAAAACAAAATATACAAGTATATATAATTTTTTCTCACGCCTCTTTTATATTCGACCAGTTTTCTTTTCATCTAAGAAAACAAACAATAATATCATGTATATACTTGTGATTTTCAAACTAAATTATTCCTAGATATATTTAACGAGGGTGGTGTTTTATAGGCCATGAAACTACTGCTTCTTGTTCTTTGCTACCTTGGGGCCAGCCTGGCAGGTATGTTCTCCACTCTGTCTCCCTTAATTGGATTTGTCTAACCCTACTGACACCTGTGTAGGTTCCGTTCCCTTGTTCTCATCGGGCTACAATAACGCAGCTGTTAAAAGTAGTATTAAAACTAAGTTGAATAAATATTTTGACGACAAAAAGAATGTTCAAGATTCACTTGATAACTTTAGCGTTAATCCAGACACTTCACAACCTCCTTTCACCAATGTGAATTTCAACAATGTCAAATTATCAAAATTAGATGGATGCAAAGCTGCTGAAATTGTGGTGGAAGTGGCCGACATCAAGCAAGGTGACTACTACGCCTGGAGTGTCGTGGAATGTAAAACCCTGACGGTGAGCTTCGAGTCCCGCGTCCCTATCATCAAGGGGACATTGACCACCGACGCATTCCTGAACATCCAGATGACAGTGAATAATAACGGGATTCAATTAAACGATTTCAAAGTTGCATTGATGAGGAATATTAAACCTATAACCACAGATGGCACGAATGCATGTCTGATCAAATACGCCAAACTCCAACTGCCAGGACATATTGAAAAAGTTCTTAAAGGACAAATCAGCAACGCCCTTGGTATAAGATGGGTTTAACTGCTTTTCCTTCTATAAATAAGTGTTTCACTTTAAGATGTATTTAAATAAATAAAATTAAAACCTAAAATCAGTGTACAATTCATATTATATACAATATTCATGTTGAACTTCTACTGTATTTACCTGTCAATAGGATGGTTGACTATGAGACCGATAGAATGGTTTGTGGACTATATATGCCCTAGAAGAGGCATCTCTCCCTTTACTTGGACGTCAGAACGACGGCACTGTGCATCGCCCTGGTAAACACCTTACTAATGATGATACGCAATGAGTCACAAGACCAGCTTTGGCAAATACCAAAAGCCAACCTGTTCACCATGGTTCCAGGCTTGGGTCTTATCAGTACAAGTGCCGTTTCGATTTCATAACTTCCTAACAGGTGTTTAAATCTTGCCTGAAAATCGGTCATTGCACTAACACCTGTTTGGCAAATTCGACCTATTTCATAGCTCCTCTTTTCCTCTCTCTCATAGGATGTTTGAACTACCCAATATTATATTAAACCCAATAGATCAAGTTAATATTTTGGGTATCAAATTTTCAATACATAGAATAAAAAGTTAAAACAACTTTACACTACATATCAACGACATTTTGTGCAAGACAATAAGACTGAAAAATGTTCTGTTTTCACTTAGTGGAAAAATGTGGTGAATAAATACCCAAAAAAAGAATAATTCTGTATAAAACATTCATCAGGCCAGTTCTTATGTATGGTTCAGAAATTTGGTATAAAATTTGTATAATAGGCGATGCACAATGAAAAACTAAATTCTATTCAAAATTAAGTTTTCTTTGGGTGATTAGAGCCTACAAAACTACTTCGTCCAACTATGTCCATAGTTTAGCGAATATACCCCTTCTCACAGATTATACTTAATCTCAAATAATCAAAAATGATTCGGTTCAACTTTAAATATATGATCAAGACTCTTTCAGACCTCATGATCCAAGTATAATCAGATCCTTTTTGAGTGAGAAAATGAATGAACTATTTAAAAAAACAAATGAAACATTTAAAAGCTTTTTACGTTTGGAATACCATCATTTTCCCATTCTAACTTGTACAGTGCCCAGTTTACAGCGAACCATGAAGATTTGAGGGAAAATTTGGCAACAATAGGAGCGGTAGAGGACTCTAGCTATCACTGTGACAAGGAAACCCAGGACTCGAAACACCTACTGCTGAAATGTCCACACTTATATAGCGCGCTAGACTACAGACAGTAAATAATGTTGTAGATCTATATCAATTTGTGAATACCAGAGATAATTGTCACATATTTAACTATCTTTGTAAATATATTTATGATTATCTCTTTCTAACCTAATAGAATCAGGTTCCTAATCTATTCTATCTTTATGCAATTTAAAAAAACCTTTCCATTTAAAAAAATTAACAATTTGAACAAGGCGTATTTTAACAAATATACAGGGTGTACCAGTTAAATTGGGACTAACTTTGACAGTCCATAAAACAAAAACTACTTGAGATTAAAAACTTGTTTTTTTTTTCATTACGTAGCCATATTCATGTAAAATGCAACAGTACATGTGTGCGCAGTGTAGTGATGAAGAGTAACCGAGAATTTGAAAATCGAGCTGCCATCATCGTTGCTCTGCGCGCCGGAAGGAGCCCCAAAGAGATAGTGGATTTTCTTAAGTTGCCCAAAACCGCTATTTATCGTGTCAAGAAGCAGTTTGATGCGGCCGACAGTAACAAAGAAGGGATAGCTACAAGGAAAAAGCACTCGCGTCGATCGGACAGGGTAAGAGGCGAAGAATTTGTCAAAAATGTCAAGGAGAAGATTGATGGAAACCCTGGGAAGAGCATGAGGGCCATAGCCAAGGAAATGGACGTTGGCTCTATGACAATTGTCAGAACTATCCATGAGGACCTTGGTCTCAAGTCTTATGCCCTTCGGAAAGGTCAGTTGCTGACTGAGAATATGAAGAATAACAGAAAAGGAAAGGCTGCTGCCCTCCTCAACAACCTGAAACACGACTCTTTTGGCATGCTAAGGTTCTTCTCTGACGAAAAGAACTTTGACGTGGACCAAAAGGTAAATCCCAGGAATTATCGCTGGATCTGTAAAGACCCCTCAGAGATACCTGTCGTGATGCACACGAAATTTCCTGCCTCCGTAATGGTCCTTGGCGTTATCAGCAGTGAAGGTGATGTCATGCCTCCCCATTTCTTTGAGAAGGGCCTTAGGATGAACGCTGACACCTACATCAATGTTCTGGAGACCGTTGTGAAGCCTTGGATGGACATGGTGGCCGCAGGAAGGAAGTATGTCTTCCAACAGGACTCAGCTCCAGCCCATAAGGCAAAAAAGACACAATCGTGGCTGACACTTAACGTCCCTAGTCACTGGGGTCCTGATATTTGGCCCCCTAATTCTCCAGATTGCATCCCCTCGACTACTATGTATGGGGCGTTGTTGAGAGAGATGTCAACAAAGCTCCTCATACCACCATCCAGTCTGTCAAGAAAGCAGTTCACACGGAGATGACCCAAATGGACAAGGTCATCGTCGTCAAGGCCTGTGCTTCATTCCGCACTCGCCTCGAGACTGTTGTAGCTAATAATGAAAACTACATTGAATAAATAAAAACTATATCCTTTTATATACTACTGTGTCAAATTTCATTCGGATATTTTAATTTTTACTTGCAAAAAATTTCAGTTAAAATACCATTGTTGAAATTCCCAATTTACCTGGTACACCCTGTATACACTATAGAAATTCCTAGTTTTTATCTATAAAGCCTTTATTTCAATTGAATATTTAGTGTGTTTTAGACATTTATATTTCCTTTAAACAAGTATTGGAGGAATGAGAATTTCTGAGATAAAGGCATTCTGTTGTATATATATTTCAAGTTTATTTAATTAATTGTTCTCACAGAGTATGTGTCTAAGATCACAGGTGAATAGGAGCTAACTGTAAGAGAGAGAGAGAGAAGATAAGTTAATCTTTTTTTACTATGTTATAAGTTTATCATAGATTTTAAATATTCTCTTGTGAATAAATAATGTTTGATCAATCTCCTTGGAATCAGTACCTTTAAAAAGTCTAAGCAAAGTCAACAATTGGTAGCAGAGCGTGGTTTGATATAAAGTTCAAAAGCGAAAATATTTATTCAGAAGATTAAGCAAGAAGTTTAATCAATAAAATTTAAAATATATAATTGTATTTGAATTAAATTGGTTTGTTTATTATAGTCAAACAGAAAAAATGCCTGAATATAATTTTTATCTCAAACGAAAATTGAACCATTACCAGGAACTAATCAAATTTGGGCGTTGAAAATCGGCGCAGTTCTGAGAGAGAGAGAGAGGAAAAAAAATATGTAAATAATAATAATTTCGGATTCAGAACCTGATATGGAAAAAAAAAGTTCTTGGGAGATTTGGAGTGAGAAAAATGACGAAGCTTTTGGGATAATCATCACGACGTTAACAAATGAACAAGCTGGAATGTTCATAGGAGAAACAAATGCGAAGAAATTCTGGGACTCACTGAGAAAAACATACACAGGCAATTTGGAAGATAAGATCATTGATATAGGCTTAGAATTAAAGAACATTAGAATGAAAGGAAATGAAAATGTAGGCGAATATATAACGAAAGGGCAAAATATTGCTGCTAGAAGTTTATCATTAGGTTATCAATTTCTTTAAAAAGAACATTCTTTTCATATTATTAGAGTCATACATCCAAGGTAAGAAAATATTTCTATTGTCTTACGATCTAAGAGAGAGGCAACAATAGAAGATATCTAACAAACTCTGAGAGAAGAGGAATCAAGAAGAAATATGAGATTCAATCAATCGGTTGAGAACGAACATGAACAAGCATACATAAATATAGATAGAAAATTTAACAATATAAGCCAAAAAGATGTTTTGTTTGTATAAAAAGGACATCTAGTTAATGATTGCTAGTTTCGAGATAAGCAGAAACAAGGATATCAAAAGAAATGGACTCCTGATTATAGAAATCACAAATACAGTAGAGAACATTCTAATAACCTAGTGGATACTGTCTCTCTTTTGCAAATTAATAATGTTTGATTAATCTTCTTGGATTCAGTATCTTTAAAAATCTAAGTCAACATAATCACTTTTCAATTTGGCGTTGTTTTTTTTTATTGTAACAAAGTATTTATTATTTTATTAACAGAATATTGCCACTTGGAAAATTAGGGAAGACAAAAACTTCGGGGATAAGACAATAATTTATTTCAGACAAGAACAAACTATGAATGGTAGACAAAAGATAAGCCACGAGGGAAATTTACAGAGTAGCAAAATATAAACATAAAAATGACCACTCTGTTAATAAAAATAATAAAATTAATAAATACTTTGTTACAATATTATTATTTTTGTTTATATTCTGCTATACTCTGTACACTTCCCTCTTTTGCTTATCTTTTGTTTATCACTCATAGTTTGTTCTTGCCTGAAATAAATTGTTGTCTCATCCCGAAGTTGGTCTTCCCTAATTTTCCACGTGGCAATATATTCCCATTACTAGATGTTTACCTTTAGCCATTTTATAACTGTGTTTTTAAAAAATATATTTTATAGGTTCAAAGTAAACAAACATCATGTAGGATAGCACTTTCCACGAGTCTTTTAATATTTTCAACGGATAAATTAATAACTAATATTGCCAAAACTAAGAAAAATATCCAATGATATTCACTAGAACAGTAGAGGGTCGTTACTAGGACCTCCAATCCCGGAGCCAAATAATGATCCCGAAATCCCTGGATTCTGCTCGAAAAATCCCGGGATTACTGGTTTGTGCATGAAAACCAGCGCAAAAATATATTTTTCTTATCTAGCAATTTGGTAATCAAACAGATTATGAGATAGCACACTTTTGACGTTTTGTTTATACAGTTGCATTTCGGGTCTTTTTTTTTTTTTCTGAAAGATTTGAAATTATTTTCATGCACTAATAACGAAGGGTTATTCTGCAAGATCTTTCCAAAATGGCAGCCTCTAGAATGAGAGTATGCAGCAGTATACATGGAGGGGGCCCCAGTTTTTGTTGACATGCAAATAGTGGCTTCTTAGATAGTAGCGGCATCCCTTTCTTTTTGTGGCGGACCTGCGTGTAACATGGACCCGCCACTAACCTCTTATCTGGGCTCCAAATTGTTTTATATATATTTTTTAAATCTATGTTTATACTCTCCATCCTGTACTCTGTATGCATGGGTCATCATGAACGCACTGCTCTGCTGTTCATTTTGTGAAACCCTAGCTAGCTTTTTTGTCATTTAATTTAAATTAAATTTATTTAATGTCATTTCATTAAATGCTTCGTCACTATCAATCATCAGCCTAAAGTAGTTTTCAACTTATACGAACATAAAACAAAGTCTCTAAAACAATATTATCGGACCTTGTTATTTCTCAATAGAAAACGCGTCGGACATTTTTGGTAAGCTTATCACTTCTTGATTGTGATGGCGAAGTTTATTCCTTTTAAATCAGAAGGAATCTGGTGCTATTACCTACGAGACGGATCTGGCTAAAATGCACAGTGTATAGCGTGCAAAGGATTTTGAAATGCCACGGTGGGTCAACAAAAGGGCTGCATGTACACCAGAAGGCGGTCCACGGAATCGAAACTTCGAAGAGAAAAGTTAAAGACGAAGTTGATACACAGACGCCTGCAAAAAAAGACCCCCAGGATATCAATTCTCGATCATTTTTCGTCTGTTTCCATCGATCGATCGACTTATTCTGTGCTAGCTAGAATGATAGCTCTCGACGGATTGCCATTCTCCGTTTTTGTAACATCTAAGGATCTACGCAAATGCCTCAATGCTCTTGGACATGAAATTCCTCTCTCCGCAGAGACCATTAAGATTAAAGTGTGTCGTTATGCGAACACATTTCGTGAGAAGGTCGTTCGAGAGCTTCAGATGGAGGAAGAAAAGGGGCAACTTTTCAGCCTTACGCTGGATGAATGGACGTCAATCAGAAGCAAGCGTTACCTGAACATCAATATTCATAGCCGTACCAAGGTGTGGAATCTTGGCTTGACTCGAATATCTGGAGTATTTTCCTCTGAACAATGCGAATATGTCATTGGTGCTAAGCTCTTGGAGTTTGGAATCGACTTCGAAACTGATATTGTGTGTGTTACAACTGATGGGTGCGCAATGATGGTGAAATTGGGTCACATTATTGGTCCACTGCAACAGCTCTGCTACGCGCATGGTCTCCATCTGGCTGTGATGAATGTACTTTATGCTAAGAAAAAAGAGAGGGTTGTTCCTGAATTCGTTTCCGCAACAGTAAATGAAGCAGAATCTGACCTTTCCGAGGATGACAATGAGGACACTTCTCCATTTAACGTTAGGCGCAAAATATATGGCTTTCAGGTTGTTTTAATCGAAGTAAGTGCCACGTCATTGGCACTACGAGTATATAAAAAAAATTAAATATATAACGAACGAAACGATATACCTCTTGGAGTAGAAAGACGAAAATGTTTTTCAATCCCGGGATATCCCGGGATCCCGGGATTGAGAAAAAAGCAATCCCGAATCCCGGGATTTAAAATATGTACCGGGTTTGGAGGCCCTAGTCGTTACACATGAGACATATCTAAACCAAAAGGTCAACTCGTGGGCGATGTTTTATTTCAACATAAAAAGATATTTAAAATGATAGATATGAAAATGGTTGAACTTTAGGATTGCCCTGTAGATGCCCTGTAGATGTAGCTGTCGCTGGCAGCGTGGCGCGGATCGTGCAGGGATCTGGCCTCCGCCAGCAGTCCTGCCTTGATGGTGGTCCACCTGTCCCATAGGATCCCGTCGTCGTCATCGTGCGTCATTTCTTCCTCGAGCTCCCGGATGTAGCCAGCCAGATGATCGAGAACGAGGCCCGAGCGGAGCATCGCGGCCAAGCAAGGCTGGGTGGGGGAGGAGACGGCGGTGATGGGCGGGCCCACCTGGAGCAGCACGAGGCGGTGGTCCGAGAGGTGGTAGTGGCTGGTCGCGTAGATGGACACGCGATCCAGGACTCCAGCAGGGACGAGGATCCGGTCCAGGCGGCTGGATTCGACTTGGTCGCCGTGCATGGCGACTTTGGTGGGCGGCGTCGAACTGGGTGGCCACGTCGACCAGCGCGGCCAGGTCCAGAAGAGTGGCGAGGGCATCCGACGACGATGATGATGAAGGGCCCCGATCCCTGATATTAAAATCGCCGATGATCCAGCAGGCCCGCTCCTCCTCCTGTGCCGCTGTCGCCGCCAGGAGCTCCAGTTGCCGGTTTCTCTCCCGGGGTTCATGCGCCAGATGAACGGCGATGGCCGTCATCTCCTCGCCGTGGACATCTATGGTTGCCAAGGCGATGTGGCCCGGCCACAGGATGCGCTGTGGTAGCACGGCTACGCCTGGTCCGAAGACGCAGGCGAGTCCGGATCCCGAGATGGCTACGGGATGGGCCAATACAACAGCGCTGTAGCCGAGGCAGAGGTCTTGGCCGCTGCCCAGATGAAATGCGTTTGTCGCCTGGACAAACGCGATGTCCACGTGATGTTGCCTGAGGAGATGACAAAGGGCAAGGCTCCTCCCCCGAGTGGCGAGCCCTCGCGCGTTGATGGTGGCGACGCGGTGGTTCATTGGCGCTGTAGGCCACGCAGGACTATCCTGGTCTTCTGGAGGGTCTTGCGGATGGTGGAGTTGGAGTCTGGGCACGAGGCCTTGAAGGTTTCGTGCAACTTGTCGAGGGTGGCGACCTGTGCCTCTGTTAGCTTGGGCGCTAGCCTCTTCATGGTGGTTTCAGAGGTGAGGAGCTGATGTGCGTCCTTGCAGTTAAGGCCGGGCAGCTTGTCCCAGTCGATGGAAAGGGTGGGGGTCTCCTCGATATGCTTCAGCAGCTGTTTGAGTGCGGATTCTCCCCGGGCAGGCGTTGAGGGAGGTGAGGTCAGCTTCTCCACCGACATCTCGTGGTCGAGCGGAGAGATGAGAGGCTCGAGGAGCCGCGGGGGAGCCAGGAGAGCAGGGAGGGCGGCATGGGCGGGCTGGGCGAGATCCATCGGTTCGGCAGGATGGGGCGCCGAGGGGATAGCCGGAGCCTCTGTTGATGTCTTTGCCGGTTGGACAGGGGACGCCGGTGTTGCGGGCGCCGGTGCCGGCTTCCTTGGCTGCTGAGGAGTAGGAGGAGGAGGGGGGGGGAGGCCTTGCCACGGTGGGAGACGCTGCTTGCCTGGGGCTGCCGTTCCCTTGCCTGGCGAGCGCTGGGCAGTTGGCTCTGCGGTGGCCCTGTTTCCCGCATTTTGAGCATTTGATGCCAAAGGAGAGGAAGGCCTGCAGGGTGTCTCCCTTGGACTGGATCTACAGGCGGGCGGCAGCCTGTCCAGTTTGATGCCGTCGTTGAGCAGGATGAAGGCCTCCCGGCGGCCGTCGGTAAAGGTGAACTCCCCCATTTTGACCATGATGGGGGCGATGGAGGTGACCTTCCCGTATGGGCCCAGGGCGTTTACGACGGTTCTGTCCTCCACAAAGCCGGGCAGGTTGGCGATGATGATTCGCTCAGCCCTCTTGCGGTAGGGAAAGACCCTAAGGGTCGTTCCCTCGATCTCTAGGCCGCCTTCAACTAGACGGCGCGCAAGATCCTTGGTCTCCAAGCCCACGATGTAGTGGCTATTCATCTTGTTGAACTGTGTTATGCCTCCAGGCCCTCCGAATAGCCTGCTCATTGCCCGGAGGTAGGAGTAGTCCGGGATGTCTGGGCACAGCTCCACGAAGACGTAGTTCTCGTGGGTGGAAGAGGTCTGCCTCGCCCTGGCTGCGGCGATGTTCGCGCGTGTCGCCTTGATCTCCTGAGGCGGCACTGCTCTCGGCCCTGTTGGCCGCTTCCGCTGCTGGGAGCTGCGCTGGTCTCCAGGCTTGTTGGGCTGCCTTGCAGCGTGCTCAGGTGACGTTGAGCCGCGCCGCCTCTTCTTGCCCTTCACGACGATGAAATCGTCGTTGGCGCCCACCTCCGCCATCTCGCTGTCGGCCCAGTTGAGCGAGGCCGGGTTAGCTGGATTCTCGCTGAGAGAGGCGAAAAATTCTCGCCTGGTTCTGATCCAGTGCTGGGCCTCTCAGGCACTTGTTCAGCGGATCGAGAGGGTTCTTTTGATACCAAACTCGTATTGGCAATCGCCTTTTAAACACACTCCAGAGGCGAAAACGGCGGAGCTCGCGAAAACGCGGCCGCACGATCGAGTGTGTGTGTGTGTGACAATTGACAATTAAAAAATATTTATTGTCATCTTAGACAATATTACATATTTTCAATCATAGGGAGAGAAAAAGAAAATAAGAAGAGAGAAGAGAAGAGAAAATATGTACATATATGAAACATATTTTACAAGATGGTGATGGGAGATGGAGGAAGAAAACCTCGGCGCTGGAGGGTCCTAGACCAGGCGATGAGCGGGTCTTCCACTGCTTCTCCGAGCCCAACCTGGACAAAGTAGCGATAGATTCGCAACTTTGCCGACGCCAGGATAGAAAGGGCGCCGTCCTCAAGGCCGGACCCGCCGAAGATCCAAGCCTGCAGGTCAGGGGGCCGCCCTATGATGTTGAAGGCCTCTCTGATGAGAGGCCTGATGGAGCGGCAGCACCAGTAACGGTGGCCGAGGGAGCGGTCGATGGACCCGCAGGCAGGACAGGAGGGGCCGACCGAGGCAGGATGGGCCGGATGGGGCAGGGCGTGGAGGGCTAGCTTGAGAGCTGCGTCGGCCTCGTGACCCGAATAGGCGCAGCGCCGCAGCGAGGCCCAGTCGATCCTGGATGGTGGATTGATGGTGGGCGTCCATCTCGCCAGGAATCTGGAGATGGGCGTGGCGTCGAGGCGCGGACGATCCAGGGCCCGTCGGGCCGAGCGGGTCGTGAGGCCGTTGAGGAACGGCGTAGCCGTCCCCCGCAGCACCACGGCCGCAGCTAAGGAGCTAGATGAGGGCGTAGACTCCGCCCCGAAGCCCACGGCGTTCTCGGAGGTCAGCCTCCGGCAGAAGGCGCCCAGGGTCGCGGCGTCAGCCAGGGCCGAGCGCGTTGGGCGGGCGATGAGATTTTCCTCCACGATGAGATCCCGGACTCGGGCTCCGCGCCAGCGGGCAGGGGCCAGGAGGTCGGGAGGGCGGAGGAACCGGCAGCCGCCGATGATGGGGAGGTCCAGCAGCTGAGCAGTGGGGACCGCCCGGTGGTTGAGGCCCAGGATGTTGGAGGCCTCCTCCCACAGCTTCAGCAGCCGGAGACGGCGGGGCTGGAGACGGGTGCCGTCCGGTGGAGGGTGGATCCAGGCTTCCCCGCTGTTGCCGCCGACCAGCCAGCTGAAGGCATTTCTGCCCCCGCGGAGCGCGACCTGCACCCCCTTGAGGCAGGCGAGCTGGAGTTGGGTCGCGAGGTCGAGGAGGCCGAGGCCTCCGATGGCAACTGACCTCGCCATGACATTGGCGGGAAGCCACGCCGTGTGGTCTTGTCCCCAGACGAACCTCGCCAGTCGGGCCTGCAGCTTGGCGATGGTCGGGGGTGATGGAAGGTATCCATGCAGGTGGTGCTGGATGACAGACCCCACCAGCGTGTTCGCCGCTCTTGCTCGCCCGACGAGGGAGAGGCCGCGGGTGAAGGGCGTCCATTTGCGGCATGCAGTCTCCAGGAGGGCCAGGAGATGCTGCTCCCGTTGGATGACGGTGCTCCTGGGGGCGATGTCGAGCCCGAGGACCCTGATGGAGGTGGTCGACCAGGAGGCGCCGAGAGGGGAGTCGCCGCGGTTGCGCCAGGCGCCGCACCAGAGGCCAGCGCTCTTCCGGAGGTTCACGCCAACTCCGGAGGCCTGCTCATAGTCTTCGAAGACGGTCGCCACCCGCTCGAAGTCCTCGTCGCGATGGAATAGGAGGACGATGTCGTCGGCGTAGGCGATGACATTGCCCACGCCGAGGGTCAACTCCAGGCGACGTAGCAGCGGCCCCGTGGCGATGCTGAAGAGTGCGGCGCTTACGGCGCAACCCTGCCTGAGGCCGTTGAGAAGGGGGAAGGCTGTTGTATGAAAGCCTCCGACCCGGATGGTGGCGTCCGCCCCGGCGTAGAGGATGTTAATCCAGGCCATGAAGGCCGGCGGGAGGCGGAGGGATGTTAGCAGGGACTCCAGGAAGCCGCGGTCCAATGAGTCAAAGGCGGACTCTAGGTCGACGCCCATGACGGCCAGTGGCGAGCCCAGGGCGGTGGCCTCCTCGATGGCGTCCGTCACCATGGCGATGTTCCATGATGGGGACCTCCCGGGGACGGCGTAGGTCTGGCATTCCGGCACAAGGGTCCGCAGGTGGGGCTTGAGGCGCCGGTGAAGGATGGCGGCCAGGACCCTGTAGTCGGCCGAGGGCAGCGCGACGGGCCTGTAGCCATCAAGGCCGCGACCTCCGCGGGCCTTGGGCACGAGGCAGATGGAGCTGCGCCGCGTCGACGGAGGCAGGGCACCGCGGAGCCGTGATGCTGCGAACACCCGGGCCAGAGCTTCCGCGAAGAAGTCCTCGCTGAAGGCGACGAGGAGCTCGCACGGCAAGCCATCCCAGCCGGGGGCCTTTCCGCGAGGGAGGTGCTCGATAGCGTTGGCGATCTCGCTGGGGCTGATGTCCGGCCGGTGAAGCGGGTCCTCCTCACTCAGCTCGCGGGTGGTGGTGGGCGCGCTGCTGGCGATGAAGGCAGCTCCCGCAGCTGGATCGCTGGTGGGACGGGCGAAGCGGGGCTGGAAGGTCGCGAATGCCCTCCGCCGAAGCTCGTGGCCCTCGATGATGTTATCCTGCTCGTCCCTGATGACGCTGACCGGGCGTCGGAGGCGGATGGCGCGTGCTAGGTCCGGCAGCGATGGGTAGTCGGCCCGGATGGAGGAGGCCTCGAGCTGAGCCGCGATGTAACGTCTCGCCCTGTAGACGTAGCTGTCGTTGGCAGCGTTGCGTGGGTCGTGCAGGGATCTGGCCTCCGCCAGCAGCCCCGCCTTGATAGAGGTCCACCTATCCCAGAAGGTCCCGTCGTCGTCATCGTGCGCCGTGTCTTCCTCGAGCTCCCGGATGTAACCAGCCAGATGTTCGAGAACGAGGCCCGAGCGGAGCATCGCGGCCAAGCGGGGCTGGGTGGGGGAGGAGACGGCGGTGGTGGGCGGGCCCACCTGGAGCAGCACGAGGCGGTGGTCCGAGAGGTGGTAGTGGCTGGTCGCGTAGATGGACACGCGATCCAGGACTCCAGCAGGGACGAGGATCCGGTCCAGGCGGTTGGATTCGACTTGGTCGCCGTGCATGGAGACTCTGGTGGGCAGGTGGGCGGCGTCGAACTGGGTGGCCACGTCGACCAGCGCGGCCAGGTCCAGAAGAGCGGCGAGGGCATCCGATGATGATGATAATGAGGGGCCCCGATCCCTGATATTAAAGTCGCCGATGATCCAGCAGGCCCCCTCCTCTTCCTGTGCCGCTGTCGCCGCCAGGAGCTCCAGTTGTTGGTTTCTCTCCCGGGGTTCATGCGCCAGATGAACGGCGATGGCCGTCATTTCCTCGCCATGGACATCTATTGTTGCCAAGGCGATGTGGCCCGGCCACAGGATACGCTGTTGTAGCACGGCTACGCCTGGTCCGAAGACGCAGGCGAGTCCGGATCCCGAGATGGCTACGGGATGGGCCAACACAACAGCGCCGTAGCCGAGGCAGAGGTCTTGGCCGCTGCCCAGATGAAATGCGTTTGTCTCCTGGACAAACGCGATGTCCACGTGATGTTGCCTGAGGAGATGACAAAGGGCAAGGCTCCTCCCCCGAGTGGCGAGCCCTCGCGCGTTGATGGTGGCGACGCGGTAACTCATTGGGGCCGTCCTTCACGCAGCACCTTCCTGGTCTTCTGGAGGGTTTTGCGGATTGTGGAGTTGGAGTCTGGGCACAAGGCCTTGATGGTATCGTGCAAATTGTTGAGGGCGGCGACCTGTGCCACGGTCAGCGTGGGCGCTCGCTTCTTCATGGTGGTCTCAGAGGTGAGGAGCTTCTGAGCCTCCTCGCAGTTCAGGTCGGGCAGCTTGTCCCAGTCGATGGAGGGGTTGGGGGACTTCTCGAGGTGCTCCAGCAGCTGTTCGAGTGCGGCCTTTCCCCGGGCAGGCGTGGCGGGAGGTGAGGACAGCTTCTCCACCGACATCTCCTGGTCGAGCGGAGGGATGCGAGGCTCGGGGGGCCGCAGGGCAGCCAGGGGAGCAGGGTGGGCAGCAGGGGCGGGGTGGGTGAGATCCATCTGTTCGGCAGGCTGGTGTGCCGAGGGGATCGCCTGAGCCTCGGCCGAAGTCTTCGCCGGTAGGACAGGGGACGCCGGTGTTGCGGGCGCAGGTGCCGGCTTCCTTGGTCGCTGAGGAGGAGGGAGGGGGGGCCTTGCGTCGGTGGGAGACGCTGCTTGCCTGGGGCTGCCGTTCCCTTGCCTGGCGAGCGCTGGGCAGTTGGCTCTGCGGTGGCCCTGTTTACCGCATTTGGAACACTTGATTCCAAAGGAGAGGAAGGCCGACAGGGTGTCTCCCTTGGAGTGGATGGTCAGACGGGTGGGCAGCGTCTCCAGCCTTACGCCCTCGCGGAGCAGGATGAACGCCTCCCGGCGGCCGTCGGTGAAGATGAACTCGCCCATTTTGACCAGGATGGGGGCGATGGAGGTGACGTTCCCAAATTGGCCCAGGGCGGTCGCGATGGTGCTGTCCTCAACAAAGCCGGGCAGGTTGGCCACGATTATGCGCTCCGCCCTTTTGCGGAAGGGGAAGACCCTGAGGGACGTACCCTCGATTTCCAGGCCGTCCGCGACCAGACGGTTCGCAAGTTCCTTGTCCGCAAGACCCACGATGAAGTGGCCGTTCATTCGATGGAACTGCGTGATGCTCTTTGGCCCCCCGAGTAGCGTGCTCATGGCCTTGAGGTAGGAGTAGTCCGGGATGTCTGGGCACAGCTCCACAAAGACGTAATTCTCATGGTCGGTAGTGGCCTGCCTCGCCCTGGCGTCGGCGATGTTGGCGCGCGTCGCCTTGATTTCCTGGGGCGGCATTGACCTCGGCCCTGTTGTCCGCTTCTGCTGCTGGGGGCCGCGTTTCTCAGCAGGCCTGCTTGCCTGCTTTGCGGCGTGCTCAGGTGTTGAAGAGAGGCGCCTTTTCTTGCTCTTCACAACGGTGTAGTCGTCGTTGGCGTCGACCTCCGCCATCTCGCTGTCGGCCCAGTTGAGCGAGGCCGGGTCGGCTAAATTCTCGCTGGAAGAAGCAGCAGTCGGCGGCGCCGTGACGTCACCCCGCGCGGCAGCCAGCGTTCCAAGCACCTCGCGCGCCGGCGGGCTTGCATGTGTTCGATATTCCATGGAAAATTCTAGAGAAGAATTCTCTATGATTCCTTTTTTCGGCGATAACTCCTCGCCTGGTTGAGATCCAGTGCTGGGCCTTTCAGGCACTTGTTCAGCGGATCGAGAGGGTTCTTCTGGTACCAAACTCGTGATGGTAAGCGCCTTTTACACACACTCCAGAGGCGAAAATGGCGGAGCCCGCAAAAGCGTGGCCGCACGCTCGAGTGTGTGTGTGTGTGGTTCTCTATAGATGACCTAATTAAGAAGAGAGTTAACCGATAAACAACTAGTATTACATTACTAGTACTGATATATTACACTAAAGGATACTCGTTAGCATTGCGATCAAGTTTAGGGAATTGTTCCGCACCTATATATTATATACATATTTTCAATATATGTGTGTGGGGGGATAAAAACATTTTGTTTAATTTCAACTTTTTGAAATTTGAATTCCTGATTTATATCAATATATTATGCGCGCTTAGAATGGAGAAAAATGGTTCGTGCAAGTTTATACAAGCATATATTTATATTAAATAATAAAAATAATATATTGAATTGAATAAAATATTTATTTTCCTCAGCGCCTGAGTTTGTGTATACCAAAATGTAATGCCTTGATAAAGACGCTCAGCCAACCGAAATATTGGCAAATAAATCTTTTATTCAATTCAATATATTCCTTTTTATTATCTAATGATTTAAGTATAGATTGCTCTATTTTCAATATATATTTATATATAAGCTTGTTTTTATTATTTATTGTTTATATTATTATTAAAACATTATTGATTATTTTCTGTATAATTTACATCTATATATATAAAAATGGATGTTCGTTGGTCCGTTGGTCCGTCCGTCCGTTCGTTAGTGATAATCTTCTACATCGCTCAACCAATCGTGATGAAACTTTGGGAAGATGTTTAGTATACTACCGGGATGGTTTCTGGCTAATTACTCTTTAGAAATAACCTTTCGTTGCATTTTTATTTACAATAAAACGTAAATTCACTCGCAATCAGCGCCCCCTCGCGGCAGACGTATGGCCTGAAATAGCCTCGCATGAGCTTATTTGTAACGTCAAGCTTAGCCTATAGGTTAGGTACACAGCTTCGTACCCCCGCAACCTAGGTTCGAGGCTCAGCGTGGGTGTTTTTTTTTTTCATTTCTTTTATATTATTGTAGCAAATTATTAAAAATATTATTTTATTTAAAATGTAGGCTTTTTAAAATAAAAATTAACATAAACAATCTTTTAATAATATTTGTAACAAACCTAGGTTCGAGGCTCAGCGTGGGTGTCTTTTTTTATTTTCATTTCTTTTATATTATTGTAGCAAGGTCTGTTTTTACAGCATTATTATATTTTGATTGGTTTATTTTAAATTTGTTTGTTATGAAGGCTCTATGTAATACTATTTAGAGCACATTATACATTTTAAACACCTAAGCCCCCCTCTTTTTTATATTGTAGCAAAGTATTAAAAGTATTATTTTATTTTAGATGTTTGCCATGAAACTTTGGGAAGTTGTTTAGTATACTACCCGGACGATTTCTGGCGAATTATTTTAAAATAATATTTGTAACAATAATTATAGCGAATTTTAAGACATATTTTTATATTCTGTGTTTGTGCATATATAAATATTTTACAAAAAATGTGAGAACGTTCTATTAGAATATCTCGAAAACAAAAAACAATACATATAAACGAGTTCACTGACATTTATTAATGCAGTGATTATAATCAATGATTACAATGAAGGGCTATATTATCTATATATATAAAAATCACCTTCAAATTTTAACGTAACGTTCCATTCTCAATCCCGTAGGGCTTTAGATCGGCTAAAACATTTATATCTTTATAAGTGAATATTAACTTTACTGTACTGAATAGTTTAGTATAATGTTAATTTAACATATTACAATTTAGCCACAGCAACGCGTGGCCGCGGGTTCGCTAGTACTCTATAAAGTAGTGGGTAGAGTATTTCAAATTATTAAGAGCTTTTAAGTTCCATTGGGGTTTCAAATCGAAGTGTTCTCTAAGATATAAAGATAGGATAACAGTTTATTTTGTTTTTGTGTTTATGTAGTTTGGAAAGGTTCACCAGGTGGCTGGTTTGCCAACACTGATTACATTATTATTAACGGACTAACGCGCCATCTGTTATGAAAATTCGAAACTATTATAGAAGCGTATGATTATTTTACAAATTAAACAATTTCTACTGCCCTTATTGCAATGGATTCACCACTGATGAGCCAGGCCCTCCAATTAATTTTTACATTGCAGTAAGGGCAGTAGAAATTGTTTAATTTATAAAATAATCATACGCGTCTATAATAGTTCCGAATTTTCATAACTGATTATTGTATTACATTGAGTTTCCAAAAACAAAACACAACTAAATAGGCAAATAATAAATAAATTTTGGAATGTATTCATTTACTATTTCCCTCTATCGTAAGTGATGATTCAAAGAGCTTCTAAACGGCAGATTTTCTAAAGATTATCTCTCCTCATGCCAGAGATTGAAGAGGTGAGAATAATAAAAGAAAATAAGACCTAATCCCAATAATATATTAGTGTGTGACGTTTCGGCAACAACATTGTCACCATTATCAGACAAAAGAATAAATGATAAAGAATAAATAAATTATTCTTTTGTCTGATGATGGTAACAATGTTGTTGCTGAAACGTCACCCACTAATAAATTATTTGGATTAGGTCTTATTTTCTTTTATTATCTATATATATAAAAATGGATGTTTGTTGGTCCGTTGGTCCGTCCGTCCGTCCGTCTGTCCGTTCGTTAGTGATAATCTTCTACATCGCTCAACCAATCGTGATGAAACTTTGGGAAGATGTTTAGTATACTACCGGGATGGTTTCTGGCTAATTACTCTTTAGAAATAACCTTTCGTTGCATTTTTATTTACAATAAAACGTAAATTCACTCGCAATCAGCGCCCCCTCGCGTAAGACGTATGGCCTGAAATAGCCTCGCATGAGCTTTTTGTAACGTCAAGCTTAGCCTATAGGTTAGGTACACAGCTTCGTACCCCCGCAACCTAGGTTCGAGGCTCAGCGTGGGTGTTTTTTTTTTTTTTCATTTCTTTTGTATTATTGTAGCAAATTATCAAAAATATTATTTTATTTAAAATGTACGCTTTTTAAAATAAAAATTAACATAAACAATTTTTTAATAATATTTATAACAAACCTAGGTTCGAGGCTCAGCGTGGGTGTCTTTTTTTATTTTCATTTCATTTATATTATTGTAGCAAGGTCTGTTTTTACAGCATTATTATATTTTGATTGGTTTATTTTAAATATGTTTGTTATGAAGGCTCTATGTAATACTATTTAGAGCACATTTTACATTTTAAACACCTAAGCCCCCCTCTTTTTTATATTGTAGCAAAGTATTAAAAGTATTATTTTATTTTAGATGTTTGCCATGAAACTCTGGGAAGTTGTTTAGTATACTACCCGGACGATTTCTGGCGAATTATTTTAAAATAATATTTATAACAATGATTATAGCGAATTTTAAGACATATTTTTAAATTCTGTGTTTGTGCGTATATAAATATTTTACAAAAATGTGAGAACGTTCTATTAGAATATCTCGAAAACAAAAAACAATACATATAAACGAGTTCACTGACATTTATTACTGCAGTGATTATAATCAATGATTACAATAAAGGGCCAAATTATCTACAGGGTGATCCAAAAGTCCCGCACAACTTTAAAAATTAATAACTCCGCGAATATTTGCGCTAGAGCAATGCGGTAAACACCATTGTGTTCAGGATGCAATGGGATTTTTTATGGCAAATAATGAAAATTTCGAAATTGATTTTAGTTACAACTTTATTTGCTAGATGGCGCTCTACCAGAATCAGAGATTCAGCGGCCAAATTGTTTGATAAATTGAAAAATATAATTGAACGAAACGTATTTTTCCTTTTTGAATACCAGGAAAGAATTCTAATAATATCAAATGATAAATTAATAAAACACCATTTCGCCAAAGGTTAGAAGAATTGGTTGACGATTTTTAAATACAATCTGAGATATGTAAAATAGGTATATGCAAATTAAAACATGTAGCAAAAAATATTTATATTTTAGATGGAGTTTTGTGAAATAGATTGAATATTTGAAAATAACTACTGATATCAATACACGATTTTTGAAATGTTAATATAGTACAAAAAATTATGATGGCACTACTAATAGGATTTCGTGCTATAAGGAATGTGTATTTTCTTGACTAATTGGCGACACTTGACTATTTAACTGGATACATATCCTATGGGTTTGTCAAATGTTATCATTGTTTATTATACTGTACATAATTTTGAAAATGTATCCCCTCAAAAATATTTTTTTAAATCGACCTTTTGCGTTGAAAAACGTGGTAGTAAATTCATTTTGTATTATTTTTTTTTGCGCAAAAGTGCTATAGTTGGGGGGGGGGGGGGGGGGGGAGGAGGGATACAGAGACTATTCCTTATGCTATTTCTTCTAATGAGCGAAAAGCGATAAACTAAACATAAGGGGTAAAATTGTGTATACCAGTGTTATTCGAGAAGTTATAACACTTTGGCCTGCACGACATAATATATAAGATGTGGGCAAATGACAAACAAAAAAAAATACTGTTCACAGAAAAAAAAAGAGTCAAGATGTGAGGACAGAATTTATTATTTCCATAACCCAAAACAAAGAGCTGCAAAATATAACACATGAGGTAACTGCCTTCTCTCTTGTATTAGGTCACAATCCTTGCTCAATGTGGCGCCCTTCATTCTCAAACACCGCCTGCAGACGATAGTTGACAGAATGGTCACAATTAGTTGAAATTTATAAAACGTGCCATCTGAGAGAAGACTTCAACATGACCAATGTTGTAGGCCGGCATCGAAAAAAACGCGACTTAATGTACCCCCATAACCGAAATTGTAAGGCGTCAAGTCTGGTGATATTGGAGGCCACTGGTATATAAAGTGGCGACTTTTCAACGAATTTCACTGAACGTATCCTTCAGCAATTGTTTGACACCGCGGGAGATATGAGGAGGTCCTCCATCTTGCATGAATGTTATTTCGCTTAGTGCTTGTCTGTCCGGCAATATGGGAATAACCTTTTTTCTCAAAAGTTGAACATAACTTTCACCAGTTACAAAAACGGTTTTAAAAGTTCTTCCATTGATTTTTTCAAAGAAAAATGGCCCAATAATAAAAGAAGAAGTGAACCCACATAAAACTGTAACTCTGGGCTGATTTTGGCTGAAGTGGTATTTCTGTAAAAATCCTAGGGTTTTCTGTTGCCAAAATGAGGCAGTTTTGAATGTTAAATTCTCCCTTTAAATAAAAGTGAGCATCATCTGTTCTTAGAACATTTGACAGCCAGTTTTCATCAATATCAATTTGCCGGAAAACCCATGCAGCAAATTCTTGACGCTTCTCAAAATCGCCGACTTTCAACTCATGAAAACTTTGAATTTTGTTAGGGTATTTTTATAGAAAAATTCTAAATGTGTGTTCTCTCCAAACTGTTCCATACGAAATCCCCGTTTGTCGGGGAAACTTGTTTAGCACTTACTTCTCCATACGTGGATAACGTTTCAATAGCTTCAGCATTCTGCAAAACCGTAACAGCCACTGACTTGCATGTCGATGGTCTTCCACTCCGAGGTTTTGCTTCCAGAGATCCAGTTTCCTCAAAACTTTTAATCAATCGCTTTAGAGAGTAGCAACTCATGGGTCCTTTACCGATTCGAATATTTTTAAAGGAACGAAACGCTCGTAAAGCTTCAGTGGCAGATTCTGAATCACAATTTAAAAAAATCACCAAGAGTGCTTTATCCTGTAGTGACGGCATTCCAGGGGGAAGGGGAGAAGTCCGACCACACCTCCTTGCGGTCCCCCCTGGACCCTTGGAATATTTGACCAAATTCTGGTTCGTTTCCAAGGTGATTAACGTTGCAACGGCACCCATTTTCAAATGAAGAGCAAAACTGATATCTCCAGTAATGCTACCGCGTCCAGGGTAACCGCCGCGTCAGGAGCTGCAGCTCGAGCTCATGATGAGAAATCTACTACGAGGACACAATTCAATCTACTACAACTCAATATAAATGGTACCCAGATTTTGTATGGCCAGAAGTTTACCTTTTTCTCTAAAAAACAAAGTAGAGAATGAAATTGATCGTTTAGTCAATTCTTGCATTTTATAACCTATAGTTCATGCATATTGGACCGCTACAATAGTATCAGTATTAAAAAAGGATGGTAGTGTAAGTATATGTGGTGATTTTAGATGTACAGCTAATAAAGCAATAGAATTAGATAGGTATCCCCTTCCATCGATCAATGAAATCTCTTCAAAATTATCTACAAGCACCGTACTTTCGACTCTAGACCTATCACAGGCTTACTTACAAGTAATGTTAGCGGAAGAAGCCAAAGCTGTTGTTAATATAAACACAACAAAGAGGTTGTTTTCTTATAAAAGACTACCATATGGCGTAGCGGTAGCACCAAATAAATTTCTGAAAATTATGGAAGGTCTATTTGCTGATTTGCCAGGTGTGGCCTGCTACATGGATAAATATGGACTGCATCCCTTAGAAAATAAAATTAAAGCAGTGATAGAGACGCCTGAATCTAAAGAATGTTTCGCAATTAAGATCTTTCATAGGACTCTTAATTTATTATCATAGATTCATAAAGAATATAGCAAACATTTTAGCGCTATTCTATCAACTTTTGAATAAAAATTGTAGATGAAATTAGACGAAAGAATATCGAATGTTATTTAAAAAATGTAAATCATTATTGATGGACTATGGACTAGGCGTAATTCTGAGTCATAGAAATGATAGAAAGGAAAAATGCCCTATAGCTTTTGCTTCTAGAACATTAACTGAAGCGGAAAAACGTTTCTCTCAACTAGAAAAGAAAGCGTTGAGCATAACTTTTGGCGTTGAGAAATTCAGACAATACTTACTGGGACGAAAATTTGTATTGGGTGTCAAATTATTTTGACAAACATTTTCAGTTTTTTTCTGATCAGTTTTAGTGGGAAGAATGTTGTCCTCGTTTGTTAGTGATCCAATCTCTCACGCCTTCTCATTGGACGAATGTGGCCATGTTTGTATATAAAGGGGACGAGGGGAATGCGGAGAGAACAGAGAGAGCGTGGATAATCTGTGTGGAGCCACTTAAAGTGGTTTTTCTACGGGGGGTTTTCCCTGTCTGGCTATTCTCTTGGCATCCCTGTGTCCCGAGTCCGATCCCTGCCAACGATACAATAAAGATAAGTACTGTTTTATTTTATTTAACCAATCGTGAGTTGTTTTTATCTCCCTTTCGTTGTTAGAGTTGTGCTCTAGAGTTACGCTTTTCTGTGTATTAAGGTACACTTGATTTAGGCCCTAGCTTATTCCATTTTTTGTTTTTTAACCCGCAAAAGTTAGTAACTTTTGTCATGGTCACAGACAACCGACCCTTAATTCATATATTTTCACCTCAGAAACCAATTCCCATATGTGCAGCATCCAGAATTAAAAGATAGTCCTTAAAATTATCTGCATTTAATTATACTGTGGAATTTAGAAAAACTAGTGATAATTCCAATGTTGACGCATTGTCACGTCTTCCTTTAGAATCGAGTGTCAGGGAGTCTCTTGATGAAGACCAGGTACTTCTTCTCAGGAAGTTGAATGAGGTACCGTTCTCTTTTATGGAGGTGGCATATGAGACGCCCAAAGATAAAATACTGTCTATAGTATTAAGGAATGTGTTTGCTTGTCCCAGTTCTGGAAAGTTTCAATTGTGGGAAAAGCGGGAAACAACTTTATTCTTAACCTGAATAACATCATTGACTCTAGGGGTTTTACTTTTCTTAAGAACTGTGAAGATTATATGGTTGTTCGAGGAGAAATGCCTAGAATTATTCAAACCACAGTGGACCAGCTACTCCAATTTGATCGAGCTAAGATACAAAACTCCACTCATTTTATTCGCTACCAATCTTTAAGCAGCTCCTTCACGACGGAGGACTACTTCCTATCAAACCTCCCTTTGAAAATTAAACGATTTATAGCCCGTCAAAGGATTCTATGGCTACTTTTCGGAGAGGATATCACGAGAATTTGGAACAGCGACCCTTTAAATTGCTACTTCTGCAATGTTGGCATCCAAGACAATTTGTTCCACTATTTATTCCATTGCCCATTCCTACATGAAAAGAGACGGGAAATTCGCGAAATTTCGCGGCCAACTCACTACAATGAACAACATGTATATAAAATCTTCACTACTCTCCTGCTAGATAAAACATTTGTTTATAAATATTTTAAATTTTGTGAGAGAAGAAGTGCTCAACTCCACAGACAACGGCTGATTGCTCCCCCTCCCCTCTAAATTGCTTTTCCTCCTTACTCATGTACATTAATAACCTTTTAGGGGAATCCCCTTGTAAGACAATAATGTCTTAATAAAGGTTTTTGTTGTTGTTGTATTAAGGAATGTTAGAGAAGGCAACTGGAAATTCACAAGGGTACCGAGGGAAAACCCACTAGCTCCTCATTATAAGATCAATGAGGAATTAAGTTTGGAGTTTGGTTGTCTTCAATGGCGTGAAAGAGTGGTAATTCCCCAAAAATTAATATCTTTAATTTTAAATGACTTGCATGAAATACACATGGGGATTGTTAAAATGAAGATGATTGCCAGACGGTATTTTCTGGTGGCCAGGCATAGACAGTAACATCGAGGAGTTAACTAGAGAATGTAGAGTATGCCAAGAATCGGCAAGCATGCCCCCGGCTACCATCTCGGATTGGACTTGGCCCGAAAAACCGTGGCATCGACTTCATTTTGATCTAGCGGGTCCGTTCATGGGAATAATGTTTTGGGTTCTCGTGGACGCATACTCAAAGTGGATAGATATTTTTATCCTCAAAGATATTACCAGCAAAACGATTATAAATCATTTTAGAGAAATTTTTGCCAGATTTGGATTGCCCTAATTTTTGGTTACAGATAACGGAAGACAATTTGTCTCCGGTGAATTCGAGCAATTTACCAAAATGAATGGTATACGGCACACTAAGACCAGTCCGTATAATCCTAGTACAAATGGTTTAGCTGAGAGATATGTAAGAGAGTTTAAAAACCTTTTGAGAAAGAATAATGGGAAGGATAATTTAGAGACGAATCTACAAAGATTCCTATTTGCTCATAGAGCATTCCCCCAAACTGTAATAAAGGAATTCCCCCGCGGAACTGCTAATGAAGAGAAGTTTAAGATCAAGATTCTCGAATTTAATACCAAGATGGGAAATCCGCGAGAGGTATTTCATGAGGCCGTAAGAAGGCAGGAGCAGTTTACTACAGGTTGCGAGGTTTATTTCCGCAACTATGCAACTGGACCTAAACGGTAAAAAGGTACCATTTTAAAATTATTGAGCTACCGTCACTATCTTCTAAGTTGCGAGGGCGTCGTGTATAAGAGGCATATCAATCAATTGCGACCTGTGAGAAAGAAACAAGTGGAGACAAGAAATTTGATACTTCTTTGAACATCAGGAGAGAAGCCTGTAGGTAGAAGTCAGAAATAAAGTGAAGAGGAGGTTCCAGAGATTACATCAGGAAACAAGGAGGAGACTGCTGCTGTGCACGTGCCCTCTTGCACTCCTAAACCGGAGCCTGCCGCTGTGCAAGTGCCCGTCCGCAGTCCTAGACCTCAGAGAGCCAGGAAACCCCTAGACCGACTGGAGTATTATTAAGGGGGGAGATGTGTTGTGTATGTAAATAGGTGAAGATTATTTGCATTCTTTAAAGTCTCATTATGTAAGAATATATGTGTATATAAATTGGACATTTTTTGTTGGCCAAGCGAAAAGAATAGGAGCTAAAAAAAGAGTCATGGTCAAGTTTGAGTTGTTGTACATCTAATTACGACACAACCTTAACAACATCCATCCTCACTGAAGACACAAAAGTTGCCTGTTATACAGATGATATAGCCATATGGCACACAAGTAGCAGTATAGAAAAATCAGAAAAAATACTGAACACATCAATGAGAGGACCATAAACCCAATAAAAACAAACCTATGCGTCTTCTCCACTGATAGGGAAAAAAGGCATAAATTTAACCCCAAAATAAGCATAAACAACCGAATAATTGATAAAATTAGATCTCCAAAATACCTAGGTGTTATATTTGATGAGGAATTGCGATTTACAGAACACATAATTATCACCTCAAATAGAGCTACCAGAAACCTAAACATTTTGAGAAGGCTATGTGGAACAAATTGGGCAGCAAAACCCAAAATTCTCAGAACAATATACAATAATAAGGCCAATAATGGAATATGCAACACCTGTTTGGGCTCCCTCAAGTTCATCACTAAAAAGAAGACTAGACAGTGTTCAAGCAAAAGCGGCCAAATTAATCACTGGTTCTGTTTCAAATACCAACAAAAATTTCAGAGAGAATGTGGTCTAGACCTACTTGAAAGTAGAAGACAATTAAAAACAATAAAATTCACCAATAGCTTAAAAACTAAAGAAACCGAACACATATCCCATAGAACCTATTTAAACTGGACACAAAAAGAAAGGCTCAAAAGATTTTCAACACTTCAGTACGACAACAATATTAGAAAGAGCATAAATATGAAACATAATGAATATCAAATTCGAGAATAACCAATATTTCCTACCCCATTGCCATCAAATGTAATCATCAATATTAACCTGAATGAACCCTGCAATAAAAAAAGAGAACAAAAACATAATAAAAAAAAGGACTTGACACAATTGGTTAATGCGATCAGATAAACTATTTAACAGCATATACAGATGGATCATCAGACCTTACCATAAATAATGGAGGGGCTGGAATTAACATAATACTGCAAGATGGAACATACATCAAAATCAAAGAAGGAGCAAGAAATATTTCGTCAAACTTCACTTGTGAACTGACAGCTATCTGGAAAGCTCTTGATGTATGCCTTAACCAACCATCCCTGCATCAAGCAGAAGGAATTATAATATACCGTACAACGACTTCATATCCGATCGAGAAGCAATTCAGAAGGGCAATACTATAATCACACAGAAAATACATTCGTTACTTACTCAACTGATATGATTGGAGAATAACTGCAATCTACAATGGATTCCTGCCAGTGTTTGGATCGGGGGGAAATGAAATGGCAGTTGAATTTGTAAAGGAAGCCAGAAAGTTGAGCCAAAGGAAAGAACAAATGCCATTATTTGACGCTAATGCTTTTTCAAAATACAAGATAATTAAACAAAAAATAAGAAAAGATCAAAATGTGAAATAAACTCAGAGAGAAAAATGACAAAACTATAACAAGATTTAGAACAAAACATTATAAAGGATGACAATACATCCAGATGGCACAAAAACCTATAGAACATGCAACAACTGTCCTGGTGTGGAACTAACACCTACCCACATATTCTCATGCCCGCAGCCTTGCAGAAAATTGACATAGACCAAGATCAGCTGCTTTGCACACCCAAGATAGTGGACAATGCTGCTGCTGCTGTGATAGAGATGCATGGAGACATCTGAGGCTCTTTATTGGACACGACAAAAACAACAACGCCATTCCAGAGTAAAATAAATCATCAGAGATAGTTAAATATTTTTCAAATAAATTAAAATAAATATAATCGATACTAAGAGAGAGTTGAATTAAAAAAAATAGAAAATTATTATTTTCGAAATTTAAATCGCTGAGAGGATTCCAGCAAACAGCATCTAAAATATCATTTTTTTTGCTACATGTTTAATTTGCATATACCTATTTTACATATCTCAGATTGTATTTAAAAATCGTTAACCATTTCTTCTAACTTTTGGCGAAATGGTGTTTTATAAATTTATCATTTGATATTATTAGGATTCTTTCCTGGTATTCAAAAAGGAAAAATACGTGTCGTTCAATTATATTTTTCAATTTATCAAACAATTTGGCCGCTTAATCGCTGATTCTGGTAGAGCGCCATCTAGCGAATAAAGTTGTAACTAAAATCAATTTCGAATTTTTCATTATTTGCCATAAAAGATCCCATTGCATCCTGAATACAATGGTGTTTACCGCATTGCTCTAGCGCAAATATTCGCGGAGTTATTAATTTTTAAAGTTGTTCGGGACTTTTGGATCACCCTGTATATAAAAATCACTTTCAAATTTTAACGTAACGTTCCATTCTCAATCCCGTAGGGCTTTAGATCGGCTAAAACATTTTTATCTTTATAAGTGAATATTAACTTTACTGTACTGAATAGTTTAGTATAATGTTAATTTACCATATTACAATTTAGCCACAGCAACGCGTGGCCGGGTTCGCTAGTAATCTATAATTCAAATTATTCTTTATCAGGTGAGAGTAGTGTTAAATACAAGAGTCAATCTAAGGTTTTGTAATATCGAAAGGTTTTATCTGTCTCCTCACCTGATTATTTTAACTACCGCTATAGCAACTGATATCTTTTTCTGAAGCTGCCCAGGTTTTTATCACAATTTTTATCGTTTCTTCATTGTTTTTTTATCAGCTTCAATTAAACCTTAAAATGGATTGTCAAATAAATTTTTAGAAAACCCTATTGAGCTTAATTGGGCTGAAATGATGCATAAGCAACAATAAAGACTTGACATTTGAACAGGGAACGGTTTGTGGGTCACAGTACAACAAGAAAGTGGTTCAAGTAAATTAATTTAGTGACAGGAATCTTTAAAATAATTCAAAGGGACTGGTAGGTTAGGAACCATAGATAACAACGCTTTTTTTTCTAAATACGGAGGCACATGCTACACCCAGCACTCAGAGAATCAACTTATCGTGATATAATCGATTTATATATTTGCTTTCAAATTTGGGATTTATTTTTGATATATCCCAGTTTACGAGCAAATCTGATATTTTACTGGCTAAGTCAATCTAACTAACGTGTTTTCAGAAAACTTTTTACATATTTCTTATCATAAACAATTTGAAATTAATTACGGGGATATTGTATTTGAATTTCAAATGTATAAACAATTGGGGAGTAATAATTAGACACATAATAAAGTATTTAATTAAAAAGCATATTAAGAAAAAGGCATCTCCTTATCGTGCAACTGAAAGTTGCTGATGGCTTGCGCCATCTATCGGAATAAATATCAACTATTCTCGTTGATTTTTAATTATTCCAGAATTGGCCAAATAGCCTCAAGAATGGGTATTTGGCCAATTCTGGAATAATTAAAAATCAACGAGAATATTTTATATTTATTCCGATAGATGGCGCAAGCCATCAGCAACTTTCAGTTGCACGATAAGGAGATGCCTTTTTCTTAATTTATGCACCTTATCCCAGTACAATATCACATTTGTACTATTTTTCTAAAAAGCATATATTGGATCAAAATATAATTTATTTTACCAATATTCCAGTTGGCTGAACGCCAACCTTTTTCAAGGTATTATAACATATTTAATGTGTGTCAAAAACAAATTCGGCGGGCCATGACGTCAATAGAACAAAGTTAAAAATATTTAAAACGATAGTAAAGTGTTACACAAATAAATTTTCTGGCAATGCGTTTCTTTTAAATCTCTACAGACCTTACTGCAATGATATGATTTAATGAATGAGAGGGCTTGGCTCATCAGTAGTGAACCCTCTCAGCGGTTTCGCCAAATTAATCTCTAGACCGCTCTACTATTGTATTGGACTGGTTTTGTTATATACCCTGCATTTTCTATGGAAGGCAGCTAAATGGTGTTTAGTGAACTATGGACATAAGCTTATAGGTCTGTAGAGGTACATATAAATTTCAAGGTATTGCATCGAGCATTTAGCTGCCTTCCATAGAAAATGCAGGGTATATAACAAAACCAGTCCAATACAATAGTAGAGCGGTCTAGAGATTAATTTGGCGAAACCGCTGAGAGGGTTCACTACTGATGAGCCAAGCCCTCTCATTCATTAAATCATATCATTGCAGTAAGGTCTGTAGAGATTTAAAAGAAACGCATTGCCAGAAAATTTATTTGTGTAAAATTTTAACGATAGAGGGCAATAAAATTTAATTTAATAGTAAAGTGTATAAAATAGTTATCAATGTTTTCTTTTAATACAAAAATATATTATTATAGAGAATAAAAAATAAATTCCTGCGGTTTAATTGAGTTGATGGATATTTAATTATAATTGAAACTATACTAACCAATGAAATATTGAAAGTAAAGATTACCAGATCCAAATTCTAATCGTAATCAACAATATATCTCGAAAAGAACTAAAAATGCCTACGTAAGCATTGAGGAAAGGTTTGACAGACCGCTTCAGCTATAAATTATAAAAAAAAGTGAGAATATGGGAACTAGAACTCGTAGGGAAAGAAGTAGGAATTATACAAAAGGTGCATGATGCAACAACATAACACACAAAAATACATACACTAATATACAGCTTTATTAAGACCACAGATCTTATACAGATTCACTGCTGGAAAGAAGCATAGATGGAACTCCTATACTCCAAGCAGCACAATTCAACAACAGTCTCCAGGTCCGACGCATGTCCAGTGACCAGCAAAACACAAAATCAATTTTCTCTAAATAATCTATTTTATATATTAAAAAATATATATATATTAAAAATGACATATCCTGACCAGGAGCACATGTGCTTTACAGAAGGCAGAGCGCCATCTGGTGGAACAGAAATCAACTAAACATTGATTTGGCTAACCCAATTTCTTGATAAATCAAGAAAAGCCATCCACGAACGCGTTTCGCGCTTTTGGCGCTCGTCATTTATCAATAAATTGGGTTGGCCAAATATCAGGGAACAGGCTAAATCAATGTTTAGTTGATTTCTGTTCCACCAGATGGCGCTCTGCCTTCTGTAAAGCACATGTGTTCCTGGTCAGGATATGCCATTTTTAATATTGATTTCAACACCTGATCTTTTTATCTTTTATTTTTTCTTTCGTTTTTTAATATATTAAAATATCAAATTGAATATTTTTTTAGAGCATTCTATCAAACTGCATTTCAGTAACTACGAATTGAAATAGCAATCGAATTTAAGAAAGAATTAAAATTTCAAATGAAGATATAGTTCGTGCACAAACATATTTAAAAGATAAGATAAATATAAAGGAAGAGAAATGTATGTGGCTTGAAGAAATGACGTGACGAGATAGGAACAAAGAGAAATCTGGGATGCTGCATCCTCCTCCCGACCTTGGATAACACGACCTAGATAGGCCGTGCTTTCTTATTGATTGGATCAACGTGTGTTTGTGCAATCTTCACATTGTTATTCTTTATTATATTTATCTTATTGATGCATTGACATGTATTGCCATTTAACTCATGTAACAATTAGCCGTTAAACAAATTACCCGACTTTGCTTGTATACCGACCGAGCGAATGTTTACAATCCAAAATTGCATTTCGACAATCGTTTATTTAACCTGTTGAACTGTCCGTCGTTCTGTTAATCTGTCCACAAATCTTGTAATCAATTTTACTATACTCTTATATATATAGAGCACCTATAAAACTGAAATTTGGTATAATTGTTTAAACTGATGACAAGTGCAAGTTGACAAAGTATCCGATTTCTGAGTTGTCGGTATGATTGACGCAATATTACTCATATTAATTTCTATATTCAATAAAAATTGTTGATAATATTTTATACAATTCAGAAAACACATCATTGTTCGGAATAGATTCGCTAAATACATCTAGTAATGAAAGTTAGCAAAATTATAGAATACTTTTCAATTTTGATATACTTTCTGACCACACTTAGATGTCTGGTATTTAATAGACTTGTTCAATCCAACTATCATCGCAAGTTTATAATATCTCCGACTTCTAGGTGGCTGCGAGGCTGGGAAATAGAGAAGAAATTAAAATTTACTTTCAAACGAATAAAAATAGGCGCAGTTGTTTCTTTGACGTAATGAGCGTCAAAATATAGAACCCACTCTATATATCTGGAACTTATAAGTTTAAAGATACATTTTTGAATTTATAGAATTTAGGACTCTATGGTTGGTCCAAACGTTAAATCTCTGTCGCTATTTTGCAGGATGTGCAGGACAATCTTTATTCTCCCATATCGACCAGAACCATTAGTCGCAGGCGTCCTTTTACGAAGCTTATCATTGACCCAATGGCACAAACACCTCCATTTTCATTTTTATCGGTAAGAGGCACATGGACTGTGGAAAGGCACGGAGTAGTGTTCTGAGATGGATATCGCTTCTGTTTCAGCAATGGCAGCCACTGAGTAAGAGTTTGGCGCTGTCTTGGTGACAGGTCCAATTCACCGCATCTGTCTAACGCCGCACCAAGGTGTGGAGGCATTGGGTAGCCACCGTCTATGATAGTTCACATCTGATTCAGAACGAGGGCACTATGACGGCTCAACGATACTTAGATGACGTGCTATGGCTAATGACGCTAACCGCTATTCAGGGAATACCAAATGTCATTTTACAGCAGGATAACGCCCGACCTCACACAGTAGGCATTAGCCTACATATCCTGCATGAAACCTCGGTGCTTCCATGGCCACGAGCCTCCCCTGAACTATTACTTATAAAAAAACTTAAGGAAACCTAATTAGACGTCTTTAGTGTGCACTTCCACAGCCTCGTTCAGAAAATTAACTGTGGCTGATGATTTAAATTAGCTGTATTGAACGAGTCTACCAATTTCATGACTTCTGTATGGTCTGGAAGTATATTAAAACTGAGAACAAAATATTTATAATTAATTATAGATATAAATATATTAGTGTCAATTGCCGACCACCCAGAAGTTTGATATAATGCCAACTTGAAATGTCATAAGGGTTGAACAATGGAACCGAATTTCTGACTTCTATGTTTCCTGTAGGTATTTTATAAATCGATTACAATATTCAAAAGGAAAAATAGAATTTAGCCAATTCCCGATCACCCCGACCTTTCAAAGGTCTGATACTTTGTCAACTTACATTCACATTGTAGAATTAAAACTCTTAAAATCACGATCATAAAAAACAATAATAAACGTTAAGAGGAGCTTCTTGTGTAAAATTCTTTAATACCGCAAGCTTTCGAACACAACGTTCTTCGACGGGCGAGGATAGTAAACAGTACTAACATATTATTAGAGGAAAAAAGCTAATATATACACCAATAAATTTACATACTTAAGAGAAAATAGCGTAAAAGAGAAAAAAGCATAGCTATTTAAACAGAAATTTACATGTTACAAACGTGACAAAGAAAATATACAATAAACTTTGCATGAGACTAAAAACTAAGGTAAAAATTATTAAAACGGCGAAATCCCTACATTAAAAGCACATAGAATGTAACGGCAAATGGAGGCTAAAACCCAAAAAGACAAAGGCAGGGGGGGGGGGCACACCCAGTGCTACCATTATCTTTGAGATATAAAAAACGGGGGGGGGGGAGAGAAAGGCTATTCATAGAGTATCTGGTAAATGTCTGGGAGGTCAATTCTGCGGTTACAGATATTGTTTTGTGTGGAGATAATCGATTCTAGGCAGAGTCTGTGATGTTTGATATGTATGTGTCGGTATTTAACTTGAGGGTGGTCGAGATCAAAACTATGGCCTATTTGAGATATATGTGTGAAAATTAAGGATTTAGGATCTTTATTGCGGATGTTGCGTCTGTGTTCTGAGATTCGGATGCCAGTGGTTCTGCCTGTTTCCCCAACATAAGAAGTTGGGCAATTCAGGCACTGTATGGAATATATTGCACCGGTTGAGTCTATGGGTAGGGTGGGTTTATCAGATTTGGTGATTTGATGTCTAAGGATGGTGGCTAAGTTGGGGGGACTATTGAAGATAACTTTTAATCCATATGGGCGTAGGACTCTGGATATAGATACTGCGGCAGGGGAGAACGGAAGCCAACAGGTGTGGCCTTATGAACTGTAGTGGTTCTATGGACACATGGATCAAAAGCATGTTTTTCTATAAAATCTATGGGATAACCTGCGGTTGTTAATAAGGAATGGATTCTGGATCTTTCTATTGTTTTAAAAATGGGTAAGGAGCAATGGGTGAAAATTCTTTTAGTTAAGGTCCTGACTGTATTAATTTTAAATGCGATGGGACTATTGGAGGAGAAATGCGTATATTGGGGAGGGATGTGCTTCTTATGGAAAACAGAGGTGTGAAAAGACTGAGGGGTACGAATAATAAGAATGTCCAGGAAAGGTAACACAAAGTCTATTTCTGTTTCATATGTAAACCTAATGTGGGGGTTGAAATTATGCAAGGTACTGTATGTTAGTTGAAGGCTGTCTGTTTTAATAATGCAAAAGATATCGTCTACATATCTCCTCCAATAGTATATATCGGAGGGGAGGGCTTGATTGATCCATGTGTCCAAAGAACTCATGACTATTTCAGAGATAATTGAAGAGAGGGGGCTACCCATAGGGGTTCCTCTGGTCTGTTTGTAAAACTGCCCGTTGAAGGTGAAAGTGCAAACCGAGAGGCAGAGGTAAGCTAGTTGTAGAATATGGGAGGCCGTTTGTGTGTCAATGTTATTGGTAATAAGGAAAGATTGCAACTTGTCAGCAATGAAGGAGTGTGGAAGTGAGAGGTATAACGATGTGATGTCAAAAGACACCATACTGTGTAGGGGTGGTGGTTGTAAAACAAGGAGGTCTTCTATGAAACTGGGGGGATGCGTGATTCTATATGTGTTAGGATTGTCTTTCATGAGAGGGGACAAAAAACTTACCAAAAACTTGGCTACAGAATATGCTGGCGAAAGGTGATAAGCTATTATGGGTCTGAGTGGGACCCCCGGCTTGTGTACTTTGGGCAAGCCATAAATATAAGCATCTTTATCAAGGCAAGACGTAAATTGAGCAAATTGATCAGGCGTGATGATGCTGGACTTCTTCATGTCGTGAAGCGACTTTCTGAACGATTTGGTTAAAGCACGATTTTCCTGGGGTGAAATGGAAGAAAACGTAGTGTCATCCTGGAGAATGTCTATCATCTTAGATTGATAATCTGAGCGATCCAGTACGACAGTGTGGCTTCCTTTGTCTGCTTTAATGAAAATAAGAGACTTGTAACTCTTCAACTTCTTGATAATCGGGCGATGTCTATTGCTGGAAGATGGTATCTGTGAAGGTCTGCGGAGAATTTGAACTACGGCGTTTCGTACTTTAAGAGTTTCAAGATGATTAAGTGAGCTTGTGACGCCTTCGATTCCGGCAATTATTCTAGGGACGTCCGGTTTAACAGGGGGGATGAATTGCAGACCTAACGCCAAGATCCTTTCCTCTCTTTCAGACAGCTTGGTTGAAGACAGATTTAGGACGTTGGGAGGAACAGATCCTGTAGACTCGGCGACATCTGGAAAATGAAACTTTCTTTTCCAATATGCAAATTTTGATAGATGCCTATTCTTAAGCGAAACTTCTTATTGATGAACCTTAAGGGTGATGGATCTTACCAGGCAAGCGATGTCGTCCGCAGACATTAACTGGTGGAGAAGAAAGATGAGGCCTTTGATAGATCTGGAGAGGAATCTAATATTTAATATATTAGATTTAATAAAATATTCTTCTCCACCAGTTAATGTCTGCGCACGACATCGCTTGCCTGGTAAGATCCACCACCCTTAAGGTTCATCAACAAGAAGTTTCGCTTAAGAATAGGCATCTATCAAAATTTGCATATTGGAAAAGAAAGTTTCATTTTCCAGATGTCGCCGAGTCTACAGGATCTGTTCCTCCCAACGTCCTAAATCTGTCTTCAACCAAGCTGTCTGAAAGAGAGGAAAGGATCTTGGCGTTAGGTCTGCAATTCATCCCCCCTGTTAAACCGGACGTCCCTAGAATAATTGCCGGAATCGAAGGCGTCACAAGCTCACTTAATCATCTTGAAACTCTTAAAGTACGAAACGCCGTAGTTCAAATTCTCCGCAGACCTTCACAGATACCATCTTCCAGCAATAGACATCGCCCGATTATCAAGAAGTTGAAGAGTTACAAGTCTCTTATTTTCATTAAAGCAGACAAAGGAAGCCACACAGTCGTACTGGATCGCTCAGATTATCAATCTAAGATGATAGACATTCTCCAGGACGACACTACGTTTTCTTCCATTTCACCCCAGGAAAATCGTGCTTTAACCAAATCGTTCAGAAAGTCGCTTCACGACATGAAGAAGTCCAGCATCATCACGCCTGATCAATTTGCTCAATTTACGTCTTGCCTTGATAAAGATGCTTATATTTATGGCTTGCTCAAAGTACACAAGCCGGGGGTCCCACTCAGACCCATAATAGCTTATCACCTTTCGCCAGCATATTCTGTAGCCAAGTTTTTGGTAAGTTTTTTGTCCCCTCTCATGAAAGACAATCCTAACACATATAGCATCACGCATCCCCCCAGTTTCATAGAAGACCTCCTTGTTTTACAACCACCACCCCTACACAGTATGGTGTCTTTTGACATCACATCGTTATACCTCTCACTTCCACACTCCCTCATTGCTGACAAGTTGCAATCTTTCCTTATTACCAATAACATTGACACACAAACGGCCTCCCATATTCTACAACTAGGTTCCCTCTGCCTCTCGGTTTGCACTTTCACCTTCAACGGGCAGTTTTACAAACAGACCAGAGGAACCCCTATGGGTAGCCCCCTCTCTTCAATTATCTCTGAAATAGTCATGAGTTCTTTGGACACATGGATCAATCAAGCCCTCACCTCCGATATATACTATTGGAGGAGATATGTAGACGATATCTTTTGCATTATTAAAACAGACAGCCTTCAACTAACATACAGTACCTTGCATAATTTCAACCCCCACATTAGGTTTACATATGAAACAGAAATAGACTTTGTGTTACCTTTCCTGGACATTCTTATTATTCGTACCCCTCAGTCTTTTCACACCTCTGTTTTCCATAAGAAGCACATCCCTCCCCAATATACGCATTTCTCCTCCAATAGTCCCATCGCATTTAAAATTAATACAGTCAGGACCTTAACTAAAAGAATTTTCACCCATTGCTCCTTACCCATTTTTAAAACAATAGAAAGATCCAGAATCCATTCCTTATTAACAACCGCAGGTTATCCCATAGATTTTATAGAAAAACATGCTTTTGATCCATGTGTCCATAGAACCACTACAGTTCATAAGGCCACCTGTTGGCTTCCGTTCTCCCCTGCCGCAGTATCTATATCCAGAGTCCTACGCCCATATGGATTAAAAGTTCTCTTCAATAGTCCCCCCAACTTAGCCACCATCCTTAGACATCAAATCACCAAATCTGATAAACCCACCCTACCCATAGACTCAACCGGTGCAATATATTCCATACAGTGCCTGAATTGCCCAACTTCTTATGTTGGGGAAACAGGCAGAACCACTGGCATCCGAATCTCAGAACACAGACGCAACATCCGCAATAAAGATCCTAAATCCTTAATTTTCACACATATATCTCAAACAGGCCATAGTTTTGATCTCGACCACCCTCAAGTTAAATACCAACACATACATAACAAACATCACAGACTCTGCCTAGAATCGATTATCTCCACACAAAACAATAGCTGTAACCGCAGAATTGACCTCCCAGACATTTACCAGATACTCTATGAATAGCCTTTCTCCCCCCCCGTTTTTTATATCTCAAAGATAATGGTAGCACTGGGTGTGCCCCCCCCCCTGCCTTTGTCTTTTTGGGTTTTAGCCTCCATTTGCCGTTACATTCTATGTGCTTTTAATGTAGGGATTTCGCCGTTTTAATAATTTTTACCTTAGTTTTTAGTCTCATGCAAAGTTTATTGTATATTTTCTTTGTCACGTTTGTAACATGTAAATTTCTGTTTAAATAGCTATGCTTTTTTCTCTTTTACGCTATTTTCTCTTAAGTATGTAAATTTATTGGTGTATATATTAGCTTTTTTCCTCTAATAATATGTTAGTACTGTTTACTATCCTCGCCCGTCGAAGAACGTTGTGTTCGAAAGCTTGCGGTATTAAAGAATTTTACACAAGAAGCTCCTCTTAACGTTTATTATTGTTTTTTACATTCGCATTATCATGGCTTGAACAAGTGTACCAAATTTCTGACTTCTAGGTCTTCTTTAAGTATTTTATAAAGCTATCACAATATTCAAAAGGAAAAATAGAATTTTGCCAATTCCCGATCACCCCGATCTCCCAAAAGACTCATACTTTGTCAACTCGTAATGTCATCAGGTTCGAACAAGTGTACCAAATTCAGATTTCTAGATGTTCTCTAAGTATATTAAAAGGAGGTTGTTTGGTTAATTGAATCGTTTCACTGCGTTTCATCTTTATATAATGTCTTTATGACGTAATCGTCTCGGTCTTGGCCAATCAGTTGCATTTCCTAGAATGATAGATGCTGTTGTCATTGTTGTATCCCTGTATCATTCCCAGCTTAGTTTCCTGATTTAAAATACTTCGAATCCAATTTCCTTCTTTGAATAGAATTTTGTCAATCATTTTTTTTATTATCCCTAGTACACGTGGTACAGGCCAGAAAAATCATGGTGGGCAGAAATAGGCGACTGCTTTTACTGTAAGTGCACAACATGTCTACACATGGGAAAAGCAGTACGACCTTTGCACTTACAAATGTGCCAGAGCCCGTTTGGTTACTTGCACTCGCTATGGGGGTTGGACTTTTACAAGAATCGGGGGCCATTGAAGCAATTTTTATTTTATTAGAAAAAAAGTGCCGAATGCGGGAATCTATTCTGGGTCGTAGCGTTCCAAAACCAAAAGTTTAGATTACCCTTCCACCGACCCCTATCATTCATTATTAAATAACTGTCCGCCCCTGTACTGATACAGGGTAACATGGGAACAGGGTATACAGGTTGGCTTCTTGTCTGAATTTTCCGAAACTCTTTTTTTTTTTCTGTGGTTAATTCACTATCACCGCTAATAAAGTTTGTTTCACATCGGTAATATACATAATGCATTATTATAATTCATAATTAAAGAGAGTAATGCCTCTTTTGATACAAATATATAAGCACATTTTTCAGATTTTTACAGAAACACACAGCATACAAAAACAATGATGTTTTTCTGAAGCAAAAGATAATATGAGAAATATTGGTTGAAAAAGGTGCAAAGTGATTAAATAATGACATGAAGAAATTCTAATCAGAAACTGTATCAGTTTCCTTTGAATGGTATCTCCCACTTGAATGACAGTATATAACGGTTGTGTTGTTCCCATCCCCGCATACAGCAGCAGACGTAAGTACCTACTGTGTCGCCCATATATCATATGTATGTCTGCTTCATGAATATCAGAATACAAATAATTGTTATAATTCTATTTTATATATAGGCCTCTTGTGAATCTATCTATTTTGTCATCAAACTACTGCTTCCTCTACTGATTTATTTTAAAGGTTTTCCTCTCTGTCCTCCATAAAGTCTTAAACGGAATCACTAGCTTCGTTCGGAAAAAATACAGCTACACCCATACCTCGCTTTGCGTCGGGGTTACGTTCCAAAAAAACACGACGCAAATTGAAACGACGCAAAGTGAAAATATGTGAAGGCGCAATCAAAAACAAAGGTGTTGCCATATTTTAGAAAAAAAAATAAAAAATAAAATAAAATTGAAGACTCGAAACCAAAACAACGCAACTTCGAAAATCTAACGACGCACAGTGAAAATCAGTAAAAATTAAGCAGCGACGCAACTTCGAAAAAAAAAAAAAAAACGCAAAACGAAACGACGCAAAGCGAGGTATTGGTGTACATCAACCAACAATTTGTTCAATTCTCGAGGTTCCAGTTACTCGCTGTCACTATACTCTGGGAACTTTTTTTTTTAAATCCCTAATACACGTAGTACAGGCCATGATAATCATGGTGGGTAGTTAGCGACTGCTTTTACTGTAAGTACACCACAGGGAACTCTCAGGGAACTGATTATTTTGAATCCTATTTCTACCTACATGGTATCTACTTGTATATACGTATTCTAAAATACATCATGTACCTATATATGTATATAGACTAGGATTCAAAAGAATCAGTTCCCTGAGTAGAGTGACACAATTCACTGAAACAACGAGAATTAAACAAATTACTAGTTGATGTAGCTATATTTTTTCCAAACCTACTTCCAACCAACAATTGATCTTCAAAACTAACTTCATTGTTATATCTGAATATATTTCCTCTTTTAAATATATTTTAGATAAACGACAAAGTAAATAGTCGCGATATAAACTCGTAAATAGAAGCTGGTTCTCACTGTGAAATAAGAGGATTTTTAATTATTCAATTTTATATTTAAATTTTCTCTATATTAGTTTTTCTACTTATCCCTAGTTCACGTGATACAGGCCATGATAATCATGGTGGGTAGAAGTAGGCGACTGCGTTTACTGTAAGTGCACCACATGTCTACACATGTGTAAAGCAGTTCGACTTTACACTTACAAATGTGCCAGATCCCCATTTGGTTACTTGCACTCGCTGTTGAGGTTGAACTTTTGCAAGAATCAGGGGTAATTGAAGCATTTTTTAATCAGAAAAAGGTGACCAATGCGGGAATCGACCCGGGTCTTAGAGGTCGAAAACCAACGGTTTAGACCATCCTTCCACCGACCCCACGAGAAGTGTAGCGAACGGGAGGATATAAGCTTATTGTTAATGCAGCTAGGATATAAGGACAACGCGAATTTCAGTGAATTAATGATATCGGAATTTTGAATATTCCTTTTCCTCCCATACGAGAACATCGTAATTTGATTTCCTTGAAACCTGAAGATCAAGATGCTGTAGGTCTTAGCCGCGTGGCAGTGGATATAAACCATTCGTTTCAAGTCACCTAAAGGAGAAATAGGTGATGTACATAGGAAACCTACGTACAAAGTTGCTACCCTCTGAGGTAAACATGAATTGTGAATGTATCGCTGGTTCTGTTGATGGTGGTAGAAGTCTACTTGGGTCGAGAAGTTGGGGGTGATTCGGAAAGCCAAGAAAACTGACAGACAGCTCATGTGATATAACTTTGTGATAGAGCTTATGAATCCTATGTCATCTTATACTGTAAATTCCTATAAAGGATATACCTAGTGTAATGATTGTTATACTCCCTAAGAAAAAAGATTATTCCAACTTCTATGGGCCTTTCCGTGTGTAGAGTTTCTGATGTGAAGTCTACAATATATCTGATGATGAACTGGAAGGTAATTTGAAGGTAATTCTGAAGGTAATTAAGAAACGTGTCTTCTTTTATTTTATAGATTAGAATATACCGTTCTAAGAAGAGTCGCCTTTTTCTTATATATGTCATAATATATGCTCTTCCAGTATTAATAAAATAAACCAACAGCCAACGAGAGAGAAATGGACAGCTAAAGCGAGACACTTTAGAAAACTAACTTACGACCATTTTTTTGGCCACATTCCTGAGGGGGGCGTAAACACCTGGCGACTAATCTTTTGTTAGCCCCGCTTGTGTACACAGCGAAAAACAGTCGTTCAGCAGATAACGGCTCACTCGCCACCTCTTTCTCTCTCGGCTGGCTGCCTGGATTTTTTGCTCTAACAACTCGTCGTGTGATTATTTCTCTCCTCAAAACATTTACCACTATATTGTCACATTGAAGTCGACAGGATAAGATCTGACCGGGAAGCAAATCCCCCATATACCAGAGCATGAAGAAACAAGAAGCCAAGCCACGATGATCGGCCAAACCCAACTCAACTGTAACCACTCCTCTTCGAGCCCTCAACCCCTTCCTCGCCAACTTTTGAACCGTTACCCTGAAGAAGTGATCGCCTACGACGGAGATGAAGCTGCCGCCTACTTCTTCCAGCACTAGACCTGCCCAAGAACGATCGCCGCGCCAGAGCAGGACACCTTCCATCATCATGGACAAGACTCCGCCATATCCCTGCCGCTACTGTGATGTACAACACTGGTACGCTCAGTGTCACAGACAGAACTCTCCCGAATCTCAATGAACTTACCTGCTTTCTAAACCAGCATAACCTGTAAGTGAAATTGTTTTACCCCTTCCATTCATTCTTTAAATAAGTCATTCCTTGTAAATTGTCCCAATATTTACATAATTAGCTCCATTTATTCTCTCCATGCCTATTAACAATGATTTTATGCTCCATACTATTTATCTAGATATTTGTAACTCATTTAATTAGTTACCTTACCAGTAGAATTTAACAATCGTTATTTTAATTAAATAATTTCCATTTTTAACGTAACTCTTTAAAAAAAAAACTCTTAAAAAAAAATTGGAATTCTACCTATTAACGCTTTACGATTTTTACTATTAACAATAGATTTTTCATAATCAAATTATTTATAAAAATATGCCTCCAGCACCTAAACTTTGTATAGACCTCTCCTACTTGTAAGCACGGCTCACGAAAAATAATTTCTTTCCCTAATCGATTTAAAATTCACCCTGTACTTCAGGCGTCGAAGAATTCCAACCACCACGTGAGCCTTGCTTACAACCAACCCTTGGTGACTCTTATCTATCTTCCCCTTAATACCCCTCTCATTCTTACAACTTTGTTAACTTTATACCAGCTCAGGACCTTTATAGAGAATTATTGATTAATCAATTATCGAACTTCGATATTGTCATTTCAAAATCCTAACCTTCACCTTTCATTTATGATAATTTATTTCGCAGTTCATCTCTAGCCTATCCACCGACCCACACCATCTAGCCAATGGTGTGTTCGTCACAGGGTGCAGATTGACTAACTGCTAGATATTTATCAACCCCTTTTTGTTCGCACTTGAACAATCTGCATCGAGCGACACAGTTCGCTTCTTCTTCTCGCGCCACACGTTCGCCACACGGACCCTGTCTTCAAATCTATGTTTGTCCATTGTCCAAACCAGCACGATATAGCCTACCTCCGATATTTCCCACGGAGGTACGTTAAACATCGTCGCTGATTTTGTCCGGTCCGTCATCATTTCGCGCAGACATGGGTCTTACTTTCAACCCACCGCGAAATCATCGCCTTGCACAAGCTTCCACGACAGTTCAAACACCTCGTGTCCGAGCAGCTTGTCACTTGTAACGGACAACGCTGTCCTCGTCCCAATTTTTGCACCGTGCGCGCATACTTTCCGCAAATTAAATATAAGTCCATTCGACTTCCTCACCTACACACGGGACTTTTCCCCTCGGACTCGCTACACAAGTAGCTACATAGATAAGTTAGAGTGGCCCAAAGCAAGTTTCCCCTCGCTCTGTCCGCCTATATTCTACCTTTGCATCTAGAACTATTTTATCTTCGTAAATTAAATATAAGACCATTCGACTTCCTCACCTACACACGGGACTTTTCCCCTCGGACTCGCTACACAAGTAGCTACATAGATAAGTTAGATTGGCCCAAAGCAAGTCTCCCCTCGCTCTGTTCGCCGAGGTTCTAACATTGTATGTAGTTTTATATTTACCGCAGTCCTGAGCTCACACAATTGTCAACCTCAATCTCATTTCTCGTACTCTACACTTATAGCATAGAAAGCCCATGACAAGTTTCCCCTTGCCATGTCCGCCTGAAAAATATCTTAAAGTGTAGAGTTCCCCAGTCTTAATGATCTTCAGAATTTCACCATATGTATGTGACTCTTCTTCTCGTTGTTCACACTCCTCCATATCACTTCCCTTATAGTACATTAGATTTTGTTGTATATAGCTTTTTATAACCTTGATATTTTCAAAGATTTCCTTAAATGTCAAACTCCCCGGTGTTGTAAAACTGCTTGTAAATAATATTTATTTGTGTACTATACAATATTTTATTTACATAAAACTATGTCACCATTACCTTAACTAATTTTAACTGTAAAATTATTTTCTCTATTCCTGGCTTCTCCAGCTTTAAATATACTTAAACCATGTTCAGCCTTCTTCAACGGGGGCCATATGTCATAATATATGCTCTTCCAGGATTAATAAAATAAACCAACAGCCAACGAGAGAGAAATGGACAGCTAAAGCGAGACACTTTAGAAAACTAACTTACGACCATTTTTTTGGCCACATTCCTGAGGGGGGCGTAAACACCTGGCGATTAATCTTTTGTTAGCCCCGCTTGTGTACACAGGGAAAAACAGTCGTTCAGCAGATAACGGCTCACTCGCCACCTCTTTCTCTCTCGGCTGGCTGCCTGGATTTTTTGCTCTAACAACTCGTCGTGTGATTATTTCTCTCCTCAACACATTTACCACTATATTGTCACATATATATATTTATAATTTTGAGGAATTCTATCTATATATACACATTTTCCCTCAAAAACAAAATATACAAGTATATATATAATTTTTTCTCACGCCTCTTTTATATTCGACCAGTTTTCTTTTCATCTAAGAAAACAAACAATAATATCATGTATATACTTGTGATTTTCAAACTAAATTATTCCTAGATATATTTACCGAGGGTGGTGTTTTATAGGCCATGAAACTACTGCTTCTTGTTCTTTGCTACCTTGGGGCCAGCCTGGCAGGTATGTTCTCCACTCTGTCTCCCTTAATTGGATTTGTCTAACCCTAGTGGCACCTGTGTAGGTTCCGTTCCCTTGTTCTCATCGGGCTACAATAAAGAAAATGTTATGACCAGTATTAAAACTACGTTTCAGAAATATTTTAAGGACAAAGCGAATGTTCAAGATTCACTTGATAACTTTAGCGTTAATCCAGACACTTCACAACCTCCTTACGTCAATGTGAATTTCAACAATGTCAAATTATCAAAATTAGATGCATGCATAACTGATAAAATGGAGGTGGAAGTGGCCGACATCAAGCAAGGTGACTACTCCGCCTGGAGTGTCGTGGAATGTCCCACCCTGACGGTGAGCTTCGAGTCCCGCGTCCCTATCATCCAGGGGACATTGACCGCCCAGGCATTCCTGAACATCCAGATGACAGTGAATAATAACGGGATTCAAATAAACGATTTCAAAGTTGCATTGATGAGGAATATTAAACCTGACACCACAGATGGCACGAATGCATGTCTGATCAAATACGCCAAACTCCAACTGCCAGGACATATTGAAAAAGTTCTTAAAGGACAAATCAGCAACGCCTTTGGTATAAGATGGGTTTAACTGCTTTTCCTTCTGTAAATAAGTGTTTCACTTTATGATGTATTTAAATAAATAAAATAAAACCTTAAATCAGTGTACAATTCATATTATATACAATATTCATGTTGAACTTCTACTGTATTTACCTGTCAATAGGTTGGTTGACTATGAGATCGATAGGATGGTTTGTGGACTATATATGCCCTAGAAGAGGCATCTCTCCCTTTACTTGGACGTCAGAACGATGGCACTGTGCATCACCCTGGTAAACACCTTACTAATGATGATACGTAATGAGTCACAAGACCAGCTTTGGCAAATTCCAAAAGCCAACCTGTTCACCATAGTTCCAGGCTTGGGTCTTATCAGTACAAGTGCCGTTTCGATTTCATAACTTCCTAACAGGTGTTTAAATCTTGCCTGGAAATCGGTCATTGCACCAACACCTGTTTGGCAAATTCGACCGATTTCATAGCTCCTCTTTTCCTCTCTCTCATAGGATGTTTTAACTACCCAATATTATATTAAACCCAATAGATCAAGTTAAAATTTTGGTTATAACATTTTCAAAACATAGAATAAAAAGTTAAAACAACTTTACACTACATATCAACGACATTTTGTGCAAGACAATAAGACTGAAAAATGTTCTGTTTTCACTTAGTGGAAAAATGTGGTGAATAAATACTCAAAAAAAGAATAATTCTGTATAAAACAATCATCAGCCCAGTTCATATGTATGGTTCAGAAATTTGGTATAAAATTTGTATAATAGGCGATGCACAATGAAAAACTAAATTCTATTCAAAATTAAGTTTTCTTTGGGTGATTAGAGCCTACAAAACTACTTCGTCCTACTATGTCCATAGTTTAGCGAATATACCCCTTCTCACAGATTATACTTAATCTCAAATAATCAAAAATGATTCGGTTTAACTTTAAATATATGATCAAGACCCTTTCAGACCTCATCATCCAAGTATAATCAGATCCTTTTTAAGTGAGAAAATGAATGAACTATTTAAAAAAAAAGAAACATTTAAAAACATTTTACGTTTGGAATACCATCATTTTCCCATTCTAACTTGTACAGTACCCAGTTTACAGCGAACCATGAAGATTTGAGGGGATTTTTGACAACAATAGGAGCTGTTGAGGACTCTAGCTGTCACTGTGACAAGGAAATCCAGGAATCGAGACACCTACTGCTGGAATGTCCACACTTATATAGCGCGCTAGACAACAGACAGTAAATAATGTTGTAGATCTATATCAATTTGTGAATACCAGAGATAATTGTCACATATTTAACTATTTTTGTAAATATATTTATGATTATCTTTCTAACCTGATAGGATCAGGTTCCTAATCTATTTTATCTTCATACAATTCTAAAAAATTTAACAATTTAAACAAGGCGTATTTAGCAAATATATACACTATAGATATTCTTGGTTATTATCTATAAAGCCTTCATTTCAATTGAATATTGTTGCGCTGGTGAACTGATGTACTGGGAAGAAACATTCGTGAAGTCTTTTTAACGTTTATTCATCAACCAAAAGTTTGGAGGCAAAGCACTTTCTAATTAAAGATTATTGTCTTAAATTATTATACGATAGGAAATTATAGTAAATAATGATACAAAACTAAATGATGTAAAAATAATTATACATGAGATTTGAAATAAATTTTAGAAAAGTTATCGTTAATTCCACGGGAAAAGATGTAGTCAAAACAAATAGGTTTTTAACAGTGACCCGTGAGCATCCGCCTCGAGAGCATCCGCCTCGAGCCGCGCTCCTCTCTCCTAACATTACTCCCCCTCTTTAAAAAGACTTGTCCTCAAGTCTGGTGATCTATATGGCTTCATTCTTGTCACATGTACTATTTGTCTCTTTTTCCTTTTTCCCTCTGCAATTTCGATGACTTCGTAGTTTACTGGTGATGTTTGTCGCAGTATTTGGTAAGGACCGATGTATCTTCTTTGTAGTTTGTCCGCTCTTCCTACTTTCCTTATTGGTGTCCAAATCAGTACCAGATCATTGATGGCATATTTAACTTCTCTGTGAGTTCTATCATATAACTGTTTGGATTTATTCTGTCTGGCTATTGTTTTAGAGGTGGATATTTCTTTTGCATCTTCTATTATTTCTAATAGGTTCGATACATATTCGTCATAGTCTTTGTGCTTAGAGAGCTCTGGCATATCAAAAGTCGAATCTAAGAAGGTCAATGGCTCTCGTCCGTGGATTAGGAAGTATGGTGAATAACCGGTAGTATCCTGTATGGACGAGTTATAGGCGAAAGTTACGAATGGAAGTATCTCGTCCCAATTCTGATGTCTCTCGTCGATATACATGGCCATCATATCAGCGAGTGTACGGTTCATTCTCTCCGTTTGGCCGTTAGTCTGGGGATGATAACTCGTCGTTTTCTTATGGAGCGTATTGCATATCTTTAGAACTTCTTTGAATAGTTTGCTCAAGAAGCAACTACCCCGATCAGATATAACTGTTTTGGGTGCGCCGTGTCGTAATACCACCTTTTGCAAGAAAAAGTCTGCAATTTCTTCCGCCGTCCCGCGGGGTAATGCCGCTGTCTCGATATATCTGGAGTAATAGTCTGTGCATACCAGGATCCAACTATTTCCTCTTCCAGATTTCGGGAATCTCCCCATCAAATCTATTCCCATTTTCTCAAAAGGTCTTGAAGCTGGTGGAATCGGCTGCAACAGTCCTTGAGGCAATTGGGAAGGTGTCTTGCGAAACTGGCATTCAGGACAACTCGATACATATTCTTCCACAGTTTTAAGCATTGAGGGCCAGAAATATTTGCTCTTTAAACGATTGTAAGTTCTTTTAATGCCCATATGACCTGATGTTGGATGGTCGTGCATATTTTCTAAGAGCTCTTTCTGTTTGTTTTCGGGACTATCAACAACCAAGGATCGCCAGTCACAGAAGGATTTTTCTTGAATAATTTCTTTTTGATTTTGGTGAAGTTCTCTCCATAGCTGTTTGGATTCTGATTTACCAAATTATCGATCTTTTTTATATAAGAATCATAATCATGTTCCTCATAATTAATTGTGGAAATAATTCTTTCCAGGATAGGACATCGTGACAATCCATCTGCATCTAGATGAGTTTTTCCAGACTTGTATTTAATGGCAAACTCATATTCTTGTAGTTCTAGTGACCACCTCGCTAATCGCCCTGCAGGGTTTATCATTTTTGCCATCCAGCACAGACTATGGTGATCGGTATATATAGCGAATTTTCTTCCGTAAAGATATGGTCTAAATTTTTTAATCGCCCATATGATAGCTAGGCATTCTTTCTCGGTTGTAGAGTAGTTTGTTTCTGCTTTCTGTAATGTCCTGCTTGCATAAGAAATTGGACGCTCTTTAGTGTTTTCGTTTAAATGAACAAGCACTGCTCCAAGTCCTTGGTCGCTTGCGTCTGTGTGGAGGCCTATAGGCTTATTTGATCGTAATGCGTTAATACTTCAGGAGAGATGAGTTTGTTTTTCAATGAATTAAATGACAACTCTTGTTCTTTACCCCATGCAAACGAATGGTTTTTGCGGGTCAAAATCTGTAAAGGCAATGCAACTTTTGAAAATTCTCTTATAAATCTTCTATAGTATGAACAAAGTCCAAGAAAAGCTCGGACATCTTTGACGGTTCTGGGCGTTGGAAATTTTCTTATACTTATAATTTTTTCTGGGTCTGGCGCGATTCCTTCATTTTAAACGACATGTCCCAAAATAAGAAGCTCGGTATATGCAAATCGGCATTTCGAAGCATTGAGTGTCAATCCTGCTGTTTTCAAACATTCTAAGATTGTCTTTAATCTGTTCAAATGGGAATGTAGATCTTCTGAGAATATGATGACGTCGTCGAGGTAACAGAGACATATTTTCCACTTATGGGTTCTAAGAACAGTATCCATTAATCTCTCGAAAGTTGCTGGCCCGTTGCACAATCCAAAAGGTAGAACTTTAAATTGATAGAGTCCATCAGGAGTGATAAAGGCTGTTTTTTCACGGTCCTGTTCTTCCACCTCTACTTGCCAGTAGCCTGAGCAAAGGTCGAGTGAAGTAAAGTACCTGGCGCCATGAAGGGAATCGAAGCAGTCATCTATGCGCGGTAGTGGATATTGGTCTTTTACTGTGACTGAGTTCAGATTTCTATAATCCACGCAAAATCTAAATGTTCCATTCTTTTTCTTCACTAGAATTATAGGGGATGCCCATGGACTTGAGGAATATGAAATAATTCCATTTTTTAACATACTGTTTATTTGATCACTAATTATATTCCGTTCTTTTAAAGATACTCTGTAAGGATTTTTCCTGATGGGGATATCGCTCGTTGTTTTAATTTGGTGTTTAACGAGATGTGTTCTACCCTTATACTCATCCGGCGCAGTGAACATCTCGCCATATCCACTAAGGAGGGTCAAAACCTGGCTGCGTTCTTCCGGACATAACCCAAGATTTATATCAAAATCAGCTCTAATAGAGGCTACTCTTTGGTTCCCCGTCTGGTACAGTCTGTCTACCTCCGAAAGTATTCCTATCTTCGTGTTCCGGAAAAGTTTTACAGGTTTGTTCGTACCGTTTAAAATCCATATGGTCAAATATTTCTTCGTATTAATCAATAGGGATCTGGTTGTTATAAGATTATATTTGGTTGTCAGAGAAGGAATATTCTCAATTTGTATTTCTCTGCCTGTAATGCTAGTCTTACTATATCCTTTTACTAAAAATAAACAATATTCAGGAATGATTTTATCCTCAGCTATATATGAGCATATCTTAAACTTGATTCATTTTGGTCAAATATATTTGGGGATTCCACCCACAAAGTATTATTTTGACAATTTATTAGTGCTTTATTTTGACTTAAAAAGTCATCTCCAAGGATTATTACAGGGTTGCATTTTTTTAAGATAATCATTTCTATTTCATATTCTTTCTTATTGATTTTAAATTTAACTCTTGACTTCCCTATTGCATTGAGTTTTTGATTATCTGCTGATTTTAATTTTAGATTTTTATCGGGTATGATTTTTAATTTCGAGCTTCTTAACAAGTTCCTCATCAATGCAACTGACCATTGCTCCGGTGTCTATCAGTCCTTCTATTGGCATTCCTTTTATTACAATGCGAATGGTTTTGTTTTTCTGAAGATTTACAATTAAATTTATTCTATCACCGGAGAGTTGCGATCCTTTTGACTTAATTAGTTTTTTGAAGCTACCCCTAGAGTAGGGAAGTCTTCCTCACTATGAATGTCGAAATCTGGATCCTCTCGCTCCCTATCCTCGATGCCTCTACAATTCTTTAGGTATTCCTCATGTGGTGAATTTGGTTCATCTATAGACCTCGTATATTGTCTTCGGATAGGTCTGATATTGTAGTTTTGGTGTTGGGGCTTATACGGGCAATACCTCGAAATATGTCCTTGTTCCGAGCAGTTCCAACAGATTCTTTTGTCATCCTGATACTGTCTTCGATAATAAGTATTAGGACGTGTGGATCTTTGCTCGTTGTTGCGATTTTGTTGAGGTGGGGGTGAATTTCGCAGATTAACGCCACTTGTTCCTGCTCTAGTTTCAATTATTCTTTTTCCCTCGAATTTACTCGGAATTATATTTTGCCTTCCATAGTCAGTTGGGCGCTCGTTCGATATTTGGGGTTTCTCGTTTGAAGGTCGTGCTGAACCTCTATAGTTGTTATAATTATATTTTCTTGTTTGAAATGGTTGGATAGGATTAGATCTTTGTCTGCAGCTTCTTCTCTGTTCGAAGTCAACCAGATGTTGATCAATGCGTCTTGCTAGTTCCAAGAATTCTTTAACTGTACTGCAAGGTGTCATTAATACGACAAGCGAGAGATATTTGTTTAGTCCAGTTTTCATATAATAAAGTTTATCCTCAGCGGACATTTTAGAGTTTACCTTGTTACACAAGTTGAGTACATCTTCAGCGTATCTTAGAGTAGATTCATTATATCCTTGTACTCTATTCTGGAGCTCCATGATTAATTTAAATTTTGTCGTATCTGCAATCTTAAAGTCTTGCATCAGTGTTTTCTTAAAGGTTGTCCAATTTGAAAATATTTGGGGGGTGTTTAGCTTTGCCCATTTTTTTGCAGGACCTTTCAGGTAACTTCTGGCATATGCCAGCATCACGTCCTCGGGCCATCGCTGCTGTCTTGCTAAAAGCTCGAGTTCTTCTAGCCACTAGGCTGGGTCCTCTTCAGAATACCCTCCGAAAAATTCTAGGCTTGGAGGTGGTGGCTGACAGAAAAAGACGTTGTTATTCCACGAGGCGGCATCTTCAGGATCAATGCGTCTTGTTGGCGAGGCGCTAAAAGATCTAACTGGTGGCAGGCCTTGTGTTCGCCTGCTTCTTCTTGGGTTGGAAACAGCATCTCCACCAGTGTTGCGCTGGTGAACTGATGTACTGGGAAGAAACATTCGTGAAGTCTTTTTAACGTTTATTCACCAACCAAAAGTTTGGAGGCAAAGCACTTTCTAATTAAAGATTATTGTCTTAAATTATTATACGATAGGAAATTATAGTAAATAATGATACAAAACTAAATGATGTAAAAATAATTATACATGAGATTTGGAATAAGTTTTAGAAAAGTTATCGTTAATTCCACGGGAAAAGATGTAGTCGAAACAAATAGGTTTTTAACAGTGACCCGTGAGCATCCGCCTCGAGAGCATCCGCCTCGAGCCGCGCTCCTCTCTCCTAACAATATTTAGTGCATTGTAGACATTTGTATATTCTCTAATCAAGTATTGGAGGAATGAGAATTTCTGAGATAAAGGCATTCTGTTGTATATATATTTCAAGTTTAATTGATTAATTGTTCTCACAGAGTATGTGTCTAAGATCACAGGTAAATAGGAGCTAACCGTGAGAAGATAAGTTTCTCTTTGTTTTCTATGTTATAAGTTTCTCCTTGAATTTAAATATTCTCTTGTGAATCAATAATGTTTGATTAATCATCTTGGAATCAGTATCTTTAAAAAGTCTAAACAAAGTCAACAATTGGTAGCAGAGCGTGGTTTGATATAAAGTTCAAAAGCGAAAATATGTAATCAGAAGATTAAGCAAGAAGTTTAATCAATAAAATTTAAAATATATGATTGTATTTGAATTAAATTGATTTTTCATTATTTTCAAAAGGCGAAAATGCCTGATTATAATTTTTTTCATCTCAAACGAACATTGAACCATTAACAGGATCTAATAAAATTTGAGCGTTGAAAATCGGGGCATTTCTGAGAGGAAGAAAATTATTTAAATATGTATTTTTCCGATTCAGAACCTGATATGGAAAAGAAAAGTTCTTGGGAGATTTGGAGTGAGAAAAATGACGAAGCTTTTGGGATAATCATCACGACGTTAACAAATGAACAAGCTGGAATGTTCATAGGAGAAACAAATGCGAAGAAATTCTGGGACTCACTAAGAAAAACATACATAGGCAATTTGGTAGATAATATCACTGATATAGGCTTAGAAATAAAGAACATTAGAATGAAAGGAAATGAAACTGTAGACAAGGCGGCAAAATATTTCTGTGAGAAGTTCTTCATTAGGTTATCAATTTCTTACAAGAGAACTTTCATTTCATATTGTCAGAGGCATACATCCAATGTAAATATTGCTATTGTCTTACGATCTAAGAGAGAAGCAACAATTTAAGAGATTCAACAAACTCTAAAAGAAGAGGAATCAAGAAGAAATATGAGATTCTACCAATCGGTTGAGAACGAACATGAACAAGCATACATAAATATAGATAGAAAATTCAACAATTTCTGCCAAAAAGATGTTTTGTTTGTATAAAAAAGAACATCTAGTTAAGGATTGTTGGTTTCGAGATAAGCAGAAACAAGGATATCAAAAGAAATGGACTCCTGATTATAGAAATCACAAATACAGTAGAGAACATTCTAATAACCTAGTGGATACTGTCTCTCTTTTGCAAATTAATAATGTTTGATTAATCTTCTTGGATTCAGTATCTTTAAAAATCTAAGTCAACATAATCACTTTTCAATTTGGCGTTGTTTTTTTTTTATTGTAACAAAGTATTTATTATTTTATTAACAGAATATTGCCACTCTGTTAATAAAAATAATAAAATTAATAAATACTTTGTTACAGTATTATTTTTTATGTTTATATTTTGCTATACTCTGTACACTTCTCTCTTTTGCTTATCTTTTGTTTATCACTCATAGTTTGTTCTTGCCTGAAATAATTGTTGTCTCATCCCGAAGTTGGTCTTCCCTAATTTTCCACGTGGCAATATATTCCCATTACTAGATGTTTACCTTTAGCCATTTTATAACTGTGTTTTTTTAAAATATATTTTATAGGTTCAAAGTAAACAAACATCATGTAGGATAGCACTTTCCACGAGTCTTTTAATATTTTCAACGGATAAAATAATAACTAATATTGCCAAAACTAAGAAAAATATTCAATGATATTCACTAGAACAGTAGAGGGTCGTTACTAGGACCTCCAATCCCGGAGCCAAATAATGATCCCGAAATCCCGGGATTCTGCTCGAAAAATCCCGGGATTACTGGTTTGTGCATGAAAACCATCGCAAAAATATATTTTCTTATCTAGCAATTTGGTAATCAAGCAGATGATGAGATAGAACACTTTTGACGTTTTGTTTATACAGCTGCACTTCGGGTCTTTTTTTTTTCGAGAGATTTGAAATTATTTTCATGCACTAATAACGAAGGGTTATTCTGCAAGATCTTTCCAAAATGGCAGCCTCTAGAATGAGAGTATGCAGCAGTATACATGGAGGGGGCCCCAGTTTTTGTTGACATGCAAATAGTGGCTTCTTAGATAGTAGCGGCATCCCTTTATTTTTGTGGCGGACCTGCGTTTAACATGGACCCGCCACTAACCTCTTATCTGGGCTACAAATTGTTTTTTTATATATTTTTTAAATCTATGTTTATACTCTCCATCCTGTACTCTGTATGCATGGGTCATCATGAACGCACTGCTCTGCTGTTCATTTTGTGAAACCCTCGCTAGCTTTTTTGTAATTTAATTTAAATTAAATTTATTTAATGTCATTTCATTAAATGCTTCGTCACTATCAATCATCAGCCTAAAGTAGTTTTCAACTTATACGAACATAAAACAAAGTCTCTAAAACAATATTATCGGACCTTGTTATTTCTCAATAGAAAACGCGTCGGACATTTTTGGTAAGCTTATTACTTCTTGATTGTGATGGCGAAGTTTATTCCTTTTAAATCAGAAGGAATCTGGTGCTATTACCAACGAGACGGATCTGGCCAAAATGCAGAGTATATAGCGTGCAAAAGGATTTTGAAATGCCACGGTGGGTCAACAAAAGGGCTGCATGTACACCAGAAGGCGGTCCACGGAATCGAAACTTCGAAGAGAAAAGTTAAAGACGAAGTTGATACACAGACGCCTGCAAAAAAGACCCCCAAGATATCAATTCTCGATCATTTTCGGTCTGTTTCCATCGATCGATCGACTTATTCTGTGCTAGCTAGAATGATAGCTCTCGACGGATTGCCATTCTCCGTTTTTGTAACATCTAAGGATCTACGCAAATGCCTCAATGCTCTTGGACATGAAATTCCTCTCTCCGCAGAGACCATTGAGATTAAAGTGTGTCGTTATGCGGACACATTTCGTGAGAAGGTCGTTCGAGAGCTTCAGATGGAGGAAGAAAAGGGGCAACTTTTCAGCCTTACGCTGGATGAATGGACGTCAATCAGAAGCAAGCGTTACCTGAACATTAATATTCATAGCCGTACCAAGGTGTGGAATCTTGGCTTGACTCGAATATCTGGAGTATTTTCCTCTGAACAATGCGAATATGTCATTGGTGCTAAGCTCTTGGAGTTTGGAATCGACTTCGAAACTGATATTGTGTGTGTTACAACTGATGTGTGCGCAATGATGGTGAAATTGGGTCACATTATTGGTCCACTGCAACAGCTCTGCTACGCGCATGGTCTCCATCTGGCTGTGATGAATGTACTTTATGCTAAGAAAAAAGAGAGGGTTGTTCCTGAATTCGTTTCCGCAACAGTAAATGAAGCAGAATCTGACCTTTCCGAGGATGACAATGAGGACACTTCTCCATTTAACGTTAGGCGCAAAATATATGGCTTTCAGGTTGTTTTAATCGAAGTAAGTGCCACGTCATTGGCACTACAAGTATATAAAAAATTAAATATATAACGAACGAAACGATATACCTCTTGGAGTAGAAGACGAAAATGTTTTTCAATCCCGGGATATCCCGGGATCCCGGGATTGAGAAAAAAGCAATCCCGAATCCCGGGATTTAAAATATGTACCGGGATTGGAGGCCCTAGTCGTTACACATGAGTCATATCTAAACCAAAAGGTCAACTTCTGGGCGATGTTTTATTTCAACATAAAAAGATATTTAAAATGATAGATATGAAAATGGTTGAACTTTAGGATTGAAAGTAACTTTGTGTGGGAATGTAGTAAACTTTCAACGCCATATTACGCTCACAATTTAATTTCAAATTGTATACTTGTCAATTCTAATATACATCATATAAACTATTAATTATCATTACTCTTCACAATTCATCCTTTCATACTTCATCCCTAAGGTTTAGAAATAATCGTTATTTCTCCTTAAATAAATTTCGATTTTTCCTTCAAAAGAAACACATGCGGGATAGCATTTCAAATGTTGTTTCATAAACTCTTAGTGTTTTTTTCTGTCCATATTTCGTTCATGTTTATTTAACCAGAAATTTCGTATGATTAAAGAGTATAAATAAGCTAGATGAAGGCGTGGACTCCGCTCCGAAGCCCACGGCGTTCTCGGAGGTCAGCCTCCGACAGAAGGCGCCCAGGGCCGCGGCGTCAGCCAGGGCCGAGCGCGTAGGTCGGGCGATGAGGTGTTCCTCCACGGTGAGGTCCCGGACTCGGGCTCCGCGCCAGCGGGCGGGGGCCAGGAGGTCGGGATGGCGGAGGTACCGGCAGCCGCCGATGATAGGGAGGTTCAGCAGCTGAGCTGTGGGGACCGCCCGGTGGTTGAGGCCCAGGATGTTGGAGGCCTTCTCCCACAACTTCAGCAACCGGAGACGGCGGGGCTGGAGACGGGTGCCGTCCGGTGGAGGGTGGATCCAGGCTTCACCGCTGTTGCCGCCGACCAGCCAGCTGAAGGTATTTCTGCCTCCGCGGAGCGCGACCTGCAGGCGAGCTGGAGCTGGGTCGCGAGGTCGAGGAGGCCGAGGCCTCCGATGGTGACCGGCCTCGCCATGACGTTGGCGGGAAGCCACGCCGTGTGGTCTGGCCCCCAGACGAACCTCGCCAGTCGGGCCTGCAGCTTGGCGATGGTCGGGGGTGATGGGAGGTATCCATGCAGGTGGTGCTGGATCGTGGACTCCACCAGCGTGTTCGCCGCTCTTGCTCGTCCGACGAGGGAGAGGCCGCGGGTGAAGGGCGTCCATCTGCTGCACGCAGTCTCCAGGAGGGCCAGGAGATGCTGCTCCCGGTGGGCGACGGTGCTCCTGTGGGCGATGTCGAGCCCGAGGACCCTGATGGAGGAGGTCGACCAGGAGGCGCCGAGAGGGGAATCGCCGCGGTTGCGCCAGGCGCCTCACCAGATGCCAGCGATCTTCCGGAGGTTCACGCCAACTCCGGAGGCCTGCTTATAGTCTTCGAAGACGGTCGCCACCCGCTCAAAGTCCTCGTCGCGATGTAAAAGGAGGACGATGTCGTCGGCGTAGGCGATGACGTTGCCCACGCCGAGGGTCAACTCCAGGCGACGTAGCAGCGGCCCCGTGGCGATGCTAAAAAGTGCGGCGCTCACGGCGCAACCCTGTCTTAGGCCGTTGAGGAGGGGGAAGGCGGTGGTGTAGAAGCCTCCGGCCCAGATGGTGGCGTCCGCCCCGGCGTAGAGGATGCTAATCCAGGCCCTGAAGGCCGGCGGGAGGCGGAGGAACGTTAGCAGGGACTCCAAGAAGCCGCGGTCTAGTGAGTCAAAGGCGGACTCCAGGTCTAAGCCCATGACGGCCAGCGGCGAGCCCAGGGCGGTGGCCTTCTCGGCGGCGTCCGTCACCATGGCGATGTTCCATGACGGGGACCTCCCGGTGACGGCGTAAGTCTGGCATTCCAGCACAAGGGTCCGCAGGAGGGGCTTGAGGCGCCGGTGAAGGATGGCGGCTAGGACCCTGTAGTCGGCCGAGGGCAGCGCGACGGGCCTGTAGCCGTCAAGGCCGCTACCTCCGCGGGCCTTGGGCACGAGGCAGATGGAGCTGCGCCGCGTCGACGGAGGCAGGGCACCGCGGAGCCGTGATGCCGCGAACACTCGGGCCAGAGCTTCCGCGAAGAAGTCCTCGTTGAAGGCGACGAGGAGCTCGCACGGTAAGCCGTCCCAGCCGGGGGCCTTTCCGCGAGGGAGGTGCTCGATGGCGTTGGCGATCTCGCTGGGGCTGATGTCCGGCCGGTGGAGCGGGTCCTCCTCACTCAGCTCGCGGGTGGTGGTGGGCGCGCTGCTGGCGATGAAGGCAGCTCCCGCAGCTGGATCGCTGGTGGGACGGGCGAAGCGGGGCTGGAAGGTCGCGTACGCCCTCCGCCGAAGCTCGGGGCCCTCGATGATGTTATCCTGCTCGTCCCTGATGACGCTGACCGGGCGTCGGAGGCGGATGGCGCGTGCTAGGTCCGGCAGCGATGGGTAGTCGGCCCGGATGGAGGAGGCCTCGAGCTGCGCCGCGATATAGCGCCTTGCCCTGTAGATGTAGCTGTCGCTGGCAGCGTGGCGCGGATCGTGCAGGGATCTGGCCTCCGCCAGCAGTCCTGCCTTGATGGTGGTCCACCTGTCCCATAGGATCCCGTCGTCGTCATCGTGCGTCATTTCTTCCTCGAGCTCCCGGATGTAGCCAGCCAGATGATCGAGAACGAGGCCCGAGCGGAGCATCGCGGCCAAGCGAGGCTGGGTGGGGGAGGAGACGGCGGTGATGGGCGGGCCCACCTGGAGCAGCACGAGGCGGTGGTCCGAGAGGTGGTAGTGGCTGGTCGCGTAGATGGACACGCGATCCAGGACTCCAGCAGGGACGAGGATCCGGTCCAGGCGGCTGGATTCGACTTGGTCGCCGTGCATGGCGACTTTGGTGGGCGGCGTCGAACTGGGTGGCCACGTCGACCAGCGCGGCCAGGTCCAGAAGAGTGGCGAGGGCATCCGACGACGATGATGATGAAGGGCCCCGATCCCTGATATTAAAATCGCCGATGATCCAGCAGGCCCGCTCCTCCTCCTGTGCCGCTGTCGCCGCCAGGAGCTCCAGTTGCCGGTTTCTCTCCCGGGGTTCATGCGCCAGATGAACGGCGATGGCCGTCATCTCCTCGCCGTGGACATCTATGGTTGCCAAGGCGATGTGGCCCGGCCACAGGATGCGCTGTGGTAGCACGGCTACGCCTGGTCCGAAGACGCAGGCGAGTCCGGATCCCGAGATGACTACGGGATGGGCCAATACAACAGCGCTGTAGCCGAGGCAGAGGTCTTGGCCGCTGCCCAGATGAAATGCGTTTGTCGCCTGGACAAACGCGATGTCCACGTGATGTTGCCTGAGGAGATGACAAAGGGCAAGGCTCCTCCCCCGAGTGGCGAGCCCTCGCGCGTTGATGGTGCCGACGCGGTGGTTCATTGGCGCTGTAGGCCACGCAGGACTATCCTGGTCTTCTGGAGGGTCTTGCGGATGGTGGAGTTGGAGTCTGGGCACGAGGCCTTGAAGGTTTCGTGCAACTTGTCGAGGGTGGCGACCTGTGCCTCTGTTAGCTTGGGCGCTAGCCTCTTCATGGTGGTTTCAGAGGTGAGGAGCTGCTGTGCGTCCTTGCAGTTAAGGCCGGGCAGCTTGTCCCAGTCGATGGAAAGGGTGGGGGTCTCCTCGATATGCTTCAGCAGCTGTTTGAGTGCGGATTCTCCCCGGGCAGGCGTTGAGGGAGGTGAGGTCAGCTTCTCCACCGACATCTCGTGGTCGAGCGGAGAGATGAGAGGCTCGAGGAGCCGCGGGGGAGCCAGGGGAACAGGGAGGGCGGCATGGGCGGGCTGGGCGAGATCCATCGGTTCGGCAGGATGGGGCGCCGAGGGGATCGCCGGAGCCTCTGTTGATGTCTTTGCCGGTTGGACAGGGGACGCCGGTGTTGCGGGCGCCGGTGCCGTCTTCCTTGGCTGCTGAGGAGGAGGAGGAGGAGGAGGGGGGGAGGCCTTGCGTCGGTGGGAGACGCTGCTTGCCTGGGGCTGCCGTTCCCTTGCCTGGCGAGCGCTGGGCAGTTGGCTCTGCGGTGGCCCTGTTTCCCGCATTTTGAGCATTTGATGCCAAAGGAGAGGAAGGCCTGCAGGGTGTCTCCCTTGGACTGGATCTAGAGGCGGGCGGCAGCCTGTCCAGTTTGATGCCGTCGTTGAGCAGGATGAAGGCCTCCCGGCGGCCGTCGGTAAAGGTGAACTCCCCCATTTTGACCATGATGGGGGCGATGGAGGTGACCTTCTCGTATGGGCCCAGAGCGTTTACGACGGTTCTGTCCTCCACAAAGCCGGGCAGGTTGGCGATGATGATTCGCTCAGCCCTCTTGCGGTAGGGGAAGACCCTAAGGGTCGTTCCCTCGATCTCTAGGCCGCCTTCAACTAGACGGAGCGCAAGATCCTTGGTCTCCAAGCCCACGATGTAGTGGCTATTCATCTTGTTGAACTGTGTTATGCCTCCAGGCCCTCCGAATAGCCTGCTCATTGCCCGGATGTAGGAGTAGTCCGGGATGTCTGGGCACAGCTCCACGAAGACGTAGTTCTCGTGGGTGGAAGAGGTCTGCCTCGCCCTGGCTGCGGCGATGTTCGCGCGTGTCGCCTTGATCTCCTGAGGCGGCACTGCTCTCGGCCCTGTTGGCCGCTTCCGCTGCTGGGAGCTGCGCTGGTCTCCAGGCTTGTTGGGCTGCCTTGCAGCGTGCTCAGGTGACGTTGAGCCGCGGCGCCTCTTCTTGCCCTTCACGACGATGAAATCGTCGTTGGCGCCCACCTCCGCCATCTCGCTGTCGGCCCAGTTGAGCGAGGCCGGGTTAGCTGGATTCTCGCTGAGAGAGGCGAAAAATTCTCGCCTGGTTCTGATCCAGTGCTGGGCCTCTCAGGCACTTGTTCAGCGGATCGAGAGGGTTCTTTTGATACCAAACTCGTATTGGCAATCGCCTTTTACACACACTCCAGAGGCGAAAACGGCGGAGCTCGCGAAAACGCGGCCGCACGATCGAGTGTGCGTGTGTGTGTGTGTGTGTGGTTCTCTATAGATGACCTAATTAAGAAGAGAGTTAACCGATAAACAACTAGTATTACATTACTAGTACTGATATATTACACTAAAGGATACTCGTTAGCATTGCGATCAAGTTTAGGGAATTGTTCCGCACCTATATATTATATACATATTTTCAATATATGTGTGTGGGGGGATAAAAACATTTTGTTTAATTTCAACTTTTTGAAAATTGAATTCCTGATTTATATCAATATATTATGCGCGCTTAGAATGGAGAAAAATGGTTCGTGCAAGTTTATACAAGCATATATTTATATTAAATAATAAAAATAATATATTGAATTGAATAAAATATTTATTTTCCTCAGCGCCTGAGTTTGTGTATACCAAAATGTAATGCCTTGATAAAGACGCTCAGCCAACCGAAATATTGGCAAATAAATCTTTTATTCAATTCAATATATTCCTTTTTATTATCTAATGATTTAAGTATAGATTGCTCTATTTTCAATATATATTTATATATAAGCTTGTTTTTATTATTTATTGTTTATATTATTATTAAAACATTATTGATTATTTTCTGTATAATTTACATCTATATATATAAAAATGGATGTTTGTTGGTCCGTTGGTCCGTCCGTTCGTTAGTGATAATCTTCTACATCGCTCAACCAATCGTGATGAAACTTTGGGAAGATGTTTAGTATACTACCGGAATGGTTTCTGGCTAATTACTCTTTAGAAATAACCTTTCGTTGCATTTTTATTTACAATAAAACGTAAATTCACTCGCAATCAGCGCCCCCTCGCGGCAGACGTATGGCCTGAAATAGCCTCGCATGAGCTTATTTGTAACGTCAAGCTTAGCCTATAGGTTAGGTACACAGCTTCGTACCCCCGCAACCTAGGTTCGAGGCTCAGCGTGGGTGTTTTTTTTTTTTTTTCATTTCTTTTATATTATTGTAGCAAATTATTAAAAATATTATTTTATTTAAAATGTAGGCTTTTTAAAATAAAAATTAACATAAACAATCTTTTAATAATATTTGTAACAAACCTAGGTTCGAGGCTCAGCGTGGGTGTCTTTTTTTATTTTCATTTCTTTTATATTATTGTAGCAAGGTCTGTTTTTACAGCATTATTATATTTTGATTGGTTTATTTTAAATATGTTATGAAGGCTCTATGTAATACTATTTAGAGCACATTATACATTTTAAACACCTAAGCCCCCCTCTTTTTTATATTGTAGCAAAGTATTAAAAGTATTATTTTATTTTAGATGTTTGCCATGAAACTTTGGGAAGTTGTTTAGTATACTACCCGAACGATTTCTGGCGAATTATTTTAAAATAATATTTGTAACAATAATTATAGCGAATTTTAAGACATATTTTTATATTCTGTGTTTGTGCATATATAAATATTTTACAAAAAATGTGAGAACGTTCTATTAGAATATCTCGAAAACAAAAAAACAATACATATAAACGAGTTCACTGACATTTATTAATGCAGTGATTATAATCAATGATTACAATGAAGGGCTATATTATCTATATATATAAAAATCACTTTCAAATTTTAACGTAACGTTCCATTCTCAATCCCGTAGGGCTTTAGATCGGCTAAAACATTTATATCTTTATAAGTGAATATTAATTTTACTGTACTGAATAGTTTAGTATAATATGTTAATTTAACATATTACAATTTAGCCACAGCAACGCGTGGCCGGGTTCGCTAGTACTCTATAAAGTAGTGGGTAGAGTATTTCAAAATATTAAGAGCTTTTAAGTTCCATTGGGGTTTCAAATCGAAGTGTTTTCTAAGATATAAAGATAGGATAACAGTTTATCTTGTTTTTGTGTTTATGTAGTTTGGAAAGGTTCACCAGGTGGCTGGTTTGCCAACACTGATTACATTATTATTAACGCACTAACGCGCCATCTGTTATGAAAATTCGAAACTATTATAGAAGCGTATGATTATTTTACAAATTAAACAACTTCTACTGCCCTTATTGCAATGGATTCACCACTGATGAGCCAGGCCCTCCAATTAATTTTTACATTGCAGTAAGGGCAGTAGAAATTGTTTAATTTATAAAAGAATCATACGCGTCTATAATAGTTCCGAATTTTCATAACTGATTATTGTATTACATTGAGTTTCCAAAAACAAAACACAACTAAATAGGCAAATAATAAATAAATTTTGGAATGTATTCATTTACTATTTCCCTCTATCGTAAGTGATGATTCAAAGAGCTTCTAAACGGCAGATTTTCTGAAGATTATCTCTGCTCATGCCAGAGATTGAAGAGGTGAGAATAATAAAAGAAAATGAGACCTAATCCCAATAATATATTAGTGTGTGACGTTTCGGCAACAACATTGTCACCATCATCAGACAAAAGAATAAATGATAAAGAATAAATAAATTATTCTTTTGTCTGATGATGGTAACAATGTTGTTGCTGAAACGTCACCCACTAATAAATTATTTGGATTAGGTCTTATTTTCTTTTATTATCTATATATATAAAAATGGATGTTTGTTGGTCCGTTGGTCCGTCCGTCCGTCCGTCTGTCCGTTCGTTAGTGATAATCTTCTACATCGCTCAACCAATCGTGATGAAACTTTGGGAAGATGTTTAGTATACTACCGGGATGGTTTCTGGCTAATTACTCTTTAGAAATAACCTTTCGTTGCATTTTTATTTACAATAAAACGTAAATTCACTCGCAATCAGCGCCCCCTCGCGTTAGACGTATGGCCTGAAATAGCCTCGCATGAGCTTATTTGTAACGTCAAGCTTAGCCTATAGGTTAGGTACACAGCTTCGTACCCCCGCAACCTAGGTTCGAGGCTCAGCGTGGGTGTTTTTTTTTTTTTTTTCATTTCTTTTGTATTATTGTAGCAAATTATCAAAAATATTATTTTATTTGAAATGTACGCTTTTTAAAATAAAAATTAACATAAACAATTTTTTAATAATATTTATAACAAACCTAGGTTCGAGGCTCAGCGTGGGTGTCTTTTTTTATTTTCATTTCTTTTATATTATTGTAGCAAGGTCTGTTTTTACAGCATTATTATATTTTGATTGGTTTATTTTAAATATGTTTGTTATGAAGGCTCTATGTAATACTATTTAGAGCACATTTTACATTTTAAACACCTAAGCCCCCCTCTTTTTTATATTGTAGCAAAGTATTAAAAGTATTATTTTATTTTAGATGTTTGCCATGAAACTCTGGGAAGTTGTTTAGTATACAACCCGGACGATTTCTGGCGAATTATTTTAAAATAATATTTATAACAATGATTATAGCGAATTTTAAGACATATTTTTAAATTCTGTGTTTGTGCGTATATAAATATTTTACAAAAAAATGTGAGAACGTTCTATTAGAATATCTCGAAAACAAAAAACAATACATATAAACGAGTTCACTGACATTTATTACTGCAGTGATTATAATCAATGATTACAATAAAGGGCCATATTATCTATATATATAAAAATCACTTTCAAATTTTAACGTAACGTTCCATTCTCAATCCCGTAGGGCTTTAGATCGGCTAAAACATTTTTATCTTTATAAGTGAATATTAACTTTACTGTACTGAATAGTTTAGTATAATGTTAATTTACCATATTACAATTTAGCCACAGCAACGCGTGGCCGGGTTCGCTAGTAATCTATAATTCAAATTATGCTTTATCAGGTGAGAGTAGTGTTAAATACAAGAGTCAATCTAAGGTTTTGTAATATCGAAAGGTTTTATCTGTCTCCTCACCTGATTATTTTAACTACCGCTATAGCAACTGATATCTTTTTCTGAAGCTGCCCAGGTTTTTATCACAATTTTTATCGTTTCTTCATTGTTTTTTTATCAGCTTCAATTAAACCTTAAAATGGATTGTCAAATAGATTTTTAGAAAACCCTATTGAGCTTAATTGGGCTGAAATGATGCATAAGCAACAATAAAGACTTGACATTTGAACAGGGAACGGTTTGTGGGTCACAGTACAACAAGAAAGTGGTTCAAGTAAATTAATTTAGTGACAGGAATCTTTAAAATAATTCAAAGGGACTGGTAGGTTAGGAACCATAGATAACAACGCTTTTTTTCTAAATACGGAGGCACATGCTACACCCAGCACTCAGAGAATCAACTTATCGTGATATAATCGATTTATATATTTGCTTTCAAATTTGGGATTTATTTTTGATATATCCCAGTTTACGAGCAAGTCTGATATTTTACTGGCTAAGTCAATCTAACTAACGTGTTTTCAGAAAACATTTTACATATTTCTCATCATAAACAATTTGAAATTAATTACGGGGATATTGTATTTGAATTTCAAATGTATAAACAATTGGAGTAATAATTAGACACATAATAAAGTATTTAATTAAAAAGCATATTAAGAAAAAGGCATCTCCTTATCGTGCAACTGAAAGTTGCTGATGGCTTGCGCCATCTATCGGAATAAATATAAACTATTCTCGTTGATTTTTAATTATTCCAGAATTGGCCAAATAGCCTCAAGAATGGGTATTTGGCCAATTCTGGAATAATTAAAAATCAACGAGAATAGTTTATATTTATTCCGATAGATGGCGCAAGCCATCAGCAACTTTCAGTTTCACGATAAGGAGATGCCTTTTCTTAATTTATGTACCTTATCCCAGTACAATATCACATTTGTACTATTTTTCTAAAAAGCATATATTGGATCAAAATATAATTTATTTTACCAATATTCCAGTTGGCTGAACGCCAACCTTTTTCAAGGTATTATAACATATTTAATGTGTGTCAAAAACAAATTCGGCGGGCCATGACGTCAATAGAACAAAGTTAAAAATATTTAAAACGATAGTAAAGTGTATAAAATAGTTATCAATGTTTTCTTTTAATACAAAAATATATTATTATAGAGAATAAAAAATAAATTCCTGCGGTTCAATTGAGTTGATGGATATTTAATTATAATTGAAACTATACTACCCAATGAAATATTGAAAGTAAAGATTACCAGATCCAAATTCTAATCGTAATCAACAATATAGCTCGAAAAGAACTAAAAATGCCTACGTAAGCATTGAGGAAAGGTTTGACAGACGGCTTCAAGCTATAAATTATAAAAAAAAGTGAGAATATGGGAACTAGAACTCGTAGGGCAAGAGGTAGGAATTATACAAAAGGTGCATGATGCAACAACATAACACACAAAAATACATACACTAATATACAGCTTTATTAAGACCACAGATCTTATACAGATTCACTGCTGGAAAGAAGCATAGATGGAACTCCTATACTCCAAGCAGCACAATTCAACAACAGTCTCCAGGTCCGACGCATGTCCAGTGACCAGCAAAACACAAAATCAATTTTCTCTAAATAATCTATTTTATATATTAAAAAATATATATATATTAAAAATGACATATCCTGACCAGGAGCACATGTGCTTTACAGAAGGCAGAGCGCCATCTGGTGGAACAGAAATCAACTAAACATTGATTTGGCTAACCCAATTTCTTGATAAATCAAGAAAAGCCATCCACGAACGCGTTTCGCGCTTTTGGCGCTCGTCATTTATCAAGAAATTGGGTTGGCCAAATATCAGGGAACAGGCTAAATCAATGTTTAGTTGATTTCTGTTCCACCAGATGGCGCTCTGCCTTCTGTAAAGCACATGTGTTCCTGGTCAGGATATGCCATTTTTAATATTGATTTCAACACCTGATCTTTTTATCTTTTATTTTTTCTTTCGTTTTTTAATATATTAAAATATGAAATTGAATATTTTTTGAGAGCATTCTATCAAACTGCATTTAAGTAACTACGAATTGAAATAGCAATCGAATTTAAGAAAGAATTAAAATTTCAAATGAAGATATAGTTCGTGCACAAACATATTTAAAAGATAAGATAAATATAAAGGAAGAGAAATGTATGTGGCTTGAAGAAATGACGTGACGAGATATGAACAAAGAGAAATCTGGGATGCTGCATCCTCCTCCCGACCTTGGATAACACGACCTAGATAGGTCGTGCTTTCTTATTGATTGGATCAACGTGTGTTTGTGCAATCTTCACATTGTTATTCTTTATTATATTTATCTTATTGATGCATTGACATGTATTGCCATTTAACTCATGTAACAATTAGCCGTTAAACAAATTACCCGACTTTGCTTGTATACCGACCGAGCGAATGTTTACAATCCAAAATTGCATTTCGACAATCGTTTATTTAACCTGTTGAACTGTCCGTCGTTCTGTTAAAATGTCCACAAATCTTGTAATCAATTTTACTATACTCTTATATATATAGAGCACCTATAAAACTGAAATTTGGTATAATTGTTTAAACTGATGACAAGTGCAAGTTGACAAAGTATCCGATTTCTGAGTTGTCGGTATGATTGACGCAATATAACTCATATTAATTTCTATATTCAATAAAAATTGTTGATAATATTTTATACAATTCAGAAAACACATCATTGTTCGGAATAGATTCGCTAAATACATCTAGTAATGAAAGTTAGCAAAATTATAGAATACTTTTCAATTTTGATATACTTTCTGACCACACTTAGATGTCTGGTATTTAATAGACTTGTTCAATCCAACTATCATCGCAAGTTTATAATATCTCCGACTTCTAGGTGGCTGCGAGGCTGGGAAATAGAGAAGAAATTAAAATTTACTTTCAAACGAATAAAAATAGGCGCAGTTGTTTCTTTGACGTAATGAGCGTCAAAATATAGAACCCACTCTATATATCTGGAACTTATAAGTATAATATATACATTTACAGTATAATACATACAGTATAATAGATACATTTTTGAATTTATAGAATTTAGGACTCTATGGTTGGTCCAAACGTTAAATCTCTGTCGCTATTTTGCAGGATGTGCAGGACAATCTTTATTCTCCCATATCGACCAGAACCATTAGTCGCAGGCGTCCTTTTACGAAGCTTATCATTGACCCAACGGCACAGACACCTCCATTTTCATTTTTATCGGTAAGAGGCACATGGACTGTGGAAAGGCACGGAGTAGTGTTCTGAGATGGATATCGCTTCTGTTTCAGCAATGGCTGCCACTGAGTAAGAGTTTGGCGCTGTCTTGGTGACAGGTCCAATTCACAGCATCTGTCTAACGCCGCACCAAGGTGTGGAAGCATTGGGTAGCCACCGTCTATGATAGTTCACATCTGATTCAGAAAGAGGGCACTATGACGGCTCAACGATACTTAGATGACGTGCTATGGCTGATGACGCTAACCGCTATTCAGGGAATACCAAATGTCATTTTACAGCAGGATAACGCCCGACCTCACACAGTAGGCATTAGCCTACATATCCTGCATGAAACCTCGGTGCTTCCATGGCCACGAGCCTCCCCTGAACTATTACTTATAAAAACACTTAAGGAAACCTAATTAGACGTCTTTAGCGTGCACTTCCACAGCCTCGTTCAGAAAATTAACTGTGGCTGATGATTTAAATTAGCTGTATTGAACGAGTCTACCAATTTCATGACTTCTGTATGGTCTGGAAGTATATTAAAATTGAGAACAAAATATTTATAATTAATTATAGATATTAATATATTAGTGTCCATTGCCGACCACCCAGAAGTTTGATATAATGCCAACTTGAAATGTCATAAGGGTTGAACAATGGAACCGAATTTCTGACTTCTAGGTTTCCTGTAGGTATTTTATAAATCGATCACAATATTCAAAAGGAAAAATAGAATTTAGCCAATTCCCGATCACCCCGACCTTTCAAAGGTCTGACACTTTGTCAACTTACATTCGCATTGTAGAATTAAAACTCTTAAAATCACGATCATAAAAAACAATAATAAACGTTAAGAGGAGCTTCTTGTGTAAAATTCTTTAATACCGCAAGCTTTCGAACACAACGTTCTTCGACGGGCGAGGATAGTAAACAGTACTAACATATTATTAGAGGAAAAAAGCTAATATATACACCAATAAATTTACATACTTAAGAGAAAATAGCGTAAAAGAGAAAAAAGCATAGCTATTTAAACAGAAATTTACATGTTACAAACGTGACAAAGAAAATATACAATAAACTTTGCATGAGACTAAAAACTAAGGTAAAAATTATTAAAACGGCGAAATCCCTACATTAAAAGCACATAGAATGTAACGGCAAATGGAGGCTAAAACCCAAAAAGACAAAGGCAGGGGGGGGGGCACACCCAGTGCTACCATTATCTTTGAGATATAAAAAACCGGGGGGGGGGGGGAGAAAGGCTATTCATAGAGTATCTGGTAAATGTCTGGGAGGTCAATTCTGCGGTTACAGCTATTGTTTTGTGTGGAGATAATCGATTCTAGGCAGAGTCTGTGATGTTTGTTATGTATGTGTCGGTATTTAACTTGAGGGTGGTCGAGATCAAAACTATGGCCTGTTTGAGATATATGTGTGAAAATTAAGGATTTAGGATCTTTATTGCGGATGTTGCGTCTGTGTTCTGAGATTCGGATGCCAGTGGTTCTGCCTGTTTCCCCAACATAAGAAGTTGGGCAATTCAGGCACTGTATGGAATATATTGCACCGGTTGAGTCTATGGGTAGGGTGGGTTTATCAGATTTGGTGATTTGATGTCTAAGGATGGTGGCTAAGTTGGGGGGACTATTGAAGAGAACTTTTAATCCATATGGGCGTAGGACTCTGGATATAGATACTGCGGCAGGGGAGAACGGAAGCCAACAGGTGGCCTTATGAACTGTAGTGGTTCTATGGACACATGGATCAAAAGCATGTTTTTCTATAAAATCTATGGGATAACCTGCGGTTGTTAATAAGGAATGGATTCTGGATCTTTCTATTGTTTTAAAAATGGGTAAGGAGCAATGGGTGAAAATTCTTTTAGTTAAGGTCCTGACTGTATTAATTTTAAATGCGATGGGACTATTGGAGGAGAAATGCGTATATTGGGGAGGGATGTGCTTCTTATGGAAAACAGAGGTGTGAAAAGACTGAGGGGTACGAATAATAAGAATGTCCAGGAAAGGTAACACAAAGTCTATTTCTGTTTCATATGTAAACCTAATGAGGGGGTTGAAATTATGCAAGGTACTGTATGTTAGTTGGAGGCTGTCTATTTTAATAATGCAAAAGATATCGTCTACATATCTCCTCCAATAGTATATATCGGAGGGGAGGGCTTGATTGATCCATGTGTCCAAAGAACTCATGACTATTTCAGAGATAATTGAAGAGAGGGGGCTACCCATAGGGGTTCCTCTGGTCTGTTTGTAAAACTGCCCGTTGAAGGTGAAAGTGCAAACCGAGAGGCAGAGGGAAGCTAGTTGTAGAATATGGGAGGCCGTTTGTGTGTCAATGTTATTGGTAATAAGGAAAGATTGCAACTTGTCAGCAATGAGGGAGTGTGGAAGTGAGAGGTATAACGATGTGATGTCAAAAGACACCATACTGTGTAGGGGTGGTGGTTGTAAAACAAGGAGGTCTTCTATGAAACTGGGGGGATGCGTGATTCTATATGTGTTAGGATTGTCTTTCATGAGAGGGGACAAAAAACTTACCAAAAACTTGGCTACAGAATATGTTGGCGAAAGGTGATAAGCTATTATGGGTCTGAGTGGGACCCCCGGCTTGTGTACTTTGGGCAAGCCATAAATATAAGCATCTTTATCAAGGCAAGACGTAAATTGAGCAAATTAATCAGGCGTGATGATGCTGGACTTCTTCATGTCGTGAAGCGACTTTCTGAACGATTTGGTTAAAGCACGATTTTCCTGGGGTGAAATGGAAGAAAACGTAGTGTCATCCTGGAGAATGTCTATCATCTTAGATTGATAATCTGAGCGATCCAGTACGACAGTGTGGCTTCCTTTGTCTGCTTTAATAATAATAAGAGACTTGTAACTCTTCAACTTCTTGATAATCGGGCGATGTCTATTGCTGGAAGATGGTATCTGTGAAGGTCTGCGGAGAATTTGAACTACGGCGTTTCGTACTTTAAGAGTTTCAAGATGATTAAGTGAGCTTGTGACGCCTTCGATTCCGGCAATTATTCTAGGGACGTCCGGTCTAACAGGGGGGATGAATTGCAGACCTAACGCCAAGATCCTTTCCTCTCTTTCAGACAGCTTGGTTGAAGACAGATTTAGGACGTTGGGAGGAACAGATCCTGTAGACTCGGCGACATCTAGAAAATGAAACTTTCTTTTCCAATATGCAAATTTTGATAGATGCCTATTCTTAAGCGAAACTTCTTATTGATGAACCTTAAGGGTGATGGATCTTACCAGGCAAGCGATGTCGTACGCAGACATTAACTGGTGGAGAAGAAAGATGAGGCCTTTGATAGATCTGGAGAGGAATCTAATATTTAATATATTAGATTTAATAAAATATTCTTCTCCACCAGTTAATGTCTTTCGCCGTTTTAATAATTTTTACCTTAGTTTTTAGTCTCATGCAAAGTTTATTGTATATTTTCTTTGTCACGTTTGTAACATGTAAATTTCAGTTTAAATAGCTATGCTTTTTTCTCTTTTACGCTATTTTCTCTTAAGTATGTAAATTTATTGGTGTATATATTAGCTTTTTTCCTCTAATAATATGTTAGTACTGTTTACTATCCTCGCCCGTCGAAGAACGTTGTGTTCGAAAGCTTGCGGTATTAAAGAATTTTACACAAGAAGCTCCTCTTAACGTTTATTATTGTTTTTTACATTCGCATTATCATGGCTTGAACAAGTGTACCAAATTTCTGACTTCTAGGTCTTCTTTAAGTATTTTATAAAGCTATCACAATATTCAAAAGGAAAAATAGAATTTTGCCAATTCCCGATCACCCCGATCTCCCAAAAGACTCATACTTTGTCAACTCGTAATGTCATCAGGTTCGAACAAGTGTACCAAATTCAGATTTCTAGATGTTCTGTAAGTATATTAAAAGGAGGTTGTTTGGTTAATTGAATCGTTTCACTGCGTTTCTTCTTTATATAATGTCTTTATGACGTAATCGTCTCGGTCTTGGCCAATCAGTTGCATTTCCTAGAATGATAGATGCTGTTGTCATTGTTGTATCCCTGTATCATTCCCAGCTTAGTTTCCTGATTTAAAATACTTCGAATCCAATTTCCTTCTTTGAATAGAATTTTGTCAATCATTTTTTTTATTATCCCTAGTACACGTGGTACAGGCCAGAAAAATCATGGTGGGCAGAAATAGGCGACTGCTTTTACTGTAAGTGCACAACATGTCTACACATGTGAAAAGCAGTACGACCTTTACACTTACAAATGTGCCAGAGCCCGTTTGGTTACTTGCACTCGCTATGGGGGTTGGACTTTTACAAGAATCGGGGGCCATTGAAGCAATTTTTATTTTATTAGAAAAAAAGTGCCGAATGCGGGAATCTATTCCGGGTCGTAGCGTTCCAAAACCAAAAGTTTAGATTACCCTTCCACCGACCCCTATCATTCATTATTAAATAACTGTCCGCCCCTGTACTGATACAGGGAAACATGGGAACAGGGTATACAGGTTGGCTTCTTGTCTGAATTTTCCGAAACTCTTTTTTTTTCTGTGGTTAATTCACTATCACCGCTAATAAAGTTTGTTTCACATCGGTAATAAACATAATGCATTATTATAATTCATAATTAAAGAGAGTAATGCCTCTTTTGATACAAATATATAAGCACATTTTTCAGATTTTTACAGAAACACACAGCATACAAAAACAATGATGTTTTTCTGAAGCAAAAGATAATATGAGAAATATTGGTTGAAAAAGGTGCAAAGTGATTAAATAATGACATGAAGAAATTCTAATCAGAAACTGTATCAGTTTCCTTTGAATGGTATCTCCCACTTGAATGACAGTATATAACGGTTGTGTTGTTCCCATCCCCGCATACAGCAGCAGACGTAAGTACCTACTGTGTCGCCCATATATCATATGTATGTCTGCTTCATGAATATCAGAATACAAATAATTGTTATAATTCTATTTTATATATAGGCCTCTTGTGAATCTATCTATTTTGTCATCAAACTACTGCTTCCTCTACTGATTTATTTTAAAGGTTTTCCTCTCTGTCCTCCATAATGTCTTAAACGGAATCACTAGCTTCGTTCGGAAAAAATACAGCTACACCCATACCTCGCTTTGCGTCGGGGTTACGTTCCAAAAAAACACGACGCAAATTGAAACGACGCAAAGTGAAAATATGTGAAGGCGCAATCAAAAACAAAGGTGTTGCCATATTTTAGAAAAAAAAATAAAAAAAAAATAAAATTGAAGACTCGAAACCAAAACAACGCAACTTCGAAAATCTAACGACGCACAGTGAAAATCAGTAAAAATTAAGCAGCGACGCAACTTCGAAAAAAAAAAAAAAACGCAAAACGAAACGACGCAAAGCGAGGTATTGGTGTACATCAACCAACAATTTGTTCAATTCTCGAGGTTCCAGTTACTCGCTGTCACTATACTCTGGGAACTTTTTTTTAAAATCCCTAATACACGTAGTACAGGCCATGATAATCATGGTGGGTAGTTAGCGACTGCTTTTACTGTAAGTACACCACAGGGAACTCTCAGGGAACTGATTATTTTGAATCCTATTTCTACCTACAAGGTATATACTTGTACACGATTTTCTAAAATACATCATGTACGTATATATGTATATAGACTAGGATTCAAAAGAATCAGTTCCCTGAGTAGAGTGACGCAATTCACTGAAACAACGATAATTAAACAAATTACTGTTTGTTGTAGTTATAATTTCACAACCTACTTCCAACCAACAATTGAACTTCAGAACTAACATCATTTTCATATCCAAACATACTTCCTCTTTCAAATATATTTTAGATAAACGACAAAGTAAACAGTCGCGATATATGAATAGAAGCTGGTTCTCACTGTGAAATAAGAGGAATTTTAATTATTCAATTTTATATATAATAGCGGATGTGCCCGGCTTCGCCCGGGTTTTACCCGAGTGAATGTTTGTCTAACGAACATTTGTTAAAACAATTCTCTATAAACTTATAAAACGTACTCGGCTTCGCCCGGGGTTTTACCCGAGTAAAGGTTTGTCTAGCGAACATTTGTTAAAACAATTCTCTAAAAACTTATTTAAAAAAAAAAGATATATTTTGATAATTTCAAACTCGTAAATTTGAATCTCTCGATAAAGTGAACATTTTTTCCCGGTCCCTGTGTGCCGTGTCATCCTGAATTTTGTCTTTCCTAATTTTCTACATTAGAAAATCATAGTTTTATCTAGTGAACATTTTTTCCCGTGTCACATTGCCGTGTCACATTGCCTTTATTCTTCATTGTTGGCTTTTTATATTATATTTACTCTTCATTGTTGGCTTTTTATCTTAAATTTATTCTTCATTGTTGGCTTTTTATATTATATTTACTCTTTATTGTTGGCTTTTTATCTTACATTCATTCTTCATTGTTGGCTTTTTATATCATATTTACTCTTCATTGTTGGCTTTTTATATTATATTCTGACCAAAATCTATCTGTGAATTTCACACAGTGAACTTCACACAGACAGAATAAGGCAATTATATAAGTAGATTTACTCTTCTTTGTTGGCTTTTTATCTTACATTCATTCTTCATTGTTGGCTTTTTATATTACATTTACTATTCATTGTTGGCTTTTTATCTTACATTCATTCTTCATTGTTGGCTTTTTATATTACATTCACTCTTCATTGTTGGCTTTTTATCTTACATTCATTCTTCATTGTTGGCTTTTTATCTTACATTCATTCTTCATTGTTGGCTTTTTATATTACATTTACTCTTCATTGTTGGCTTTTTATCTTACATTCACTCTTCATTGTTGGCTTTTTATATTATATTTTTAGATTGAGATTATTAGCTAGTATGTAAAAATATTAACTCTGTTGAAATTTAATTTTGTATTTATATATAAATAAAATTAACTCTGTTGATTTTTTTGTATTTAATCGATAACAGCGAAGTTACGCATGTTAATGTTAGGGAAAAATATTTTGACGTTAAGCAAAACCTGCTCCATCTCGTTTTACATAAATGTTGAAAATTTGGTCGAAATTGATGCATTGTAACGAAAGTTTTTAGTGATGTCCTCTTATGAAATTTGCATTTTATTAATATAGATTTTTCTCTATATTATTTTTCTACTTATCCCTAGTACACGTTGTACAGGCCACGATAATCATGGTGGGTAAAAGTTGGCGACTGCTTTTACTCCAAGTGCACCACATGTCTACATATGTGTAAAGCAGTCCGACTTTGCACTTACAAATGTTCCAGAGCCCCATTTGGTTACTTGCACTCGCTGTTGAGGTTGAACTTTTGCAAGAATCAGGGGTCATTGAAGCTTTTTTTTTAATCAGTAAAAAGTGACCAATGCGGGAATCGAACCCGGGTCGTAGAGGTCGAAAACCAACGGTTTAGACCATCCTTATACCAACCCCCTTTCTTTATTAGTCAATATTAACAATCATCATTGAAAAAGAGAATAAAAATTGCTAAAAACTTTGAGGAAATATTAAATAAAACGTTAGTAGTAGATTTCTTAATTTGATAGCATTTTATTTTATATTTTCTCAATAACAATAACCACTTTTATGGATTTATACATTTTCAAGAATTTAAAAATGAATCATTCTAATGATCCCAACACAACAGATTGATTGCTTGCAGATTTCAGAAGTTGAATTTTTGAGTGTAGTTGATTTACTTTGCAATATTTGAAATCGTGTTTCTGGTTTATTACCTTTCTCCAAATATTATTTTACCCGAGTTGAAATACGTCAAACATTCCTTTCTTGATCTCATTGGCAATGCCTTCAGCTCTGCAGTTGTCTATATTTTTCTTGCAGCTACCTGGATCATTTTAGCTTATGTCCTTCGAAATTTATTCAATTATTGTTTATTAAAGTTATACAACTCTGATATAACCGCGCGTATAACTAATTGAAGGAATTTTAAAAATATTCATTTTATTTCCCGTAATGAATTCCTGCATTATCAAATTCCAAATTCCTAATTTCTATTATAGAATGAGTTATCATACCTTTCCCAAAATAGAGTAAAAGTCCTATAAGTTTAAGGAAAGCTTTCTCTTGCCATTAGAGATAGAATAGAATACAGATTTGACATAAATAGCCTGGTGTTCGAAAATATTCTCGAAAATGCTTAATAAGTCTCTCTAGAGAGGCTGTTGCTTGCAGTGAGGTCAAATAAAGAGATAAAGCAATCAGTGTCATGGCCACGTAAGATAGCATGAAACATCTCTGTTGATTTATGAAAGAGGTATGTTTAGCAAAAGAAATTCAGGAAATAAATGGAATTAAGAGTGAAGTATATCAGGAAGCCTAATGCCAGCGTAGATAGGATGAGGCATGAATATGAGCATTGTAGCATCGTAACGAGGACCTTAAAGACCGAGATAAAAAGACTGAATACATTTTTTATTGAGCGATATCAGGCAGAGTCTATCTGAGTGTAGGTTAGGATCACAGGTTAGCCAGTGATTTCCTAAGTCAGAGTTCTATGTTTGCCAGCAGTTATAATCCTGAGAGTGCTGAGATGGTTAACATACGTTCATATGGCCGAAATCATATTGGAAATCTGTCAAAAGTTAAGGTGAATATTATCGTCAATATGTGGCCCCTGTTAAATGATATTGAAAGCCAATAGTACCCATCAGTATCATTAATACAGATATGTGCAAGGTCTTAAAAGATAAATGAGACGATGCGCTTAAAACTTTACGTATAGAATTAGTGAGAGGCTACTAGCAGACACTCTCACGTGTTAATACCTGTAGAGTTGGTAACGAGAAGAGTTTTTTTTTCTTATCTCTAGTACACGTGGTTCAGGCCATGATAATCATGGTAGGTAGAAGTGGGCGACTGCTTTTACTGCAAGTACACCCCATGTCTTTACATGTGAAAAGCAGTTTGACTTTGCACTTACAAATATGCCAATGTCCCGTTTGGTTACGTGCACTCGGTGGTGAGGTTGAACTTTTGCAAGAATCGGTGTCCATTGGAGCATTTTTTTTTAATAAGAAAAAAATTCCCAATGCGGGAATCGAACCTGGGTCGTAGCGGTCGAAAACCAAAGGTTTAGACCATCCTTCCACCGACCTCACGAGAAGTGTAGCAAACGGGAGGATATAAGCTTATTGTTAATGCAGCTCGGATATAAGGACAACGCGAATTGCAGTGAATTAATCATATAGGGAGAGATTGAGTGAATATTCCATTACCTCCCGTACGAGAACATCGTAATTTGATTTCCTTGAAACCTGAAGAACAAGATACTGTAGGCCGCGTGGCAGTGGATATATACCATTCGTTTCAAGTCTCTTAAAGGAGAAACAGGTGATCTACATTGAAAACATACGTACAAAGTTGCTACCCACTGAGGTAAACATAAATTGTGAATGTATCACTGGTTCTGTTGATGGTGGTAGAAGCCTACTTGGGTCAAGAAGTTGAGGGTGATTCGGAAAGTCAGGAAAACTGACAGACAGCTCATGTGATGTAACTTTGTGATAGAGCTTATGAATCCTATGTCACCTTATACTGTAAATTCCTATAAAGGATATACCTAGTGTAATTATTGTTATACTCCCTAAGAATAGACAGTATTCCAACTTCTATGGGCCTTTCTGATGTGAAATCTACAATATATCTGATGATGAACTGGAAGGTAATTTGAAGGTAATTCTGAATAAATAGACTTGAAAGAATTTAATATATATATATATTTATAATTTTGAAGAATTATATCTATATATACACATTTTCCCTCAAAAAACAAAATATACAAGTATATATATAATATTTTCTCACGCCTCTTTTATATTCGACCAGTTTTCTTTTCATCTAAGAAAACAAACAATAATTTCATGTATATACTTGTGATTTTCAAACTAAATTATGCCTAGATATATTTAACGAGGCTGGTGTTTTATAGGCCATGAAACTACTGCTTCTTGTTCTTTGCTACCTTGGGGCCAGCCTGGCAGGTATGTTCTCCACTCTGTCTCCCTTAATTGGATTTGTTTAACCTTACTTGAACCTGTGTAGGTTCCGTTCCCTTGTTCTCATCGGGCTACAATAACGCAGCTGTTATAAACAATATTAAAACTACGTTGAAGAAATATTTTGACGACAAAAAGAATGTTCAAGATTCACTTGATAACTTTAGCGTTAATCCAGACACTTCACAACCTCCTTACACCAATGTGAATTTCAACAATGTCAAATTATCAAAATTAGATGAATGCAAATCTGCTGAAATGGAGGTGGAAGTGGCCGACATCAAGCAAGGTGACTACTCCGCCTGGAGTGTCGTGAATTGTCCCGCCCTGACGGTGAGCTTCGAGTCCCGCGTCCCTATCATCAAGGGGACATTGACCGCCGACGCATTCCTGAACATCCAGATGACAGTGAATAATAACGGGATTCAAATAAACGATTTCAAAGTTGCATTGATGAGGAAAATTAATCCTGACACCACAGATGGCACGAATGCATGTCTGATCAAATACGCCAAACTCCAACTGCCAGGACATATTGAAAAAGTTCTTAAAGGACAAATCAGCAACGCCCTTGGTATAAGATGGACTTAACTGCTTTTCCTTCTATAAATAAGTGTTTCACTTTAAGATGTATTTAAATAAATAAAATTAAAACCTTGATTCAGTGTACAATTCATATTGTATACAACATTCATGTTGAACTTCTACTGTATTTACCTGTCAATAGGTTGGTTGACTATGAGACCGATAGAATGGTTTGTGGACTATATATGCCCTAGAAGAGGCATCTCTCCCTTTACTTGGACGTCAGAACGACGGCACTGTGCATCGCCCTGGTAAACACCTTACTAATGATGATACGCAATGAGTCACAAGACCAGCTTTGGCAAATTCCAAAGGCCAACCTGTTCACCATGGTTCCAGGCTTGGGCCTTCTCAGTACAAGTGCCGTTTCAATTTCATAACTTCCTAACAGGTGTTTGAATCTTGTCTGGAAATTGGCCATTGCACAAACACCTGTTTGGCAAATTCCAAAAGCCAACCTGTTCACCATGGTTCCAGGCGTATACTATATTTACCGTATATGTATATATATATACATATATTTCCAAAATGTAATGTAAGAGAGAATCCTACAATTGGTTACCCAACGTGGGCCGTTTTTACTGTTGAAAAGTGTAAAACAACTTTACATGAAGTAAACCCCATTGTCCTGAAATAAAGAAATCTCATGCTTTACCACGATATACATTAAGCCTAAAACAAAATACAGAATAATGATTAACAATCCCTATTTATACCTTTGTCCAACTTTCCCATAATTTCAAAGAAGCATTTAACGCTCAAATACGCATTTCCGTATATTTCATGGTTTTAATAAAAACTCTATTTAAAAAAAAAAATATATATATATATACGTTATTCACGACGCCTTTTTGCTTATCATAGTTTTGATAAAAGCTTTATTTTATTTAAAAATACGTTATTCACGACGCCTTTTTGCTTATCATGGTTTTTGATAAAAGCTTTATTTTATTTAAAAATACGTTATTCACGACGCCTTTTTGCTTATCATAGTTTTGATAAAAGCTTTATTTTATTTAAAAATACGTTATTCACGACGCCTTTTTGCTTATCATGGTTTTTGATAAAAGCTTTATTTTATTTAAAAATACGTTATTCACGACGCCTTTTTGCTTATCATAGTTTTGATAAAAGCTTTATTTTATTTAAAAATACGTTATTCACGACGCCTTTTTGCTTATCATGGTTTTTGATAAAAGCTTTATTTTATTTAAAAATACGTTATTCACGACGCCTTTTTGCTTATCATAGTTTTGATAAAAGCTTTATTTTATTTAAAAATACGTTATTCACGACGCCTTTTTTTTGCTTATCATAGTTTTTGATAAAAGCTTTATTTTATTTAAAAATACGTTATTCACGACGCCTTTTTGCTTATCATAGTTTTTGATAAAAGCTTTATTTTATTTGAAAATACGTTATTCACGACGCCTTTTTGCTTATCATGGTTTTTGATAAAAGCTTTATTTTATTTAAAAATACGTTATTCACGACGCCTTTTTGCTTATCATGGTTTTTGATAAAAGCTTTATTTTATTTAAAAATACGTGATTCACGACGCCTTTTTTTTTTACATTTTTTTAATTGTTTCGAGCTTAGCATATATATTACTCTAACCTTTCAATTTTCAAATCTTACAGAAGCATCTTATGGTTGAAGTATACCACATTTTTTAATTATAAGTTTCGAATATTGGAGAAATGATTTCTTCCTTTGTATAGATCATGAAACTTTGGGATGCTAACTTAAGCCTAAAAAAATGTTTTCTCAGGAACCTGAGAATTTCCCACAAGCTCCAAATTTAGAGCCTCTAGGGAGGTCCTTTGATTGACGTGAAGAAAACAACATATGTACATACAGGATGTTTTCGAGGGGGAAGGTAAGCTAGAGGGGGATGGAGATATTTTTGGAGAAACATGTGGAAAACACATGTATAGGCATTAGCTGGAAAGTAGAAAAACAATTAGAGCACAGTTCGCTTCCAGCTCTCGAGTTGAAAGGTTGGTCTTACTATCCTCCCCGCTTTTGCGGGTAGGTTTTTTCACGTCTTAAATATTCTATCTTCCTTTGCCTTTCATCATTACCTTCTTTATAATAAGATAAATGAAACTTATTTTCTTTTACTACAGTTTAATATTTTTTTTTTATATATATTTTAATTATTCTCGTCCCACAGAACTTCCACTCAATAAGACTAAAGATATTTTGAATTTTATTAGAAAGCCCTTTTAGTTATCTTTAGTCTTTATAGTATTTAACGTTATCTAGATAATAATTCAAAGCATTTATTTTCTTTTCTGATTTGCATCGACTTGCGATTTATTTAATTAAAAAAATATATATATTTTTGTATTTTCTGTATTTAAGGCTTCATGCCTGAAATGTTCCACCTCCTTTAGTTTCTCACCATTACTTTTGTTAGTAGGTCAATACGACTTATTTCAAGGTTTAATAGACTTTATATTTAAGTATTTTTTTTAGCAAATTGGTTCCACTTGATAAATCTGGAGATGTTTTGAACTTTGTTATTGACATAGTACACTTGGTCTTCTCTTATCTTTCCAATGTCGAGCATTATCAATGTAAACACAAAGATTGGAGATCTTTGTCTTTCTTATCTAGTTTGAAGGAAAACGTACATTATCACGTGGTTTAAGTTGATCTCATATAGGTTCACAATTAATCTTTTAATCTATTTTATCAAGTTATTTCATACTGATTTTTTTTATTTCTATATATTTTAAATCTTTATTTATCCTAATAATTTCGCTTGTCATTTTATTTTGTCATCCTGTGATTTGCCGATTTCTTGCTAACCGAGACAATACTTACCTCGAAGTATTTTGCATTTTTTTTTAATGTTTGGACATAATGTTCGTTTTACTATATAATTGTATGCATTTAGTTCTATTTATTCTCGCGTCTTTAGCTTTGTTTATTTAATTTTGCAGTCCAATTATTTTATCTTACATTTTATAAAGTGATGCAGCAGTATTTATTGACATCATATATATGATTATATCTTAGCAACTTTAGGTGAGTCTGCATTATTTATTTTTTCTCCTTTCGCAATTAGGCATGCACACTTATTGATTTTTTTTTGGCAGGTATTGAATAGATATGATGTATCCAGGGACAACCTCCATATTTTATTTCAATCTCTTGGGTATGGGAAGGAGAAACGCCTTTATGGCTTTAGTAGTTTGATGTTACTAAATAACTAAATATTGTGTGTATTATTCAACGTTTCGTTTAAAGCATTCATCCTCTTGACTAAGGTACATTGTCATGCGCAGTTTTTGACTTTTATTTTTTTTGCCAACTTTATATGAATATACAATTTTCTTTTAAAATCTAACCCCGTTATTGTAGGCAAGCCTATAGTTTAGATCGCTTCTTTAAGACGTCGAATTGTCAACTTATTCTCGATATGGTATAATTCACGATGTTTGCGTGACGACCGAATCACGATAAAATTTTCAAAATGGCGGTCGATGGACGCGTGTGTATTTACTCTATAGTGGTTGTATATACACATAGGTACCTATGGATTTGTTTAATTTTATTAAGGTCTCCAGTTATGTTTCTGTATTTAAGGCTTCACGCTTGAAATATTCCATCTCCTCTTAGTTCTTCACCATTATTTTTTTTCTACTGTAGGTTCAATATGACTTATAATTTGTAAACCAAGGCTTTACGATTTATTTCAAGTACTTTATCCAACACTAATTTTCCGCTCAATAGATATGGAGGTACATTTTTTTTTTTTTGGTTTTGCCAGATTGTGCCTTTTGTCCTCTCTTATCTATATGGTATTTAACGTTTACAATATAATGATCTAAAGCATTTATCCTCTTATTTAATGCATATAATTCATGCGACTTATTTAATTTATAAACGTTTTCAATCATGTTTTTCTGTATTTGCTAGTGATCTCATCCTACAGGTTTAATAGCATGCTAGTATTTCTTTTCTTTTATTCGATAATATGATTGCTTACTTTTTAATTTTTATGTCCATATATGAGCAGAATGTCCAGATCTAAGTGTTCACTTCGAATACCGATAGTAAATGAGTTTAGTCATACATTCCCGAAAATCTCTTCCTTAGCTTTTATTTCGTGTAATGATCATTTTAAGTAACAATCGATATAGATTCCTGGTAACGCATACTAAATAAAAACAGTATTTTGAATTTTCTATTTGCTTACCTTATATGAATGTGCATTTTCGTTTAAAACTTAACCTCGATATCTTAGGCAAGCGTATAGATTAGCTTGCTTCTTCGAAACGTTGAATAGGATCATATTTTTTAATATGATATAATTTACTATAGGTGTTACAGGTCGAGATACAATCACAGCGAAATTCCAAAATGGCGGCTAAAAAGACGCGTCAGGCAACCGGCTTTTGTTCCATGATGCCTCCAACTACATATGATCTTAAATATCCTGTATACACACTGACAAAGGAAAGTCATCTTGAATTGATAAGTGTGCAAAATTTTTTTTATGTCTTAGGTAGAAAATTTCATGATTCTATTTTTTTGAAAAATTTCTTGGATGGGGATAGATAAAGACATCTAATTATAGTGATTAAATGCCAGCAGAAGGCATGATGAAACCCCATAGGAATTTGGACCAGTTATATGTTTAGCTTTATTTTTTATTAGTAATTCTGAACCTCTATAAAGCATGGAAGGTGGATGTCAAAATATATTTCTGATAGCCAGGTGTGGCTATCTCTCCCATTTATAAGTGTTTTTATTTATTATTTAGTTATTTTACATCCAATCTAATAGTGATTTATAGTAAGATAATCCATGTACTGAATTTGGTGGGAAGGTTTTTTTTTTTTTTGAAAGTAGTGAAATTTGCTGTTTCTTTCTTTAACTCCAGCCAAAGAACGATGTCATCTCCTTCATATCTTGCATCCTTGGAAGCTAATAGCATTATTTCAGGACTACATGTAATGTGTAAGCTTAGCAACCTTTCAGATATATATAGTTACAAATAACTTTAGATGAGCGATGATAGTGAACCTAGCGCCTCGTGTATGTTTGCACTTGACTGGTTTTGATAAGCCCTTCTAGAAACCCTTATCTATTTCACCACCTCCAGATTGTTTGGGCAGCAGAGGCCTATAACAAAGGAGAAACTTATAGCATCAGAACCGACCTAAGACTCGTTCCGACATCGGCTTTCATAGTTTTATGGGATGTGGTATTAGGCATTGGTAACCAGTAGCAAGGACCACATTTCTGGGAAATCGGGAATAGGCCTTGAAGAATAAGTAGAATATCTTGCGTAGTTCAAACAATGGGCGTCGGAGCATGCAATTTTGTCTGTAAAAATTGTATATTGTATAATAGGACAAGCTGCTCACGAAGGTGGACGTGGGCGAAGAACGACATAGGACATAATGTCCCGATGGACGCCACAGAGCGTATGACCACATGGCATGGACCAGTTGAAGGATTGGCCATTGTGGTAGTATGTGAAGAAATCATCTGAAATATATGCATCATTTATAAAATATAGATTTAATCTATATTCATCCATCTGCAGGCTGATGCACCTGGCTTTCGCTCAGATCTCCCAAAATCAGCTAATCGACATGCCAGGTAAACTACGCAAGATATGGTAGTGCCAGCCCAGACCTGATCAGATGTGTCTAAGCTAGGTTCGCCTCTATTATACCACGGAAATCACTGCGACAGCCATGTCCTAACGAGACAAAATCTTTGATACCATCACAACATATACATGTTAAATGTCCAGCACTGTACTCTGACGAAATTCCGATAGGAAGGTGCGCTGAATCAAACCAGGTCAGGATAAAATACACGATATCATGAAAGGTGTAAAGAGGATAAGTCAACAATCGACAGCAAATTTTTTTTTAGCCAACGTGTAGTGAACAGGAGTTCGGGCTGGAATGGGGAAAGGAACAGTAAGAAGGGAAGTTGAATAAGAAACGGTCATTCATGGAAATTCACTATGTATTAGATGGGAAAGATAAATTTGAGCAGAGCTTTCCTTTTAGAATTTACCTGTGACACCTTAAATTTTAAAATCTTATTATGAAAATTTTAGAGCTACTCATGTCAATGCATATTGCAGGTGTAGACAATCAGCATTGTTTAATGTTAACAATTAGGTGTAACCCATTTTGACAGAGTTGTAGGGCAATTGACTTTGTACATGCGTATATCCCCAATCCCCATGACAAGGCTGCCCTTTCCAATTTAGCTGAAACCAACCGTTTATCTAACTTCATTGCGTTTTAACTAGCCCATAGTGTTGTGGTTTTCTTTCTGTTGCTAACAAGGTAACTACCTAATCCAGTGTGTATAAAGGATTAAAATGATAGACCGTTGGAATACTATTGCACCAGTATTAATTAATAGTTCATTCTGATATACAGTAAAGACAGTGAGAACAACGTCTCTACCAGTAGGCCATCATGGCTAGTTAGTTTCAATACACCCAGAAAGAGCTTATTTCCTCGAAGGGGAGATTAAAAGGGTGGAAACGGGTACTCTGGAATTTTCCTCGAAATTCCGCGATAGCTCCCGTCCTGAAGGAATGTCAGACGATAGTATAGAGCTGACCAGGGGGAGGTAGAATTGGAGGAAATTTCCTGCTTGTATACACGAGGGTAGGTCGCCAGCCTTGATAAGGACTGGCAGGGGAGGAACAGATCCCCGGAAGGGACTCCCGAGATATCAAGGCAGACTAGAGCAATAGATCGGGATCCAGATCCCGATGACGGGTTTCGAAGAGACTTCAGAGGGATGAAAGGGGTGTTGGAAGTGATAAAAAGAGTGAGAAAGCGTTGAATGGTGATGAGAAAAAGATAGAAAGATGCAGAAAGATGTTGAAAGAGAGAGAATCGAAGAAAGTTGGATGAAGAGTTTTGTAAATAGTAGATAAAGGTTGATAGAGGAGAAAGTGCGTCCAACGTTTAGAGAATAGCTGTTGGCTGATAGAACGATGGAACGATTTTTTTTAACTCTTCATCAAGCGGTTGGTGGATAATTTGTTTTAGACTAGATACCAATATCTGTAAATAGTACATATTATGCACTGAGGGTTTGTGTAAGCTGATTTACCTAAGTTTCAGCAAATGTATACACTAATTTATATAGATAGGTCTTTATTAGTTACGATAATAGGTTATATTGAATAACATATATATATTCTCCTTTTTAAGAAGCAGTTTCCTTTTTTTTTTTTTTGGCTGCAAAATTTGGTTTTAGTGTTGTTATATGGTTTCATAAGAGTTACTCAGTTTTTTTTTTAACAACGTTTTGTTCTTAGTGATAGGCTGCGATTTAAAGAGTTTCAGCTTTCTTTTATATTTCTAGCTACGAGTTTGTTTTAGCGTTGTAATGAATCTTAAAATTTCGGTTTTTCCTTTTTTATTATTTTTATTTTTGGCTACATCTTGTCCTAGTGTGATGATGAACTTTAAAGAGTTCCCAATTTCTTATTTTAAGCTAACGATTGTGTCTTAGTGTTATGGTGAACTTTGAAGAGTTTGCAGTTTTTTTTTAATTTTATTTTAAACTATAACGTGTGTTCTAAACTTCCAGTTTTTCCTACCTTATTTTATGTTAACAATTTTGTCTTAGTGTCATGGTGAACTTCAAACAGTTTGCAGTTCTTCCTTTTATTTTTAACCATAACGTGTGTTCTAGTGTTAAGTGACCGTTGAAAGGGGCTTTAACACCCTGTTTCAGTGCTTGTGTGTTATTTGTCTCAACATTGTCTTTGTGCAGCATATCGTCTCACAACCTTGCTGTAGTGTTTGTTGCCATCTTTAAAGATCTTTACAATTTGTTCTAAAGTTAGTGTGTCATTTAGAGAAAATTGTCACAACCTTATCCTTGTCTAGAACACCGTTTTTACACCGTTTTATTTAATGCGTTATATGAGAGATTCTAGATATAAAATAAGAGTTACTATTTACATGAGCCAAATCGACCCAGTAGTAAGAGCAAGAGGGGGGAACTCAGATATTTCCTCCTTTCACGTGACGCCACTGTTTACCCCGACCGGTCGTTCCAGATAAGAGGGAATACCAGGAAACTCTGTCCTCCTGACATCACTCCCTCCACAAGAGGAACAGCGTCCCGCTGTTTGCTAGTCGGTCACATGGCCTTAGGCAATCTGTTCTTGTACTTCGGGGTCGTGATAGGGCTCCATGCTCACTACAAGGACGATATCTTGGGTTTTCGTGTTCTCCTAGTGTAGAATTGGCTCAGCCTCATTTTTGTATAGTATATAATTAAGAGTTGTCTCACAACCTTGTTTTAATATGACACACCGTTTTGAAGAGCTTTTACAACCTGTCAGGATATGATTTAGGAAAATTTCAGTTTCCTTTTATTGTTATGTTACAATTTCGTCCAACTGTAGGACCAGAGGGACCACAAGAGACGACAATCTTGAGAAACCCGCTAGAGGTAGTTAATAGAGACATTGGTGGCAATGTTGGCGGCGCTGAAGTACGCCGTTCGACCAGGGTCAAGAAGCCCACTGAGTGCAGATCATGCACAGGCTGCCAATAAGTAAAATCCATAGATTGTGTACTAAAGTTTAGTTAAATTTTGATCATAGTATGAAGTGTTAGAACGTGATTTAAAGGCCATAGACTGTGGTCTCCTTTTTTTTTTTAAGAGTTTCAGTTTTTTTTTTAACCTTGTGTTTGTATTAAATGTTCATTGTAAGGAGTTTCCAGTTTTTTTCTTTTTATTTGGAGAAACTATTCTGTTAAAGGTAAAGACTCTTCTAGTAAGGTAAATCAATTAAGAAAGGATTAGAAGATGAGTTTCTTTATTGTAAGAACGCTACGAGCTTTCGGACAAAAGTCCTTCAACGGGCATAAATATAACTATACTAAGAAAGATAACGATGGCTGTAGGAAATATATACACGGATTGGTTTTACATAGAATTAAAAATAAAATATTAAGAATATAAAAAAAATATTAAGAATATAAAGAAGGACATGCAAATGATCAATCTAACTATTTGTAAAAGTGAAAAATACGGAAATAAAAATTCTAGAGAGCAAATCAGGAAATGCAGAAAACATTATTTGAAAGAAAAATGAATATTAATGAGACAAAAATATGACTGTAATGGATGGTGGGAAAGGGGGGGGGGGGTTATTAATATGCTAAAGGTAGAATCTGAAAAAGTTTAATTGGGAATGTAGTTTGAGTAGACTGCGGGGATGTCTATTTTTCTGTTTATACTGTGTAGCTTGGTTGAAACTATGGCTTCCAGAACTAATCTCTGGTGTAGGTTGGAGATATTTTTGTAGTGGATGGTTGGGTTAGTAGTGTCAAAGGAATGGCCAGAAGATGCAATGTGTTTAAAAATAAGGGAACGGGTGTCTCGGTTGGTGATGTTGCGTGTGTGTTCGGACATTCTGATGGCGATGATTCTACCGGTCTCCCCCACATAGGTGGCGGGACACTGTTGGCACGAGACCGAGTAGACTGCTCCAGTAGATGTTAGAGGATCAATGGAGGTGTCGGTTTTTGTGATGGGATGCCTAAGGAGTGAGTGGAGGTTAGGTGTGTTAGTAAAAAAGGTACGGATGCCAAAAGGTTTGAGGAAACGGGAGAGGTTAACTGAAAGGGGAGAGAATGGGATCACACACGTGGATTTGTAAGTTGCAGGAGGGTTTAGAGGAACAGGTGAATAGGTGTGTTTTTCTATGAAGGATAGAGGGAAACCTGAACTTGTAAGATGGGAGATGATGCGGTTCTTTTCAATAGTTTTGAAGATGGGGAGTGAACAGTGGGTTAGTAGGCGGCGGGTGAGGGCTTTAACTATATTGATTTTGTGGGAGGTTGGGCAGTGTGACCTATAATGGGTGTATCTGGGTGGGTGGTTTTTCTTGTAGTAGACTGTGGTATGGTAGGTGTTTGGGGTGCATATGACTAGGACGTCCAGGAAAGGAATAACAAGTTCATGTTCTCTCTCAAGAGAGAATGTGATGTTGGGATTGTAAGTGTGGAGGTCGGTGAAAATTATATTCTCGCTGTCGGTTTTGCATACGCAAAAGATATCGTCAACGTATCGACGCCAGAAGAAGATGTTTGAGGGTTGCCGGTTACAGATCCATTGGTCTATAGTAGACATCGTTATTTCGGACAAAATGGATGAGAGGGGGCTGCCCATTGGGGTTCCCCTAATCTGTTTAAAGTGGGTATGAGAATAGGTGAAGGTATTCATGCATAGGCAGATCTTGGTGAGTGAGATGATGTTGTTGGCTACAGTGGCATCTGTGTGGATGGATGAAAGGAATTGGTGGAGGTTATCTAACATGAGGCTGTGTGGAAGGCTGAGGAATAGGGAAGATACGTCGAACGAGCACATGGATGAGTTTGGAGGGGGGTGCAGGTTTGTTATATCCTGTATGAAACTGGTGGAATTGGGTGTCGTGAAGGCTCTCCTGTTGTTATTCCAAAGAGGGGTTAGGAGGTATTCTGTATTGATAGCAAGTTGTGAATTAAGTTGTGAGTTCAACAGTGTATTTTGTTTCGATTTGTTTTATTGCAGGTTTTGAGCAGTGGTTCAACCTTAAGAATAACTAAGGGACTCAGACGCACTAGTTAACTGCTGTGCTTGTAACCTATTCACTTTGGGGGGGCTCGGAATATGCGTTGGGTTTAAACTTGACACCCTGTAGTCCCTTATATCTGAAATACAGCCCAAATGAGAATTCTAATGAAAGTTTGTAAGGCAGTTACAGTCTAAGAATTGATGATGATAGAGTAGCAAGTAGCCTCTGTTGTTAAACTCTAGAACGAGCTGGGTACTAAAAGCCCTATAAGTCCAAAGAAAGAGTTTAGCAGAATAGCAGGGAAAGAAAAATGCCAATGATCTTATATAGCAAGTAGCGTTGGCAAAAACACTTGAAGACCTATCATATACTGGCAATGAGGTAAATGCTTGAAGTTTAGCTCGCTCCATTTAAGTGCTAGTTTGATGATTCGTTTGTCTAGACACCAAGTGTCAAGATAAGAAGATTTTCAAACTGTGAGACACACAGTTAAAGTGTTAGGTTAGATTTCAGCATTGATTGTTAACAATCATTTTTACTAATGTGTTTAAGTATAAAGAAAGTTTATCTATGAGTAGATAATTTATATAGAGTTTGTATGAGGCATTTATTTAAGTCAATAGGGCTTTAGTCCCCACTTTGTTTTAATTAGATAACTTTATTGTTAGGGTTTATTTGATAGAGATAATTGTAGTACTTTGGCAATTTTAACTATAGTATGAATGCAGTCTGCGAATGAAATATGCATGAATGGAATGACTAATGATTGTTGTCAAAGTTAAAAACTATTATACTGTTAGATCAAAATTACTTTAGCATAGGATTAGGGAACTAATAGATTCAATTTTAATTTTGATTTCTTTATTTGTTAGGATCGAATGGCCTCACAGGGCTGTACAACTCTATTGTTAGGAAAGGTATTCGCTCCATTTTGTTAGGTCTCCCCCTACGGGAGTATAAAATTTTAATTTCTATTACTAGGGTAATCAAGTACTCTTTGTCATTTATATCAACTTGAATTTTAAGAGTCGTAGATAATGATCATATCTCGATTCTCAGACTGGAAGGTTGTGGGAGGTTATGATCAGACCAGAAAACCCGCAAAACTTCTCCTCATTAGAGGGAACGGAGAGGTATCAGGTGAACTTTGTGCTAGGTGGAGGGATTCAGTTGCCGACGTCGCAGACTAAGTGTACAGCGACGAAAACCTCGGGTAACCGATCTGACATCGTAATTTACGACGCTTTAAGCGTGACTGAGATGAGGGTGATTCAGACGGGAGGTTGAGAAGGTTCGGCGCGTTGAAGCTCCTCTATAAATTGCGCAGCTTGGAACCAATCCCCTATAGACAGAAACTTCGAAACATGTGCTGGGTAAACAGTCCCTATAACTCCTTGCTTTTAAGTCATAGTCTAAAGGGGGTTTCTAATGAGAGTTAACAATGAGAGAGCGTGGAAGAGACAAATTACGATTAGACGAGGCGATTCCGTCTACAGATTTTTAGGTACCAGTTAGTAAAGTGACAGATGGACTGTCCGGATTCTTTGCATTTATATATCACCCCAGGCTAGCAAAGGTTATTCACCTAATTAAAGACTATAGTCTGCCATACGTTTAGTTAGAACGAATTTAAGTCTAAACATCAATTAGTATGTAGAATTTTTTTTAACGAGAGTAACTCATTATAAGATAAGATAAAATTTTTTCAATTAGTAGGGCACCAAAATGAACTTTTGAAGCAGATTGCCAGAACAAGCCAATATAGCGTTCCAGATTTAAAAAAGGAATTTTTTTTTTTTGGGAAGATCGAATATAAATCTTTTTGTTTTGACGGTAAAATGGCCTAGAGCAATGGGTTATTTTGTTTTACTTTGGACAAAGAGCCAAAAATTTCCAGAAAGGTACTAAAAACTCAAGTGGGAAGATATATATCACAAGATATGAGTTAGACCTAGTTTTCTATTCATCATAATTTATTTCTGGGTTAGTTTGAGTATTCTATTAAAGGGGATTTGTTGGTCAAAATTATGAGTACACATTCTATGGATAAGCTAAACAATGTATAGTAGGGGTTAACTACATGTTCAGGTAAAGGACAAAGATGGGAGAGATTTCAACCACAGGTAAGGTAATTTGGAAGTAATCTGGTTGTGAGATGTTTTCTTTTGTATTAAGAGAGGCAGGGAACACGCCAGACAAACACTCCCTGTGACAAGTTAGTAAGAACAAGTTTTTATTTTTGTTAGATATTACACGAGTTTTGAAATACTAGTGAGATGACCTGGATCCCTCAGTGCATATCTATTCGTTTAATTGTTTTATATACCATATATCATATATCACTCCTTTATTATATTCATGTATATTTGTATATATAGAAAGCACGATTCGAATTATGGTTGTGTGGCATTTTGGTAGCAGCGTTGTTACCATCTTCAGGAAAAATGCACTAAACAAGCTTTAATCACTGCATATATTATTTTTGTGGATATACCATAATATTCCCATAACAGTGTTATTTTTTTATTCTCTCCCATATATCTCATACTTTTCAAGAAGTTTGGCATACTTACTATACAGAGGTAATATTTACTCATTTAATGTATCACCCACCATGCTTACCCTTCCCCCTTAATTATCAGCATGTATGTTCATATATAGATAAGTCACAGTTTGAACTTTAGACTACAAAGAGATAAGAGAACGAGACCGATCCCAGAACAAATAATTGATATGTGTGACATTTTGGTAGCAGCATTGTTACCATCTTCGGACAAATGTACCGAATGAAGATTTTAATCACAATTTATATATTCATTTGTTTACCATAGTATACCCTATATATCTATATCAAACCATACCCTTTCTACATATAGTAAATATCCATTTTTATATTTTTTTTTATTCAACATCGCGTATATCCACATTGTTCCATTTTTTGCATACATCGTATCCGTGCAACTCTAATATGTATATTTTTCCCACGTTTTTGCTTTGTCCTATTATTAATGTCATTGATAGGAGTCGCAATTTTTTTATTATCATTATCATTATGACCATATATATCCATTCCTTTGCTGTCATATGTATCATATAGGGTTAATAAAGTTTTTTTTTAGATGTGTTTTAGGAATTGGGCATATCTACAATACACACACAATTCCTTGGCGCCCGTAATTATTATGTTAACCCGAATGGCATAAGAATCTGTTTGCACAGAATCTGTGTATAGACCACCCCATCTCCACCCACAGGGACTGCGGCCGGGAATGTGTGGATTCGACTTACATCTGGGCCAAGACTCCCTGGAATACAGACAGCGAAAGGATGGGCTTAGTACATTGCCCATTAAATGGTAGGGTAGAACTCCCTTCGTAATTACGATGAATCAACCTGCCTCAGGTTTCATGGCCCGTTGGTTTCCCCTTTGCCGGAGTGTAGGTGATTGCATACTGGTATCGTAAAAGAATGCATTTCTTCCAATTTCATATTTCTCAAGGAATATTTGATCAGATATGAATTGAAATAAACACATTCTTTCACTCTGGCAGGGGAGGAATTGTTGGGTCAGATTTTCCCACCATACAGACCCAACAAAGATGTAAACATTCTTTTACATCATATATATATACAAGCAGTGTCTCGCCGAAAGTGTTTTGTGTACAGATGGAAGTTCCACAGCAATGGCCGACGGTGGTTCGAAGACCAATCCAGGGGAAGACGCAGCCCTGGATGTGGATCCCAAGATCTACCAGGGGAAGGCACAGCCCTAGACGCATATTCCAAGATCTGCTATAGGAGGATGATATCGGCTCTGATTAAGTAGCCAGAAGCTCGATGCGAACAGAAGCAGAAGTTCACCCACAACATAAACAGAAAGCTGATGGACATTGGAGATATAATGTGTATTAATGTTCATATCAAACCACATATCACACATAAACCTTGGTGCGTATGTTATAGATATTGAGTGTATTGTAAGAAGTTTATTGCCTTACCATAAACTGTGAATATGTATGCACCTGGATTTTCCCATGAGTTAGATGAGATCAAGATATAGATGTCATAGTGAGACTTAAGGACAAAACCTTACAATCGATGCTCAATTACAAGTCACATGTAAATCCGGGTGTATACAATATTTACCGTATATGATGGAATGTAAGAGCGAATCATACGTCTCAAATTTTATCTTGAAACAAATTACATTTTTTGGTTATTAATATGGATCTTTGTGTTCGTCGTACCATATCAAGTGTATATCTGAGTGTAATCTTAGTTATTACACAAGTTGATGTAAGCATTTGGCGAGTGTTACATTTTGCATATGTAAGTCAAAAAGGTGGAATTTAGCCATCTAGACGTAAGAGCGAATCTTACATTGGTGCTCAACTACAAGTCACATGTAAATCCGGGCGTAAACTATATTTACCGTATATGTATGTATATATATATATATTTCCAAAATGTAATTTAAGAGAGAATCCTACAGATGTTGACAAACAAACCTGAAGGTGAGTATCCAGTTTCCTTGGTCCTCTCAAATTCTATATTAGAAATCAAATTATCATTATAAATAATCATATCATCAAATAAATATATTTATATGTTAATTCCTATTAGTCAGAATAGAGAACTTTGCCTAAATTGCCAGCTCTCTTCGCGAGATAATTTTCCTCTCCACTGTGTTAGGCAGAAATTTATACTTTGAAGTTATCAGTGGTTATCTTACAAATTAACATTCTAAACTGAATACAATAACACAAATATTTTGTTTCATACGTCTGATTTATTTTTCCGGTTGCAAACAACACACGCTATATCCGATCTGGATAATTGCGCGTGAAACTATTTGCAATAATTCATATTCTGATTGTGTAATCATTAATTTCCCATTTCACGCACTCAGATGTATCTTTGGTTATATGTGAAAAAATACAAATTGTATCAGATTTGTCCCCGTACGTCATTTTTTTAAAGAAAAATATTATGAGAAGGTGTGGAGAAGAAAGTAATCAAATAATAAAATGGAGCAATCCTTAGTTATTATATCAGTTTTCTTCTGAACGCTTGACTTGAACGTCAAAAGATTTGATGCATTTATTACGAAAATGTTAGCAAGAAGACGCTTTATGAATATTCGTTCAAAAAGACTTGTTTTTAATCAATGCTAAAACCTGCGAGGTGAGTTGAGAAGTATTTTCTTCCAAACCCTTTTATGATAACTCGCTATATATAAACCTTTTGTTTAATTTTACAAGAAAGTTCAATAATAATATAAATTATTTATCAAAAATATATATATTAATAAATTTAAATAAAGAAATATCGCTTTTGGGTAAAGAGTTTCTTGTACTCAAAATAGAGCAATCTATAATTAAAACCTTAATTAAAATACATATATTGGATCAAAATATAATTTATTTTAACAATATTCCAGTTGGCTGAACGCCAACCTTTATCAAGGCATTATAACATCACACATTAATATGTTATAATACCTTGATAAAGGTTGCCATTCAGCCAACTAAAATATTGGTAAAATAAATGATATTTTGATCCAATATATGTATTTATAATTAAAGTTTCTTGTATGTTTGTTTATTATTATTATTATTTTGATTTAATTATATATTTTAATAAAATAGGTTTCATTATCTATACAGAAATCGAGATCTTTGTGACATTGACAGGAAAAGAAATGTACAAATATTCAGGTCTTCTAGGGCATAGCACAGTCGTTCCAGAAAATACAGAAAGAATAAATGGTTTAATAATATCCAGAATGGAATATCTAAAAGAAACCAACCTAAACGCTAAATAGCTCTTTGCTTCCACCATCGAGTATTATCTTTCGTTTACAAACTTCTTGACCCAAAGGTGAGAACAGGGCTGAGTTAATATAAATTTCATCTCACACAGACCAGCGAATAAAGTAAGATTGTATCTTCAACATGAAGAAATGGAAAGAGGATTGGTGAACCTGGTTCAAATGGTTCACGATTGGTTCAAATTGGTGAACGAATATTGCAAAGCCTCTACAAATATATATTTGATGTGGAAACAAGTTTCATTAATATGTAAAACGACATTTGAAAATAATCCAGCATCCCTGGAAACCTTTATTTTTCCGTTTATCATTACTCTCAACAATTCATCCTTTCATACCTCATCCTTAAGGTTAGAAATAATCGTTATTTCTCCTTAAAATAAATTTTGAATTTTCGTTGAAAAGAAGCACATGCGGTATATTTTCAAATGTCGTTTTACAATCACAAGCCGCATTATATTATATTTCATTGATATATATTATTGGCTGTGGTCAAATTATATATTAGCATCCCAAATTTCAAAAAAATATATATATTGTTACATCATGATTAATGGCGTATTTCTTATATTAGTTTTAATATATTTGAAATTTAAATTATATATTTATTTATTTTTATATAAAATATTCTATGATATTTATTTAAAACAGATTATTAATTTATCATCATTTGTATTTAGGTACACTGTGACTTCACTGCTCTCTTTGATGTGAGAAAATAAAGAAAGGATTCTGGTGGCTACTTAAAGAAGACTTATCTCGTTATTCCCTTTTATAAATTTCTAGGATGGTTGAAACACGCTCTGGTAAGATGCAGGACCCAGCACAGGAGATAATCCAGGCTGAAGAGTCTGCCAAGCCGCAACCTGGTGCAACAATTGGTAGAGATGCTAGTTCCGACCCAGTTGTCCTGAATCCCAACATCGACATCCCCAAGTATGATGGAACGGAAGACCCTCGCCCATGGATTGAATCTCTTGAAGAAATTGGCTTCTTGTACCATTGGGCAGACTACATTATCTCTCGCTATGCCGCCATGAACATGACGGGAAGCGCTAAAACCTGGTTGAATTTACACAAAGCTAGTTTCACGAGCTGGGAAAATATTAAAATCCGCCTCATTCAGGATTTTTCTTTGGACGCGAATAAAGAAGAACTTAGAATGAAGCTCAACAGAATGCAACACTGGAATGAACCAGCAATCAGGTTCGCGGAAGACATTCTAGTGTTGTGCAACAAGGTTGACCCCGCAATGGAAGAAGAAACAAAAATTGAACATGTTATTGGAGGACTGGAAAAAGAGTACTCATTCGCGCTCTACCTGAACCCTCCTAAAACGACCGATGACCTTCTTGTCGTGTGCAAGAAAATGGATCATTTTGAAAAGAAGTATCGGGAACGTGTGGAGAAATCCAGAAACCTATATAACGGTCCACGCTATTCTAGACCCCAACAACAATCGAGGTACGTGCCGCCGACTGCCGCACGAAACTACCAGACCACTTCCAGGCCCCAAGCCCCTGTTTCCAATAATTACAAGAACGACTCCCCTCCTACCCCCAGACAGTATCGAAACAACTTTCCCCAGCCCTCTACCCCTAGACGTCCTTATAATCCTAACTTTGTGCCGAAACCAAACCTTCAGAGAAACACTTACAATAAAAGCCAAGAAGTGAGCAAAAATAGGACGGAAGATGGAAGACCAATCTGCTTTAAATGTAACAAGCCAGGGCACGTGGCCCGTTATTGTAGGGTCAAGTTTATAAGAATCCTAGAAGAGGATCCAGCCGATACCCAAGAGAAGGTCGAAGAAAAATGCCAAATGAATGAAACATCAGAGAAATCAGGACCTCGGCTTTATGCTGATGTATGTCATAGCACACAGACAAATATTCCTACCCGGAATAGATATTCCGTGTTGGAAGATTTAAACTAAGCGTCGCGCCTGAATCTGTCAATCAAAGCAAGTCGACCATAAACGGAATCAAGAAGTTGGACCCTAAATACAAATTAAAAATTAATGTGGACAAGATAGGGACTTTTGAAGCTTTGGTTGATACAGGTGCTGACCTCTCAGTGGTCGACCTCAGAACGGCCCTCGATACAGGCCATGGTATAAGTAAACTCGCAAAAATTTGTGCAGGACCCGATGGAAAAAAATTGGACATGGTAGGAAGTATATTTTTAAATATAAAAATTGATGACGAAACATTATCACACAACTTTGTGATATTGAAAACGCATTTACGGACATTAATTCTTGGGAGAGATTTCCTTAAGAAAATGAACGCAAAAATAGATTGTAAGCAAGAAACTATAAAATATGATTTGACGAATAATCATGACGAAATCAATTTTGAAATGTTGAAAATAAAGAGTGCCAAGGATTCCATTGTACCGGAATGTTCCATGAAATTGATCAAGGCATTGGTAGAAACAGAGGATGGAGAATATATTATCGAAGAGAGCAGCAAAATGTTTCAAACAAATGGACTTCGTCTAGCAAGAAGCTTGATCAATGTTATAAATAGGGAAACACACATCTGGATAACTAATCCGTATCCTCGACCGTTAAAAATAATGAAAAACCAAACATTGGCTTTTGGAAGTAGTCCAGCGAAAATAAATGTGAGTCGAGAAAGAGAGGTAGAAAAGAACGAAGAACCTAGATTCCAAATAAACGAAAATCTTTCACCAAAGGAACAGAAGGAGTTAAAACAGGTTTTAGAAAGGTATGGAGATCTTTTTTCATCGAGATTAGGGAGAACCAATTTGGCAAAACATCGGATAGACACAGAAGACGCGAAGCCAATTAAACACAAGCCTTACCGGGTAAGTGCTAAAGAACGAGATATTATAAAAGAGCAAATTGACGAGATGCTTACAGAAGGCATAATTAGGCCATCTTCTAGCCCCTGGTCTTTTCCAGTAATATTGGTCAAGAAGCGAGATGGTAAATACAGATTTTGTGTGGACTACAGAAAACTGAATAATGTGACGGTAAAAGATGTCTATCCGATCCCTAGAATAGACGAAGTTATGGATACTCTCCAAGGATCTACACACTTCTCAGCAATAGACCTCAGATCTGGATATTGGCAAGTTGAAGTCGAAGAAAGAGACAAAGAGAAAACAGCTTTCACTACAGCGCATGGATTATATGAATTCAACGTGATGCCTTTTGGACTTTGTAACGCGCCTGCTACCTTTGAGAGAAATATGGAGAATATGCTTGGAAATCTGAGATGGCAAATTTGTTTGTGTTATCTGGATGATGTTATCATATATAGCCCGGATTTTCCAACGCACCTCAAAAGACTTGAAGCTGTTTTTAGATGTTTTCGTGAATCTAATTTAAGGTTAAACGACAAAAAATGCCGATTTGCTTTTGAAGAATTGGAGATTCTCGGCTATATAACGAGCAAACATGGTATAAAACCCGCGGAACATAACATCAAAGCTGTCAGAAATTTTCCTCGGCCCAAAAAGGTCAAAGAAGTACAATCCTTTTTGGGAATGTGTTCATATTATAGAAAATTTATCAAAGACTTTTCAAAAATTGCTGACCCTTTGACCAACCTTATAAAAAAAAGTGTATCATTTACCTGGACAGAAAGACAAGAGGAAGCGTTTCAAACCCTAAAAACAGCACTATTAAGTCCACCAATTTTAGGTCACTTCAATCCAAATGCACCTACTTATGTTCATACTGATGCGTCCAACATCGGCATAGGTGCAACACTTGTCCAAGACATCGGTGGTGAAGAGAAGGTGATCTCATATTTGAGTCGTACCCTAAGTAAAGCGGAGCAAAATTATTCAACCACTGAAAAAGAATGTCTGGCCGTTGTCTGGTCAATGTCAAAATTACGACCCTACCTTTATGGAAGACACTTTAAAATAGTAACAGACCATCACGCCTTATGCTGGCTCAAAAACTTGAAGGATCCAACAGGTCGATTGGCAAGATGGGCATTGAAAATTCAAGAATATGACTTCGATATAATACATAAATCGGGAAAGAAGCATCTGGACGCCGATGGCTTATCTAGGGGGCCCTTACCAGAAACTGATTGGGATGAGGATTTTGAAAGGCTATTTTTAAATCAAATAACAGACGAAGAGGATAAATTTATCGAAAGTGTTAAGAAAAACCTTAATGGAAGCAGGCGATCAATTGCGCAAAACTTTAAAGAAGAAGATGGATGCCTCTTTAAGAAAAACCCGAACCCTGAAGGCAGGGCGTGGTTGCTTGTGGTTCCAGAGAATAAAAAGAGAGAAATTATGAAAGAATATCACAATCATATGTCGAATGGCCATCTGGGCGTCGCCAGAACCATGTACCGAATAAAGAGTAAATACTTTTGGCCATCCATGCTAAAGGATGTCTCAGAATTCGTTAAGACGTGTCACCTTTGCCAAAGTAGGAAAGGCTCAAACCAATTACCTTCTGGACTACTACAGCCCATCCCCCCAGCCAACTTTCCTTTCGAAAGAATTGGAATTGACTTTGTTGGTCCACTACCATCTACGAAAAACAGGAAAAAATGGATAATCGTGCTGTCGGACTACTACACTAGATATGCAGAAACAAGAGCAGTCTCGGAAGCAACAGTGAAAGAAGTTTCTAAATTTCTAGTAGAGGATATTTTTCTTCGGCACGGAGCCCCACAATATCTTATTAGTGACAGAGGCTCTCAATTTACCAGTAATTTAATGAAAGAGGTGATGAAAACGTGCAAGATTAAACATTGCTTCACAACGAGCTATCATCCCCAGACTAATGGATTGACAGAGCGGTTAAATAGAACATTGATCAATATGCTCAGTATGTATGTGAACACTGATCAGAAAAATTGGGACGAAATACTCCCATTCATCACTCACGCTTACAATACTACAATTCAGGAAACCACAGGATATTCTCCCTTTTTCCTGATGTTTGGAAGAGAACCCACGTCTCTTTTGGACGACAGGAATATCTCGGTGGACATTGACAAAGATGATTATGATGAATACATAAAACATCACTTAGACAAAATAAACAGAACAAGAAAATTAGTTATTAACAACACAATAAAGACTCAAGAAAGAATGAAAAAGAACTATGACAAGAAACACATGGAAAGAAGCTACGAACCAGGAGAATTAGTAGCAGTTTGGACACCAATTAGGAAAATAGGAAAGTGTGAGAAACTACTGAGAAAATATTTTGGCCCATATAGAATATTAAAGAAGCTGTCCAACGTAAATTACTTAATTGAACCAAAAGATAATCCTGGCCAAGACCCATTGATTGTCCATGTCTCAAGAATCAAACCCTATTTTGAAAGAATTGATGAGGTCAATCACGAGGACGTGACGACCTCTGGAGAGGGGGAAGTGTTACATCATGATTAATGGCGTATTTCTTATATTAGTTTTAATATATTTGAAATTTAAATTATATATTTATTTATTTTTATATAAAATATTCTATGATATTTATTTAAAACAGATTATTAATTTATCATCATTTGTATTTAGGTACACTGTGACTTCACTGCTCTCTTTGATGTGAGAAAATAAAGAAAGGATTCTGGTGGCTACTTAAAGAAGACTTATCTCGTTATTCCCTTTTATAAATTTCTAGGATGGTTGAAACACGCTCTGGTAAGATGCAGGACCCAGCACAGGAGATAATCCAGGCTGAAGAGTCTGCCAAGCCGCAACCTGGTGCAACAATATATATATTGTTCACCTTAGCTGTTATTTGAAAATTGGATTCGCTCCAAGGAGAGAGGCCAAGCCGCATAACGCTACGCAACTAAAGGCTAACTTACAGTTATTGATGACTAACCTCCCTGTTGATCATTTTCTACTTGATATTTCTCTAATGTAACGCTAATACAAATCAGGGACATTCAGATATCAGAATACTTTACTGTATTTTCCTTAGGGAAGCGGATATTATATCATTAAAAATATTCTATATTTTATTCATATTATTTTTCTCATTAAACATTTTAGACACAACTTTGCGAGGCCATTGTTTTCTTTTAATTTAATTTGTTTTTCTCTTAGTTAGCTTTTTAAAATATCCATGTGAAAAAGGATATAGAATTAATTCAACAAATTTTATATTAACTGTGAAATATGATATTTTGTATGTCTCCCAAGAGTTACAAATAAACTTCTTAAATACTTTCAATTTTGTAGTGGCTGCGAATTAGTAAGTAATCTTCCTAAAAATTAATTTACAAATATTGTAACATGTGGGGTGGGCAGTCGTGTGGTTACTGAAGTTTCGAATCACACAGCAGCAAAATATATAGAACTCAAGACTCCAAATTGACACATCGTAGCCGACAACAGAGGAAATTCGGTGTGTCCACGTTTTCTACATACGTTTCTAATGACCAAAATGTCTGTTTTTCAAGATGGCGACTACTTCTAAGACAAAAGAAGCGCTGCCGTCGTCCTGGGAGATAAGGACTGATAGTGACCATGGAAAGAAGTGCACACTCAGTTAAGCATTCAAATACAAACATTTTTATTACATCATTTTCAACCACTTTCGTGGATTTAGTGCTCCGTTTGAATAGTTTAGTACATTTTATATTGTTTGATATAATATTAATTCAAAATTTATCACAAATATATACTCTATTCTCCTCACACTTCGATTATTCTACCTGTATATCAATGAAAACGAACATATATTGCATATTTACCTGTGGATTCTGAACAAAGATATTTGAAAATACACTTAATGACTCAAATGTTCTTTAGGTAATGAAACTACTGCTTCAGCTTGTTTTTCTCTGCCTTGTGGGGGCAAGTCTGGAAGGTAAGATCTCCCTTTCTCTCATTGACTTCTTCTAACTCTGCTTTATCCTGCCTAGATCCTGATATCTTACGCACTTCAGGATACAATGAATCAAGTATCAGAAACACTACTGAATGTATTTTGAAAACGTTTTTTGATAATAAAAAGGATGTTGAAGAAGTCCTAGATAATTTTATCATTAGTCCAGACCCTAAAGAACCTCCCTACCTGGATGTGAGTTTCACCAAGGTCAAATTATCAAATTTGAATAAATGCCAACCCAATAAAATGGATTTTAAAGTAGCTGACGTCAGGGTTGGGGACTACACTTCCTGGGCTGTGGTAGAATGTCCGAACATGACGGTGAACTTCGAGTCTCAGATCCCCGCCATCAAAGGAACTCTCACTGCCCACGTCTACTTGGACCTCCAGATGAATGTGACAGAAAACTCAATTGAACTAAACGATTTCAAAGTTGGAATGATCAAGGATCCTGCTCCGAGCACCACTGATGGCACAAGAGCCCCTCTGATCAAATACGCCGAGAACGAATTGCCAGAACAAGTTAAAAAGGCTTTGACGGAACAATTGAGCTACACCTTGAGTCACAGATGGCTGTAGCATCATTCTATTTTATAAAAAAAGGCTTACAACATGTAAATAAATAAATTAAATATGAAATAGTTCCACTATTTATTTTATGCATCATCCTTTTATTTAAAATTTCATACATTTGAAACCTATTTACCCCTCGTGTATGATAATAGAGAATATCAGATTTTTAACTAAGCGCATAAAAACCTATATATTTAAAAATCATTTCTTTCCAACTAATTTGTTTGTTATATATATAATCAAATTATTGAGAAACCGCAGTGTGAAGATTATCGACAGAGAGCAAAACCATAATAATATTTTCAAGCTTCGAAATTGCCTGTAGTTATTTGTTTAAATTATTTTTTATAACTTTTTTTGTAATAATTCACACACACTCTCTCTCTGCCGTGCGACCACGAGCGCGCGAGCTCCGCGTTCTGAAGGGATAGAGATTGAGGCGATGGAGGCTACCACGACTGAAACCAACATGCCACACTACATTGATCCAACAGGACAACAAACTACATTACTACATATATGTGATATCTTAGGACCTCTGGGACCAGTGTTACCTGATGCTAGACGAACCTCGGTGTCAACTCTACCGTGCAGTCGTGGTGGAAGGCGACACAGCTGGGCCAAAGGTGAAATAAACAAACAGAGATTCCACTAAGAAGCGTCTGACGTCAAGAAAGAATGGGACGAGGAGATTTCTGGCAGGAAAGGATTTACGTCTATCGGAGCGTCCGGCGCACTGGGGCTGAATAGAGGTAAATCCTTTCCTGCCAGAAATCTCCTCGTCCCATTCCTTCTTGACGTCAGACGCTTCTTAGTGGAATCTCTGTTTGTTTATTTCACCTTTGGCCCAGCTGTGTCGCCTTCCACCACGACTGCACGGTAGAGTTGACACCGAGGTTCGTCTAGCATCAGGTAACACTGGTCCCAGAGGTCCTAAGATATCACATATATGTAGTAATGTAGTTTGTTGTCCTGTTGGATCAATGTAGTGTGGCATGTTGGTTTCAGTCGTGGTAGCCTCCATCGCCTCAATCTCTATCCCTTCAGAACGCGGAGCTCGCGCGCTCGTGGTCGCACGGCAGAGAGAGAGTGTGTGTGAATTATTACAAAAAAAGTTATAAAAAATAATTTAAACAAATAACTACAGGCAATTTCGAAGCTTGAAAATATTATTATGGTTTTGCTCTCTGTCGATAATCTTCACACTGCGGTTTCTCAATAATTTGATTATATATATAACAAACAAATTAGTTGGAAAGAAATGATTTTTAAATATATAGGTTTTTATGCGCTTAGTTAAAAATCTGATATTCTCTATTATCATACACGAGGGGTAAATAGGTTTCAAATGTATGAAATTTTAAATAAAAGGATGATGCATAAAATAAATAGTGGAACTATTTCATATTTAATTTATTTATTTACATGTTGTAAGCCTTTTTTTATAAAATAGAATGATGCTACAGCCATCTGTGACTCAAGGTGTAGCTCAATTGTTCCGTCAAAGCCTTTTTAACTTGTTCTGGCAATTCGTTCTCGGCGTATTTGATCAGAGGGGCTCTTGTGCCATCAGTGGTGCTCGGAGCAGGATCCTTGATCATTCCAACTTTGAAATCGTTTAGTTCAATTGAGTTTTCTGTCACATTCATCTGGAGGTCCAAGTAGACGTGGGCAGTGAGAGTTCCTTTGATGGCGGGGATCTGAGACTCGAAGTTCACCGTCATGTTCGGACATTCTACCACAGCCCAGGAAGTGTAGTCCCCAACCCTGACGTCAGCTACTTTAAAATCCATTTTATTGGGTTGGCATTTATTCAAATTTGATAATTTGACCTTGGTGAAACTCACATCCAGGTAGGGAGGTTCTTTAGGGTCTGGACTAATGATAAAATTATCTAGGACTTCTTCAACATCCTTTTTATTATCAAAAAACGTTTTCAAAATACATTCAGTAGTGTTTCTGATACTTGATTCATTGTATCCTGAAGTGCGTAAGATATCAGGATCTAGGCAGGATAAAGCAGAGTTAGAAGAAGTCAATGAGAGAAAGGGAGATCTTACCTTCCAGACTTGCCCCCACAAGGCAGAGAAAAACAAGCTGAAGCAGTAGTTTCATTACCTAAAGAACATTTGAGTCATTAAGTGTATTTTCAAATATCTTTGTTCAGAATCCACAGGTAAATATGCAATATATGTTCGTTTTCATTGATATACAGGTAGAATAATCGAAGTGTGAGGAGAATAGAGTATATATTTGTGATAAATTTTGAATTAATATTATATCAAACAATATAAAATGTACTAAACTATTCAAACGGAGCACTAAATCCACGAAAGTGGTTGAAAATGATGTAATAAAAATGTTTGTATTTGAATGCTTAACTGAGTGTGCACTTCTTTCCATGGTCACTATCAGTCCTTATCTCCCAGGACGACGGCAGCGCTTCTTTTGTCTTAGAAGTAGTCGCCATCTTGAAAAACAGACATTTTGGTCATTAGAAACGTATGTAGAAAACGTGGACACACCGAATTTCCTCTGTTGTCGGCTACGATGTGTCAATTTGGAGTCTTGAGTTCTATATATTTTGCTGCTGTGTGATTCGAAACTTCAGTAACCACACGACTGCCCACCCCACATGTTACAATATTTGTAAATTGATTTTTAGGAAGATTACTTACTAATTCGCAGCCACTACAAAATTGAAAGTATTTAAGAAGTTTATTTGTAACTCTTGGGAGACATACAAAATATCATATTTCACAGTTAATATAAAATTTGTTGAATTAATTCTATATCCTTTTTCACATGGATATTTTAAAAAGCTAACTAAGAGAAAAACAAATTAAATTAAAAGAAAACAATGGCCTCGCAAAGTTGTGTCTAAAATGTTTAATGAGAAAAATAATATAATAAAATATAGAATATTTTTAATGATATAATATCCGCTTCCCTAAGGAAAATACAGTAAAGTATTCTGATATTTGAATGTCCCTGATTTGTATTAGCGTTACATTAGAGAAATATCAAGTAGAAAATGATCAACAGGGAGGTTAGTCATCAATAACTGTAAGTTAGCCCATAGTTGCGTAGCGTTATGCGGCTTGGCCTCTCTCCTTGGAGCGAATCCAATTTTCAAATAACAGCTAAGGTGAACAATATATATATATATATATATTTTTAAATTTGGGATGCTAATATATAATTTGACCACAGCCAATAATATATATCAATGAAATATAATATAATGCGGCTTGTGATTGTAAAACGACATTTGAAAATATACCGCATGTGCTTCTTTTCAACGAAAATTCAAAATTTATTTTAAGGAGAAATAACGATTATTTCTAACCTTAAGGATGAGGTATGAAAGGATGAATTGTTGAGAGTAATGATAAACGGAAAAATAAAGGTTTCCAGGGATGCTGGATTATTTTCAAATGTCGTTTTACATATTAATGAAACTTGTTTCCACATCAAATATATATTTGTAGAGGCTTTGCAATATTCGTTCACCAATTTGAACCAATCGTGAACCATTTGAACCAGGTTCACCAATCCTCTTCCCATTTCTTCATGTTGGAGATACAATCTTACTTTATTCGCTGGTCTGTGTGAGATGAAATTTATATTAACTCAGCCCTGTTCTCACCTTTGGGTCAAGAAGTTTGTAAACGAAAGATAATACTCGATGGTGGAAGCATAGAGCTATTTAGCGTTTAGGTTGGTTTCTTTTAGATATTCCATTCTGGATATTATTAAACCATTTATTCTTTCTGTATTTTCTGGAACGAATAAAGAAAAGTCCAAAATCTAAATAATTGATAATAGTGTATTAACAAACCACTAATACAAAAAAATTCCTTTGAGATAAGAAACTATAGACATTAGTAAAAAGTTTATGAAAATAAATCAGAAAAAATAGGTTGTCAACTATATTGCAGAGGAGACTACTTATAAAAGGAATTAATCTAAAGGACTCATTAAAAATTAATTTCTATTTTTATTCATACATGGGTTCAACTTTATATGTATTTTGTCCAAAGTTCAAACACGTGAAAAAGCCGCATAGAGCTGTCCATGCGTATGTAGCAAGAACCCAAATATTATTTATAGTCATAGCAAAAGCCAACTTTAGTGAAAACTGACGCCTCTTAAGAATGAAGGGAAGGCTGATATCTGAAGGAGCAAAATATATTTTTGGCACCAATACAGTGTGTCCAACATTGGTCCCGGTCAGTATTTGTGCTTCAACTTTACTTGTATGCCATCCAAAGTTCACACACGTGAAAAAGCCACATAGAGCTGTCCATGCATAAATGCAGGCTCTTGTAGCAAGAAACTCACTCTAGCAAAGGTTTGGCCTTAAGCCTTATTTATAGTCATAGGAAAAGCCAACCCTATTGGAAACTCTTGCCTCTTCAGAATGAAGGGAATGTTGATATCTGAAGGAGCCAAAGATGTTTTGACACCAATACAGTGTGTCCAACATTGGCCCCTGTCAGTATTTGTACCTCAAGGACATGAGAGCACATGCACTGTATCACCATACATGTACCATTGTAAAGACCCTGCTTAAGATTAAAATTTCTCAGAAGCATAACAATAGCACCAACCTAGAATATAACTGGTGTGGAGGCATTCTTCTGGGAGTAAGGCTATTGAAAAAAAGACACAAATCAGCAAATAAAATTGCAAACAATACTACTATATCACAGATAAGACAACATATAAAAGGAATGAATTCATTTAAATGACCTCATTAAAACTACATTTATAGTTTTATATATAAAATATAACCTCGATAATTCGACCATGTTTTGTTGTCCTTACCTACAGCCTATTATATAACAAATTTAATTTGACACTATTGATAATTCGACCATGTTTTGTTGTCCTGACCTACAGCCTATCATATAAAAAACTGTAATTAGACACTCTCGATAATTCGACCATGTTTTGTTGTCCTGACCTACAGCCTATCATATAAAAATACTGTAATTCGACACTCTCGATAATTCGACCATGTTTTGTTGTCCTGACCTACAGCCTATCATATAAAAAACTATAATTCAAGAGTTTAAAAATATATATTTTGAGTGAAAAAAAAAGACACAAATCAGCAAATAAAATTGCAAACAATACTACTATATCACAGATAAGACTACATATAAAAGGAATGAATTCATTTAAATGACCTCATTAAAACTACATTTATAGTTTTATATATACAATATAATCTCGATAATTCGACCATGTTTTGATGTCCTTACCTACAAACTGTAATTCAAGAGTTTAAAAATATATATTTTGAGTGGAAAAAAAAGACACAAATCAGCAAATAAAATTGCAAACAATACTACTATATCACAGATAAGACAACATATAAAAGGAATGAATTCATTTAAATGACCTCATTAAAATTACATTTATAGTTTTATATATACAATATAACCTCGATAATTCGACCATGTTTTGTTGTCCTGACCTACAGCCTATCATATAACAAACTGTAATTCAACACTATCGATAATTCGACCATTTTAAATTTCAACAATTGTTTGTTGCTCAAATATAACTTCACTGCTAAAAAGGTATTACAGAGAAAACTTCTGACATTGTAAATGTACAAAATGTATGTATAGAGCAGGGGAATAATAAATAAAGACCAAAATCAAATTAATTGATAATAAATAGATTATTGCCAAAAAAAATACAAAAAATATTTTTTTCTCCATTCTTATCTTCACTCAATCATATTAGAGTGTCAAGCTTGTAAAGCTTGAAATTAACAACCATCATGATTGGGTGAAGTAGAATGCGTCTGCCTTTGTCATCAAGACTGGGAGCACTACTCAGTGGCAGGCCACTGACTTAGCTCCAAAAGAATGTATCGCTGGATTAGGAGCCCTTACAAGGTACTATCAGCCGGGCCAGCTGAGCCCAGGTTTTCTTAGTGAGCTTGTTACTGCTCCCCCTCCTCCTTTTTCATCCTGGCTTGGGACCGGCAAAGGCGGAGTTTTTTTTCTTCCAGGTGAGAAACTTTAGGCATTGGTGAAAAGTGTAAATATATATTTTGGAAATGAAAAAAAAAAGGATAAAATAAATCAGAATATAAATTTACAAACTATATTTCAGAGGAGACGATTTATAATAGGAATTCATTTAAATGACCTCATTAAAAACTACATTTTATATATACTTGGGTTCAACTTTACATGTATGCTATCCAAAGTTCGCACACTTGAAAAAGTCACATAAAGTCGTCTGTGCGTAAACTCAGGCTCTTGTAGCAAAGGTTTGGCCTTGAGCCCTCTTTATAGTCATAGCAAAAGCCAACCTTAGTGAAACATAAAGCCTCTCTAGAATGAAGCGAAAGTTGGTATCCGAAGGGGACAAAGATATTTCAGACATTATACAGTGTGTTCAACTTTGGGTACTGTCAGTATATGTGCTTCAAGGACATGAGAGCACATGCGCTAGAACACCAAACCTGTTCCATCGCAAAGATCCTATAGGCATTGGTGAAAGTGTAAATAAATATTTTGGAAATGAAAAAAAAATTGCAGATATGACAACATATTAAAGGAATAAATTCATTTAAAAGACCTCATTAAAAACAACAATTCTATTTTTTTTATATATACAATATAATCTAATTAATTCAACACACGATAATTCGACCATTTTTGATGTCTCGACCTACGGCCTATCATATGACAAACTAATTCGACACTTTCGATAATTCAACTATTTTGGAAATTCAAATTTCAACAGTTGATATTTGTCTAAAACCCCTATTATTAACAACATATTAGACTGCAGAGCGCAAAAATGTAGAAAACTGTACGTATATAATTGTATGCAAATAATTGTATGTATAGATCAATGAGTAAAATATTTTTTTTTTGCTTATCCCTAGTACACGTGGTACAGGCCTTGATAATCATGGTGGGTAGAGTAGGCGACTGTTTTGACTGTAAGTACACCACATGTCTAAACATGTGAAAAGCAGTTCGACTTTGCATGTACAAATGTGCCAGAGCCCCGTTTGATATCTTGCGCTTGCTGGTGGGGTTGCACTTTTGCAAGAATCAGAAGCCATTGGAGCATTTTTTTTTTTCAGAAAAAAGTGCCCAATGCGGGAATCGAACCCGGGTGGTAGCGGTCGAAAACCAACGGCTTAGACCATCCTTCCACCAACCCCCAGTAAAATAAGTAAATAAAAAGAAGACCAAAAATAAGTGATAATAGTTTATTGAATAACAAATAAAATAAAAAATCTTTCAGGTGAAAAATTATAGGCATTGGTAAAAAAAGTAAACAAGAGAAATAGCAATTGGGGTTTTGTGTCTGCGGCGAGTCATATTAGCACGCCTAGCGGTTAGGGGAGTGAATCTTCCACGGCCTTTTCGAGGCATGACAGAAGACGCTGAAAAAAAAAGGTAAAATAAGAACCAAGCAGAGGAAAACTATAAAACTGAAAGCCAGGACAGGCATAAAAAGAAAATTCCAGGCATGTGAGGAAACAATTGATGAAAAAAAAAGGATTCCAAAAAAATACTGCAAAAAAGAAACCAGACACAGAAAGCAACAATTGAGTACACAAATACAGCATCAGCCTATTTATGAGAAGAAAAAAAAAAAGACAGACACAAAAATGGAGCTAAATTCAAATGAAAACTATAACAGAGCAAGAGAGAGTAATCAAATCAGGCATTATGAAAGATACTGCAAAAAAGAAAATCAGACTTCGTCCGTGGTCTATCTCTACCTCTTGGAGCTACCATCTAGACTTGCCTCTGTCCCTTGCTGTCCCCGTGCGAAAATCCCATCACGCACCCACGACCACGACTGCCCAGTACATTCCACATCGGCTTGGTCGGGATTACTACAGAACCCGTTAAAGTCGACAGGATAACTGAGGACAGCAGCATGCAGAGGATGACGGAGGCCGGAGACGAATACTTCGCGGATGCCCTCACCAACATGCAGCCCCACTGCGAAGACCTAGTAAGCCGCCTAACTGCGGAGGAGGCCCTCATCTCCCCTTTCGACGGATCCTACGCAGCAAACAACTTCCTCCAGCAACTCGAGCGGACAAGCGAGAGACCGCAAGATGACGCCACTCTGCAAGCCCGGCTCCGCACGCTACTCAAAGGTGAGCCCCTCTCCCTCTACAACGAACTGAATCTGGCCTCTCTGCCATACAGTCAGGCAAAACAAACTCTCATGGACCTCTACCCCGGAAAATCCGAGGTCACTTTCACCAAATTTTTAACTTTTAAATTAACTAGTCAGATCCAATTAGGAGACTATTACCGCCAGAAAATAACTATGGGATTACAACTGGGCCTAACCAATCCCATCATAGTGGAAGCATTAACGGAAGGCCTCCAGGCCAGTGATCAGCGCCTCATGAGGGTCATAGCCCCTAAAACCCTGACCGAATGGTACTCTACCATGACTAGAATAAAATGGACCAATTCACTCCCTACTCCATCCGAACCATTTCAAGGTGTTACCAACACCAGTGCCTTTCACCGAGATACCGGAACTCCTTCTAGGGGAAGAACTATATTCCATTTTCAACAAACAATACTCCAAGATACCCTTCTAGTGCCAGGAGACCACCCTCACCATGCAAATACTGCCAAGGTGACCACTGGAACAGTGAATGTTCCATGAACAGGCGACCCTACAGACAACATGCCTACCACGGCAAACCTACGGCGCATTATTTCCCACCGGAACAAAATGGCGCCCACAACCTTCCCGTGCCGGCCCCCAGGTCTTCTCACACCCCACAAGGCAACGAAAACCCCAATTTTCGTCCCTAAACTATCCAATATTCTATGTAAACCTAAAATTTTAAATAATTTTTATAGCCCGTTCCTCTTAGACACAGGAGCCTCTATTAACATAATTAATTAATAAATTTTTAATCATATTAGTAAAAACTTATCTAATCCTTTAAAATTATATCCATGCCATATATTAATCAATTCCATATCTACTCAAATAAATCCGATAGGATATATCCCAAGCCGATGTGGAATGTACTGGGCAGTCGTGGTCGTGGGTGCGTGATGGGATTCCCGCACGGGGATAGCAAGAGACAGAGGCAGGTCTAGATGATAGCTCCAAGAGGTAGAGGTAGACCACGGATGAAGGCAGTCGAACCACGGGCGCAGCGGATGCCCTAAGCCTACGCGGATAGAAGGGGGTGAGAGATCCGACCGACCGTATAACGGCGTCGCTCTGAAACCAACTGCTTTGTCTAATTTCTGGGCCTTTTTATATTGGACGCCCGCATATGGTGGTGATTCCTGATTGGCTACTGTAATCACGCCACTTTTCTGGCGCCGGGTTGTTTTCGTCTGGTCTACCTCGTCTGCCTTTTTGTTTTATTTGTCACTTCCATTGTTACAAGGTCGATACATATTTTTATATATATATGGGGTTATAATAAATATTAGAAGAAGGTTGTGATCTATCTAATTCAAAATATACTACAGAATGTGTCCCTGGTGATGAAGGTTTGGTTGGGGGAATGACATGTAATGAATGATGACCTAACAAACCTATTATAAAAGAATAAAAGAAATAATTTTTGTATACAAATTAGATAAAATTATTATTACGCTATAAGTTAAAAAAAGATATTGTAATGGTGGTGTATCAATGAAATAAAAATCAAGGTTATAAAAATAAAAACGCACAAAATGAATGATAGAAGATTATGAGGAAGTATATAATACAAAATGGTAAATATGGTAAAATGAATCGTACAAGGAAAATAATATCTTATTGCATAAAAGATGAGAGGTAAAAAAATGAAGTTAGTTTATTGACTGAATGTATAATGTGACGCTAAGGTTGAAAAAGGGAAAGGGGGTATCTTAGCAATTTCTGCAAAGTAGTATCTCAAGCATTCTGCAATGCAATGCGAACTTGTTTAAGTGAGGCATTGTTTTCATTAACAGAAGGCCCAAGATATTCCGTCTGCATCATTAGCTCAGACAGTGAGAAGATCGATGGATGTAAAAGGGAGAGGTAGAGGTAAGAGAGATCCCTGTTGTCCGTAATGATTGTGCCCGGTTGAATTATGAAAAAAAAAGTGAAAATTTGAAAAAATGGTGAATTGAAATGATGAGTTGGGCGATGAGAAAAAAATATAAAAAGATCTCGATGGATATCCTGAACTCACTATCGGGAATGGTATAGCGAGGAAGGATTGTTCCAGTCGAATTAATCAATGAAAAAAAAATGTTCGGCGAACTGGAATCCCTTGGAAGGTAGTTTGAGGTTTGAAGGATGCGGAAAAGGGGAGGTGGATGTAAGAGATTTATTGCTGTCAATTTTGATTGTGTCCGACTTGTGTGGTGAAAAGAAAAAGTTGAAAAATGAAAAAATGATGAGCCGGACGATGAGAGAAAAAAAAACTCTAACTGGGTCTCCTGAGCTCACTATTGGGAATGATATAGCGAGGAAGGGTCTTCTAGTTAGTTTAATCAATAAAAAAAAAAGAAAATGGCTGACGAACAATAATCTCTTGATGGATGTATAAAGTTGGGAGGAAAGGTTCATGGGATAGAGTTAGAGGTTGTAAGGGAAGCGTCAAAAATAACATTTTGAAAATCTATTAAGAAAAATAAAATGATAAATGTTTTATCTGTTTAAGAAATATTATAAATATTGTTAGGTGTAGGTTTTTTAAAATGGTGCCTAAAATAGTTGAAGTTGTAAAATTCTAAGTCTAAACATGATGAAAAAAGTAAATAAAAATATTAAAGGTAATAATATATAAAGGACAGACACTTCGGCCAGTTAGAGTTTTTTATTTTCTCAACGTTTCGACAAAAATCTTTTGTCTTCGTCAGGAGAAGTAAATAAAAATAAAACATTCGGCAAGGCGTTAAAAATTGTTCTGAGGTTTGCAAGGGCGTTCTCACGTGATTCTTCGAATTTAGCACAACATCTAAAGCGCGAGTCAAAAACAAATATTAAACTCGTCAAAGACTATGATCTTGGAAATAAAAATATATAATAATAAAATTATAATAAATTAAGTAAAAATAAATAAATAAAGTAATATAATAATAATAATCACAAAGATTATTATATATATTTATAACTATTATGTTAAATTTTTTATCTAGCTTATTAACTACTTTTTAAATTTAAAAATGAAGCATATTGTTGCGGAATATCTTCAAAAGTATTTATAGTTCTTTTCCCAAATTCTCGTGATACCCATCCCTCTAAAAATAACCTTTCCTTTTTAAATTTTATATTCCTATGAAATATCTCAATATCATTCCAATCTGGCCTATGTCCTGAAAACAATGCATGTTCCCCAATTTTGCTTAACGCCCTTCTCCCCAATAAACCCTGTTGGTGTTCCTTAATTCTGGTCTCTAAATTTCGGCCGGTTTCTCCTACATATATTTTGTCACATTCTGTGCATTTAATTCCATAAATTACGTTATTTGGTTTTGATGTACCTATGTTATCCTTCATTATGTTATTTCTAGTTAAAAATTCCAGTACTATACCAAATATTATATTTACATTTTTTCAAAATTCTAGATATTTCGTTATCAACTTCTCTAATATAAGGAATTATTATATTATTGTAACCTTCTGTAGTTCTATTCAAATTTGGCCTATCTATTTCATATCTTCTAATCCATTTATTTATGAAGCCAACTGGATATTCGGATTGTTTTAACTCCGCTCTAATTTTCTTTATCTCTTTTTTATAAATATCTTGGTGTGTACATACCTGTTTGGCTCTTTGTACAAGAGATTTTATCACCTGCCTTTTGTGTAACATAGGATAACATATGAAATAGATAGGCCAAATTTGAATAGAACTACAGAAGGTTACAATAATATAATAATTCCTTATATTAGAGAAGTTGATAACGAAATATCTAGAATTTTGAAAAAATGTAAATATAATATTTGGTATAGTACTGGGACAAAAAGGGAATTTTTAACTAGAAATAACATAATGAAGGATAACATAGGTACATCAAAACCAAATAACGTAATTTATGGAATTAAATGCACAGAATGTGACAAAATATATGTAGGAGAAACCGGCCGAAATTTAGAGACCAGAATTAAGGAACACCAACAGGGTTTATTGGGGAGAAGGGCGTTAAGCAAAATTGGGGAACATGCATTGTTTTCAGGACATAGGCCAGATTGGAATGATATTGAGATATTTCATAGGAATATAAAATTTAAAAAGGAAAGGTTATTTTTAGAGGGATGGGTATCACGAGAATTTGGGAAAAGAACTATAAATACTTTTGAAGATATTCCGCAACAATATGCTTCATTTTTAAATTTAAAAAGTAGTTAATAAGCTAGATAAAAAATTTAACATAATAGTTATAAATATATATAATAATCTTTGTGATTATTATTATTATATTACTTTATTTATTTATTTTTACTTAATTTATTATAATTTTATTATTATATATTTTTATTTCCAAGATCATAGTCTTTGACGAGTTTAATATTTGTTTTTGACTCGCGCTTTAGATGTTGTGCTAAATTCGAAGAATCACGTGAGAACGCCCTTGCAAACCTCAGAACAATTTTTAACGCCTTGCCGAATGTTTTATTTTTATTTACTTCTCCTGACGAAGACAAAAGATTTTTGTCGAAACGTTGAGAAAATAAAAAACTCTAACTGGCCGAAGTGTCTGTTTTTTATATAAATATGAATGCCGGCCAGGCAACCTCTATCTTTTCGATAATATATAAAGGGTTGATTGGTAATTGATGGCATTAATATTGATGATTAATAAACAAAATGATATTATCGATTAATAGTGAAATGTTTTATCTACATCTGTAAGTTAAAAAACAAAGTCCAACACCACAAAACTAATAAAACTGTAAGTCTATTTACAAATAAATGAGAGAAAAGTTAAAAGAAAACAAAAATATTCGTTTCTGAAAAAAAAAGGAACATATTTACACACAATGTCTAGGTGTAGGTGCAAGGTTACTGATGTCTTTCTAGTTTGGCCTATGGGGAGGCAATGTGGCCCTATGTCGCTTTGGTCCGGTCTGAGAAGCTGGTCTTTGCCAGATATTCCCGATTATATTATGTGAGACCAGACGGGGAGCGATCTTGATCCCTAAAATGATGTCATTGTAGTGGAAGATAGGACTTTAGGTACGTGTAGTATGTAGTGCATGTTTTAGGCGCTAAAAAGATTGCAGAGCGTTTTATGCAGTTGGTCTGAAAATTTCTAGGTGAGCCTACCCAAACGCCGGCTTGTTACGTTTGGGGAACATCATTTAAGATATTAACTTAACAGATCTTTTCTCCATGTACATTACGTTACACATGGGGAAATGAGAGGCGACAAATTTGACAAAAAAAAAAGAAAAAGAAAAGTTAAAACCTTTTTGATTCCTAACAAGGGAGCCGGTAATGTAGTGTATGCTCGTATTTAATTGTACCCAAAAGCCTTATAATTGAAGCAAGGCATTCCAACTCTGTGATGGTGTAATTTTTCTCGTGGGGTCGGAGTGCTCTGCTGTAATATTGCACGGGGTGTAGGGTGCCGTCTGGATGTTGTTGTTTTAGGATACCAGCTATTCCCTGAAGTGAGGCATCACAGAATAGCTGACAGGGTAACCCTTCTTTAAAGAGGTGTAGTACCGGTTTTGTGGTCAGACATTCCTTTAGAGTGTCAAATGAATGTTGGCATTCTGCATCCCAGTGCCATGGGGTATCTTTCTTAAGTAGATTATTAAGGGGGTTCCTAATGCGGGCGTGATCTTTTATAAATTTATTATATACATTAATGGGGCCTAAGAATAATTGGAGGGATTTAACGCTAGTGGGGACCTTAATGGCATTAATTACATCTAAAATTTTTACTAATGGAGTGTATGTGCCTGAATGATATGGTATAGCCTGAAAATTCTATTGTAGTTTTAAAGAAGTCACACTTATTATAATTTAATCTAAAATTTTCCCTAGTAGTTCCCTTTCCTAAGTAGGGAAAATGCTAGAATATGATATTATAGAGCCTTCTTTCTCCTCCTATTCATCCCTCGTTACTTTAGTTACCAAAAAGGATAAGACAAAACGATTTTGCGTAGACTACCGCCGCCTGAATGAAATAATTTTCCCCGATGTTCACCCCCTTCCGCTCATAGAGAATATCTTAGATAAATTAGCCAACGCCAAAATTTACTCCCGCGCCGATTTTTCATCAGCATACTGGTCCATCGAAATAAGTCCCCCTGATAGAAATTTATTATCTTTTGTCACGTTAGAGGGTCAGTATAATTTCAAAAGATTACCATATGGGATTAAAATAGGACCCCAGTCGTATGAGCGAGCAGTCAGTCAGATATTGCAAAGAAATAGGTTAGGTTTTATAGCACATTATTTCGGCGATTTCATTATCTTTTCAAATTCCATAGAAGAACATTTAGAACACTTACAACAATTTTTTGATATGTGTAATAGGGAAAATTTTAGATTAAATTATAATAAGTGTGACTTCTTTAAAACTACAATAGAATTTTCAGGCTATACCATATCATTCAGGCACATACACTCCATTAGTAAAAAAAATAGATGTAATTAATGCCATTAAGGTCCCCACTAGCGTTAAATCCCTCCAATCATTCTTAGGCTCCATTAATGTATATAATAAATTTATAAAAGATCACGCCCGCATTAGGAACCCCCTTAATAATCTACTTAAGAAAGATACCCCATGGCACTAGGATGCAGAATGCCAACATTCATTTGACACTCTAAAGGAATGTCTGACCACAAAACCGGTACTACACCTCTTTAAAGAAGGGTTACCCTGTCAGTTATTCTGTGATGCCTCACTTCAGGGAATAGCTGGTATCCTAAAACAACAACATCCAGACGGCACCCTACACCCTGTGCAATATTACAGAAGAGCACTCCGACCCCACGAGAAAAATTACACCATCACAGAGTTGGAATGCTTTGCTGTGATAGATAGTGTGGAAAAGTTCCGCATCTATCTCGCAGGTGTAAGGTTCACAATTTTTACGGACCACCATGCATTACAATGGTTAAAAACCATAAAGAACCCAACGGGTAGACTTTTTAGGTGGAGCTTAAAGATGTCCGCATACGAATACGATATCTATATTAATAAGATGGAAATTTCATAAGTGGACATCACTAAAAACTTTCGTTACAATACATCAATTTCGACCAAATTTTCAACATTTATGTAAAACGAGATGGAGCAGGTTTTGCTTAACATCAAAATATTTTTCCTAACATTAACATGCGTAACTTCGGTGTTATCGATTAAATACAAAAAAAATCAACAGAGTTAATTTTATCTATATATATAAAATTGAATGTCTGTCTGTCTGTTTGTCTGTCTGTTTGTTTGTACTCTATAGATTCAAAAACCATACATCCAATCGCCGTGAAATTTTGGGATATTATTAGGTATATCACCGGGAAGGTTTTTGAAAAATAATTTCATGAATATCTTGAATATCCTTAGAGTTATTTGCAGATTTGTAGATTTAAATCGCAAGCAGCGCCCCCATTGTGACGATGATAACAAGTTTTCTTATCACTAAGTTTGTTATCTTAAATATTATTTATCAAAAGTAAGATTATCTCAGGATGACACGGCAATGTGACACGGGAAAAAATGTTCACTAGATAAAACTATGATTTTCTATATGATATAAAAAGCCAACAATGAAGAGTGAATGTAATATAAAAAGCCAACAATGAAGAATGAATGTAAGATAAAAAGCCAACAATGAAGAGTGAATGTAATATAAAAAGCCAACAATGAAGAATGAATGTAAGATAAAAAGCCAACAATGAAGAGTGAATGTAAGATAAAAAGCCAACAATGAATAGTAAATGTAATATAAAAAGCCAACAATGAAGAATGAATGTAAGATAAAAAGCCAACAATGAAGAGTAAATATAATATAAAAAGCCAACAATGAAGAATGAATGTAAGATAAAAAGCCAACAATGAAGAGTGAATATAATATAAAAAGCCAACAATGAAGAGTGAATGTAAGATAAAAAGCCAACAATGAAGAGTGAATGTAATATAAAAAGCCAACAATGAAGAATGAATGTAAGATAAAAAGCCAACAATGAAGAGTGAATGTAATATAAAAAGCCAACAATGAAGAATGAATGTAAGATAAAAAGCCAACAATGAAGAGTGAATGTAATATAAAAAGCCAACAATGAAGAATGAATGTAAGATAAAAAGCCAACAATGAAGAGTGAATGTAAGATAAAAAGCAAACAATGAAGAGTAAATGTAATATAAAAAGTCAACAATGAAGAATGAATGTAAGATAAAAAGCCAACAATGAAGAGTAGATCTCTATATATATATAAAAGTCAATTTCTGTCTGTCTGTCTGTTTCGCGATAAACTCAAAAACTACTGAACCAATTGGTACCATATTTTGCATGTCGCTTTTTATAAACCTGAGGAAAATTTTCGGCTGCATTTTAATTAGTTTTTTGGCTATTTCTTTTTTTTTTTTCATTTGAAGAACTTTTTTTACGCGGACTAATCCGGAATGGAATGAATACCTAAATATGGCCATTTTTTTAAGCATCGATGGTTCAGTGGTAGAATGCTCGCCTGCCACGCGGGCGGCCCGGGTTCGATTCCCGGCCGATGCATTTTTTTTTTTTTTTACAATTTTTAAAACTCTTTTATATTATCTTAAATATATATAATTGAATGTCTGTCTGTCTGTACTCTATAGATTCAAAAACCATACATCCAATCGCCGTGAAATTTTGGGATATTATTAGGTATATCACCGGGAAGGTTTTTGAAAAATAATTTCATGAATATCTTGAATATCCTTAGAGTTATTTGCAGATTTGTAGATTTAACTCGCAAGCAGCGCCCCCATTGTGACGATGATAACAAGTTTTCTTATCACTAAGTTTGTTATCTTAAATATTATTTATCAAAAGTAAGATTATCTCAGGATGACACGGCAATTTATTTGCGACAAGAATAATGATACAATTCCAAGGCGAAGATATTATTCCTTTAACTTCCAATTACCGAGGGAACCAATTAATATTGATTTTATTCAACTTATCGAGTATTTCTCAAGGGACCGGGAAAAAATGTTCACTAGATAAAACTATGATTTTCTAATGTAGAAAATTAGGAAAGACAAAATTCAGGATGACAAGGCACACAGGGACCGGGAAAAAATGTTCACTTTATCGAGAGATTCAAATTTACGAGTTTCAAATTATCAAAATATATCTTTTTTATTTTTTAATAAGTTTTTAGAGAATTGTTTTAACAAATGTTCGCTAGACAAACCTTTACTCGGGTAAAACCCCGGGCGAAGCCGAGTACGTTTTATAAGTTTAAAGAGAATTGTTTTAACAAATGTTCGTTAGACAAACATTCACTCGGGTAAAACCCGGGCGAAGCCGGGCGGGTCCGCTAGTTTATATATAAATACAAAAATAAAATTCAACAGAGTTAATTTTTTTACATACTAGCTAATAATCTCAATCTAAAAAAATATTCAAAACAAGCAATTTTAAGATAACACCATATGTAAAACAGTCTGCCAAGAAAACAACAACGATATTACATCTTTCTCACATATTCACACACATTCTTGATTAATAATTAAAACTAATCTTTAACATTGTTTATTATACTTCATAATATATAATAAAATATATAAAAGGTAAAACGCAGTACGAGGCAGACCTACTGTCCCGCAATCCTTTATGTGGTTTTCTCACGACCACCCAAATAATAGAAAAGCAACCCCAATTATCTCCATCTACACTTATCAAAACGAATATAGATGGCCTCCATGCAATCAAACGTAAAAGTATTGTCAAGATTATAGTTCCCCCTCCCTTACAACATACACTAATTAATAAAGTACATTTAGAGTATAACCATCCTGGTATATCCCAAATGATTAGGCTCATCTCCACACAGTATACTTGGCGTGGAATGACCAAATCTATAGTTAAGTATAATAATGCCACATGCCAACTTATAAAGAAACCGAAAGGTCCATTATATGGTAGATTAGAACGCCCCCCTATAGCTTTACAACCCTACGATATGTTATCTATAGACACTATTTCAGGGTTTTCTAAATACGGTAATTCTAAGTCATACTTACACGTAATTGTAGATCACCTAAGTCGGTATACATGGACCTTCCCCAGTAAGTCAACTAGTATAATCACATACATTCAGTGCCTCAAAAAGTTATTGCAGTGTGGCCGTCCAAAACGCCTTCTTTCGTTCCGGGCACCTGCATTTACTTCCCCAAAGTCCAGGAGATTCTTAATAAAGAACGGGATACAGCCTCTACTAACCACTGCAAATAACCCTCAAGCTAACGGTTTATGAGAGCGTCTTAACGCGACACTCACCGGGAAGCTGAGGTTACTGAACTTAGATAATCCAGGAACCTCCTGGACTAAGTTAATTAAGATAGTAACTAATAAATATAACGATACCCCCCATACGATAACTGGATTTCCCCCCGTATTTTTAATGTATAATATAATCCCCTCAGACTTAAATAACCACATCAACCCCATCCCCAATATAATAGAAAACTAGCAATACAACGTACAAATGACAGGCACGACAAAGAGAAAATTAAATATGACAACAAACATAAGAATCCACACTTTGATACAGGGGATTTAGTATTAGTAAAGGCGTATCATTATCCAAATAGCGGTAAGTTAGTACCCTACTTTACAGGTCCATATAAAATTACTGAAATAATTTCTGATAATGTCGTACGTATAAATAGACCCAATAGGATTACAGGTAATGATAGCGATACTGTGCATGTAAATAAATTACAATATTATAATGAAGAGGTCCTCTAAATTTTACCACCCAAATTAGAACCCCTCAAAATAAATAGAATAATAGATCCTTTCCGACATTCAGATCCCAACTTGTTTAGTCCAATAGAAAAAAGTTTAGCTCATAGATTTTCCGAACCATTTAATCACTTGTCCCCCCATCTATTCTCATGAAATTAGTGAAATCTAGGTCCTGAAAGTCTGGCGAACTCCTCGACATAAAGTAATCAATTAAATAATCATAGCATTCAACACCATTTCATGATTACTTTTTCCGCCACCAATAATTTCTCTCCTTCAAATATTATGACTATTTTTCTCTTTCTACTAGGCACACAACTGATTACTTAAGATTAACCCTCGGAATTGTTTGGACTGGAATAGCGCAATTCCGAGAATATAATTCATACACACACTGTATATAAAAACAAAGAAACATTATGTAATTATTTTTTATTATTCCAGTTAGCTTCTTTTTCTTAAATTATGATAATATATTCCCCAATAATTTCACAAAACCTATTCTCTTTATATGCCTCTACACCAACCCCTTGGTTCTGAATTACTTAAGCACCGATCCTCCCTCATATATCCTGATCTATTGATAAAAGTATTCGCAATATTAACTCGACTAGAAAAACATTTGGTACACAGACGCCACTGAGTGGCAAACAATCCATGTTACATAAATAGCTATTATATTACCGTCTTCCCAAAACAAAACACAACACCCGCCACCGCGGTATTCAGTTTGCTTATATAGGCTGCACGAGCTCGACTTTCTCGCGCCACTTTGGCGCCTACCCGTTAGATGTCACCTGTTCAAACATACATTTTTATTTCGCACTTTTCTACATTGTTCACATCAATTTTAATTCCTCTCGCATATCCCATATTCCATTAACACATTTCGCATGATCATAACACATTTGTTTATACACTAGTTAATTAATTAATCCTTTTATAGCAAATCTTATTTTTATAATGTTATAGGATAGTTTATCGTTTTGTCAACCCCGTTTAAAAATTAGGTCCCCATCATCTCTAAAGTCGATCCTGTACATGAGACCAAAGGAGACGCCATCTTGGCCTCCTAAAAGGACAATTAAATCCCCAAAATGGCGCCCATCGCCTTTTGGGTACAATTAAATACGAACATACACTACATTACCGGCTCCCTTGTTAGGAATCAAAAAGGTTTTAACTTTTCTTTTTCTTTTTTTTTTTGTCAAATTTGTCGCCTCTCATTTCCCCATATGTAACGTAATGTACATGGAGAAAAGATCTGTTAAGTTAATATTTTAAATGATGTTCCCCAAACGTAACAAGCCGGCGTTTGGGTAGGCTCACCTAGAAATTTTGCAGACCAACTGCATAAAACGCTCTGCAATCTTTTTAGCGCTTAAAACATGCACTACATACTACACGTACCTAAAGTCCTATCTTCCACTACAATGACATCATTTTAGGGATCAAGATCGCTCCCCGTCTGGTCTCACATAATATAATCGGGAAGATCTGGCAAAGACCAGCTTCTCAGACCAGACCAAAGCGACATAGGGCCACATTGCCTCCCCATAGGCCAAACTAGAAAGACATCAGTAACCTTGCACCTACACCTAGACATTGTGTGTAAATATGTTCCTTTTTTTTTTTCAGGAAAAAATATTTTTGTTTCTTTTAACTTTTCTCTTATTTATTTGTAAATAGACTTACAGTTTTACTAGTTTTGTGGTGTTGGACTTTGTTTTTTAACTTACAGATGTAGATAAAACATTTCACTATTAATCGATAATATCATTTTGTTTATTAATCATCAATATTAATGCCATCAATTACCAATCAACCCTTTATATATTATTACCTTTAATATTTTTATTTTCTTTTTTCATCATGTTTAGACTTAAAATTTTACAACTTCAACTATTTTAGGCACCATTTTAAAAAACCTACACCTAACAATATTTATAATATTTCTTAAACAGATAAAACATTTATCATTTTATTTTTCTTAATAGATTTTCAAAATGTTATTTTTGACGCTTCCCTTACAACCTCTAACTCTATCCCATGAACCTTTCCTCCCAACTTTATACATCCATCAAGAGATTATTGTTCGTCAGCCATTTTCTTTTTTTTTTATTGATTAAACTAACTAGAAGACCCTTCCTCGCTATATCATTCCCAATAGTGAGCTCAGGAGACCCAGTTAGAGTTTTTTTTTCTCTCATCGTCCACCTCATCATTTTTTCATTTTTCAACTTTTTCTTTTCACCACACAAGTCGGACACAATCAAAATTGACAGCAATAAATCTCTTACATCCACCTCCCCTTTTCCGCATCCTTCAAACCTCAAACTACCTTCCAAGGGATTCCAGTTCGCCGAACATTTTTTTTTTCATTGATTAATCCGACTGTAACAATCCTTCCTCGCTATACCATTCCCAAAAGTGCGTTCAGGATATCCAGCGCGATCTTTTAATATTTTTTTTCTCATCGCCCGACTCATCATTTCAATTCACCATTTTTTCTAATTTTCACTTTTTTTATATATAATTCAACCGGGCACAATCATTATGGACAACAGGGATCCCTCTTACCTCTACCTCTCCCTTTTACATCCATCAATCTTCCCACCTCTTCTCACTGTCTGAGCTAATGAGGCAGACGGAATATCTTAGGCCTTCTGTTAATGAAAACAATGCCTCACTTAAACAAGTTCGCATTGCATTGCAGAATGCTTGGGATACTACTTTGCAGAAACATGCTCAGATACCCCCTTTACCTTTTTCAACCTTAGCGTCGCATTATACATTCAATCAATAAACTAACTTCTTTTTTTTTCCTCTCACCTTTTATGCAATAAGATATTATTTTCCTTGTACGATTCATTTTACCATATTTACCATTTTGTATTATATACTTTCTCTTAATCTTTTATCATTCATTTTGTGCGTTTTTATTTTTATAACCTTGATTTTTATTTCATTGATACACCACCATTACAATATCTTTTTTTTTTAACTTATAGCGTAATAATAATTTTAACTAATTTGTATACAAATTATTTCTTTTATTCTTTTATAATAGGTTTGTTAGGTCATCATTCATTGCATGTCATTCCCCAACCAAACCTTAATCACCGGGGACACATTCTGTAGTATATTTTGAGTTAGATAGATCACAACCTTCTTCTAATATTTATTATAACCCCATATCTATATAAAAATATGTATCGACCTTGTAACAATGGAAGTGACAAATAAACAAAGAGGTAAAGGTAGACTAGACGACGACAAAGGACAGACGACGAAAACAACCCGGCGCCAGAAAAGTGGCGTGATTACAGTAGCCAATCAGGAATCACCACCATATGCGGGCGTCCAATATAAAAAGGCCCAGAAATTAGACAAAGCAGTTGGTTTCAGAGCGACGCCGTTATACGGTCGGTCGGATCTCTCACCCCTTCTTCTATCCGCGTAGACATAGGGCATCCGCGGCGCCCGTGGTTCGACTGCCTTCGTCCGTGGTCTACCTCTACCTCTTGGAGCTACCATCTAGACCTGCCTCTGTCTCTTGCTGTCCCCGTGCGGGAATCCCATCACGCACCCACGACCACGACTGCCCAGTACATTCCACATCGGCTTGGTCGGGATTACTACATATATATATATGTATATTTATCAAAATATTTTTATATTTCTATTTATTAATTCGTATATTTATCATTATATGATCTTCTTTATTCCTATTTATATTATTTCTGTATTTAAACTGTATATGAAATAAATTAGCTTCAATCTCAATCTTTCTCTCTCTCTGTCTGTCGGTTGGGTTAAATTCTCATTTTCCAATTTCCTAAGTTTTTAGTGTTTCTTAAACAATGTGACTTGTGAATCCCAATGAAGAATATGTTGATATACATGAGGATATATAGTGGGATCTTTATGGGTCTTTGAGTGGTGAAACCAACATTTAAACAGGATTATAGGATATTACCCTCTTCATTGTACAAAAGAATGTACATAGAGAGAATAAAAATGGAAGTAAAGCATAAAAACAAACTATAAAAATACAAATAACAAAATTATTATATAAGATGAAACAGATATAAATAAAATTAAAATATAAAAAATATATATATTTAATTGAAAAGGCATATATTAGATCAAAATATCATTTATTTTACCAATATTTCAGTTGGCTGAACGCCAACCTTTATCAAGGTGTTATTATGATCCTATATATGCCTTTTTAATTAATAATTTATTTATGGATTGCTCTATTTTCAAAAAATATATATGAAAAATAATTTTACCCATTCGAATAAAATACTCAGCCATTATTGGTGATTATTGAAAACAGCCTCATTCATTCATTCTTTGAAAATATTTCTCCACATTTACACATCCTTTCATATTTAAATTGCAATTATATAAATGGTTCATTATATAACGTTTTGAAAGTCGAAAATTAGAAACCTCTCAATGAATTCCAAGTATATCTAATTTTTTCCTACATCACACTTTAAATTCAATAGCTAAATCTTCGGTGAATTTTGCATAATGTGAACTATGCTGTCAATGAAGTCATATTCTCTAATAAATTCGAAAATTTATAATACAATATAATGCGGCTTGTGATTGTAGCACGACATTTGAAAATTATCCCGCATGTGTTTTTTTTTTTTGAAAGAAAAATCGAATTTTATTTTAAGGAGAAATAACGATTATTTCTAACCTTAGGGATGAAGTATAAAAGGATGAATTGTGAAGAGTAATGATAAACGGAATAATAAAATTGTCCAGGGATGGGAATCTAACCCACAGGGTCCCACAATTCATCCTTTCATACTTCATCCCTAAGGTTTGAAATAATCGTTATTTCTCCTTAAAATAAAATTCGATTTTTCGTTCAAAAGAAACACATGCGGGATAATTTTCAAATGTCGTGCTACAATTTAAAAATTGATTAAGATAATAACTACTCCTAGGTAGATAATAACTACTCTACTGATAAGGTGGACTATCTACATTTTCTGATTGGAAAAATTACATCAAGGAATAAAATACTGATGTACCATAGTCATAAATGGGGTTGAATTCGCGAAATATACAATTCAACGCGCGAGCTTAGCGATAATGTAATCACAAAAAAGGTAATAAAGTTTCTAAAGAGATAGAGATTAAATTTAGCTTTATATACCTCATTATTATTTTTTAAAGAGAGAGAGAGAGATTGAGATTGAAACTGATTTATTACAATGTCCATATAAGATTATATAAGGTTAAAATACAAAATTGAATAAATACGAATAAATAAGATCATATAATGATAAATATATGAATAAATAGATATAAATATATAAAATAATTGATAAATATATATATATCGTATATTTTAAAACAGTATAATAATGACACTTTTAGTATATTGAAACAGCAAGTAGGTAAACAGCGTGGTAAGTTTCTTTATTGGGAACTACGAGCTTTCGGACATCAGCTGCCCTTCATCAGGTACAATGGGTGGTTGGAAAAAGTGAACCAATATATACATGCAGTAAATTAGCATAAGAGAAAGCTAACTAACATCTATTTAAAATAATTAAGAAATTTACATAAGAACTAAAGATAAAAGTACGAAATTTCTAAAAAATACGAAATTTCTAAAAAATAGACTAAAAATCTGTGTATGACGGATAAAAGGTAAAACACGAGAAAAAGGATGGGAAGAAGAGCGTAGGCATCTAGGCACAATGAAGGAAGGAAGCGAAATAAGATGTCAGTGGCCAAGTTTAGAAAAAGCAGTATATTGAGGGGGGAGATCTATTTTCCTATTAAAACTAGGGATGGAGTTAGACACGAGAGCCTCCAGGACCAGACGTTGATATTTATTCTTAACTTCACTGTATACCGGAATCGTGTTGCGTAGATTAAAAGAGTGGTTAAATTCGTGGCTGTGTTGATATAGTAGTGACTTACGATCGTGGGAACGGATGTTTCGTTCGTGTTCTAGGACACGAGTGGCAATGGTGCGGCCAGTTTCTCCGATGTATGATTGTGGACAGTCGTTGCACGGTATTCTGTAGATGGCATTGGAGAAAGATTGGGGGCTGGGCCTGACGGAGCTTTTTGTGAGGGGATGGCGTAACGATGTGCCTAGGGAAGGTGATTTTTTAAAAAACGTGCGGATGCCAAATTTACGCAGATAAAAACCGATGTCGGAATTCGTAGTAGAAAACGGAAGAACGCAAACATCTTTAAACGGGGGAGGAATAGAACTGTCGTGATTTGGTGTATAAAAGTCCCTTCCTAAGGACAATATAGTGAATTTAACGGACACTGAACTCTCCGCACCACAAATATCCCTATTGAAGAAGGGCCTTAATTTTTGCCTACCCAAGAAACCAGATCTTTTGTATACTGTGAGCTGCATCGAGGCCTCACTCCAGCACCAGGCCTTGACAGATAAGCACCACATCCGCTCCACCATCACTGGCAAACTCCTTGCTGATTCAAAGAAGTCTTTCTCCCTTCCTTGTGCTGTCAAGAGAGACCTCACCACCCTGAAGGCTCTAAAGAATCAACGCGACACCATCATCACTAGATCGGACAAGGGTTCACAGGTTGTTTTGATGAAAGCAGAAGATTACAGTAAGAAAATGCTCAACATTCTCTCCGATCCTAATACATTTCAGGAAATTTCCGCTGACCGAGTCAAGGCCATTTCAGGCAATTACAGGGCATCACTCAGGTCCCTCCTTAAGAAGGGCTGCATCACCCCTGAACAATTCAAGCTTTTCACCTCCAACATCTCCAGCATTCCTTATATTTATGGGCTCCCTAAGACTCATAAGCCCGATATCCCTCTCAGGCCCATCGTCGCATATCATCTTTCGCCCGCTTTGCATTTGGCTAGATATCTTTCAAACTTCCTTAAGCCCCTTGTCAAAGCCCACAATATTTATTCCATTCAGGACTCCTCTGATTTTATCGCCAAACTAAAAAACTTTTCCCAGTCTGGCAGCCCCACTATGTCCACTTTTGACGTCACATCTCTCTTCCTAAGCCTCCCACATTCTTTGATTTTTGATGGGTTAGGCTCACTCCTCAACTCTCCTTCTGTCTCTAACAAAGATCAAAAAGTAGTTTATGAGCTGTTCAACATCTGCTTGGGCATGAACACCCTAGAGTTTAATGGCCGCTTTTTCTTGCAGATAAGAGGCTCCCCCATGGGCAGCCCCTCTCTACAACCGCAGCTGAGATCGTAATGTCATATTTGGACCGATGGTTAGTTTCCCAGATCCACCTAGGAGAAGTAGTAATGTGGGCGAGATATGTCGATGACATTTTTTGTTTGCATCAGAGCACCGACCACTCCCCTATCCTGACTGTTTTAAACTCCTATCATTCCGATTTACGTTTTACCCACAATTCTTCCCGTTTTAATTGTATCCCGTTCTTAGACGTTTTAGTGGTTAATCTCCAGGGCCGTTTCCATACAACTGTTTTTCGTAAAGCCGGTTTTACCCCTTCTTACTTGCATTTTTCATCACATGCTCCCGTCTCCCATAAAATTACCACCGTGAAAACTCTTTCTAAGCGCGTTTTTACTCATTGCTCCCTTCCTTTATTCAGTAGAATCGAAAAACGGATCGTTTACCTACACCTTTTATCCGCGGGTTACCCACGTAACTTTATCGATCGACATTTTTATACACCAAATCACGACAGTTCTATTCCTCCCCCGTTTAAAGATGTTTGCGTTCTTCCGTTTTCTACTACGAATTCCGACATCGGTTTTTATCTGCGTAAATTTGGCATCCGCACGTTTTTTAAAAAATCACCTTCCCTAGGCACATCGTTACGCCATCCCCTCACAAAAAGCTCCGTCAGGCCCAGCCCCCAATCTTTCTCCAATGCCATCTACAGAATACCGTGCAACGACTGTCCACAATCATACATCGGAGAAACTGGCCGCACCATTGCCACTCGTGTCCTAGAACACGAACGAAACATCCGTTCCCACGATCGTAAGTCACTACTACATCAACACAGCCACGAATTTAACCACTCTTTTAATCTACGCAACACGATTCCGGTATACAGTGAAGTTAAGAATAAATATCAACGTCTGGTCCTGGAGGCTCTCGTGTCTAACTCCATCCCTAGTTTTAATAGGAAAATAGATCTCCCCCCTCAATATACTGCTTTTTCTAAACTTGGCCACTGACATCTTATTTCGCTTCCTTCCTTCATTGTGCCTAGATGCCTACGCTCTTCTTCCCATCCTTTTTCTCGTGTTTTACCTTTTATCCGTCATACACAGATTTTTAGTCTATTTTTTAGAAATTTCGTATTTTTTAGAAATTTCGTACTTTTATCTTTGGTTCTTATGTAAATTTCTTAATTATTTTAAATAGATGTTAGTTAGCTTTCTCTTATGCTAATTTACTGCATGTATATATTGGTTCACTTTTTCCAACCACCCATTGTACCTGATGAAGGGCAGCTGATGTCCGAAAGCTCGTAGTTCCCAATAAAGAAACTTACCACGCTGTTTACCTAATTGCTGTTTCAATTTATTGAGCGTGGCTATAATTATGTCTGATCCCAACTTTTAGTATAGGTCACATATCTCCAAATTAGTTAGAGCCGATGCCTTAAAATATCCTACCTTCAATTAAAATGTACACTGTTTCTATTTGCTACCACCCTCATATTTTGTATATATACTATATATTTATTAATAATACCTGTAAACCCCTATTTGTATGTAACACTAAAAATGTTGACGTCAAAATAAAGATCCAAAGAGAGAGCGGTCAGCTGGTGGCAGGGACAGAGGGGGAGGAAAAGCCAACGCCCAGCCCATGTGGGGCCCCCAGGGACTCTTTATAGACGACCCCTGAAAACAAGACAGGTTTTGGCAGGAGGTAAGCAGATGTTCTGGAGGGTGGCCATCGACAGACGGCTGCTGTCTTTCAAACACACACTCTCTCTCTCCATGTCTCGGTGATAAGCATCCAAGTTTGTGTCATGGCCTCTACCTCTGTCCCGTGGGCTGTCCCCGATTCCTCTATGTGCTAACATCTAGCCCTGCCTCTGCTTCTTGTTGTCCGCGTGTGGGAAGATCATCAACACTCGCCTCACGTACACGACTGCCAGTTCATCCATACATCGACATTTGCAACAATATTACATATATATATATACTAGACGAAAGGCCCGGGCAACGCCCGGGGTTTACCCGAGTGCGAATATATCTTAAAAACGTTGTCTTGGGTGGTCGCTATTGACAGGGTGGTCTGTATTGACAGGCGGATGTATCACACAGCTGATAACAGGGTTGTCTAGAGTGGTCGCCATAGACAGGGTGGTGGTCGCTATTGACAGGGTGGTCTGTATAGACAGGTGGATGTATCACACAGCTGATAACAGGGTTGTCTAGAGTGGTCGCTATAGACAGGGTGGTCTGTATAGAGTTGCCTAGAGTGGTCGCTATAGACAGGGTGGTGGTCGCTATTGACAGGGTGGTCTGTATAGACAGGTGGATGTATCACACAGCTGATAACAGGGTTGTCTAGGGTGGTCGCTATAGACAGGGTGGTCTGTATAGACAGGTGGATGTATCACACAGCTGATAACAGGGTCGTCTAGAGTGGTCGCTATAGACAGGGTGGTCTGTTTAGACAGGTGGATGTATCACACAGCTGATAACAGGGTTGTCTAGAGTGGTCGCTATAGACAGGGTGGTCTGTATAGACAGGTGTATGTATCACACAGCTGATAACAGGGTTGTCTAGGGTGGTCGCTATAGACAGGGTGGTCTGTATAGACAGGTGGATGTATCACATCGCTGATAACAGGGTTGTCTAGAGTGGTCGCTATAGACAGGGTGGTCTGTATAGACAGGTGTATGCATCACTCAGCTGATAACAGGGTTGTCTAGGGTGGTCGCTATAGACAGGGTGGTCTGTATAGACAGGTGGATGTATCACACAGCTGATAACAGGGTTGTCTAGAGTGGTCGCTATAGACAGGGTGGTCTGTATAGACAGGTGTATGCATCACACAGCTGATAACAGGGTTGTCTAGGGTGGTCGCTATAGACAGGGTGGTCTGTATAGACAGGTGGATGTATCACACAGCTGATAACAGGGTTGTCTAGGGTGGTCGCTATAGACAGGGTGGTCTGTATAGACAGGTGGATGTATCACACAGCTGATAACAGGGTTGTCTAGGGTGGTCGCTATAGACAGGGTGGTCTGTATAGACAGGTGGATGTATCACACAGCTGATAACAGGGTTGTCTAGGGTGGTCGCTATAGACAGGGTGGTCTGTATAGACAGGTGTATGCATCACACAGCTGATAACAGGGTTGTCTAGGGTGGTCGCTATAGACAGGGTGGTCTGTATAGACAAGTGGATGTATCACACAGCTGATAACAGGGTTGTCTAGGGTGGTCGCTATAGACAGGGTGGTCTGTATAGACAGGTGGATGTATCACACAGCTGATATAGGGTTGTCTAGGGTGGTCGCTATAGACAGGGTGGTCTGTATAGACAGGTGGATGTATCACACAGCTGATAACAGGGTTGTCTAGGGTGGTCGCTATAGACAGGGTGGTCTGTATAGACAGGTGGATGTATCACACAGCTGATAACAGGGTTGTCTAGGGTGGTCGCTATAGACAGGGTGGTCTGTATAGACAGGTGTATGCATCACACAGCTGATAACAGGGTTGTCTAGGGTGGTCGCTATAGACAGGGTGGTCTGTTTAGACAGGTGGATGTATCACACAGCTGATAACAGGGTCGTCTAGAGTGGTCGCTATAGACAGGGTGGTCTGTATAGACAGGTGTATGTATCACACAGCTGATAACAGGGTTGTCTAGGGTGGTCGCTATAGACAGGGTGGTCTGTATAGACAGGTGGATGTATCACACAGCTGATAACAGGGTTGTCTAGAGTGGTCGCTATAGACAGGGTGGTCTGTATAGACAGGTGTATGCATCACACAGCTGATAACAGGGTTGTCTAGGGTGGTCGCTATAGACAGGGTGGTCTGTATAGACAGGTGGATGTATCACACAGCTGATAACAGGGTTGTCTAGGGTGGTCGCTATAGACAGGGTGGTCTGTATAGACAGGTGGATGTATCACACAGCTGATAACAGGGTTGTCTAGGGTGGTCGCTATAGACAGGGTGGTCTGTATAGACAGGTGGATGTATCACACAGCTGATAACAGGGTTGTCTAGAGTGGTCGCTATAGACAGGGTGGTCTGTATAGACAGGTGTATGCATCACACAGCTGATAACAGGGTTGTCTAGGGTGGTCGCTATAGACAGGGTGGTCTGTATAGACAGGTGGATGTTTCACACAGCTGATAACAGGGTTGTCTAGAGTGGTCGCTATAGACAGGGTGGTCTGTTTAGACAGGCGTATGCATCACACAGCTGATAACAGGGTTGCCTAGGGTGACCGCTATAGACAGGATGGTCTGTATAGACAGGTGGATGTAACACACAGCTGATAACAGGGTTGTCTAGAGGGGGGCGGGCAGGGAGGTCACGTGTTTGCTGGCGGCCAATGGGCGCGCATTCTATCCGTGAGCTTCAGACAGACAGACAGACAGACAGAATAAGGCAAATATATAAGTAGATATACAAGTCGTCAGAGAGAGAGATAGATTGAGAAATTGATATGAATATACTTTTATTACATCGTTCATAAATTATTATTGTGATAAATAAAACTAAAAAGAAATAATAATAGTAATAACACTGAGTGAATATGTGTGGGGGGGAAAAGAGAGAGCTAAGCCGAATGTTCAGTTTAATAACAGTCATCGAGGTTTCATCAGACTTTGTAAATTTCTTCAACATGGAATACTCTCCGGAGATCTTCCACAAGTCATTTATTTCAGACAGATACAACCGTCTACTGGACGATCCACAGCTTACACACTCCAGGACCTTGCCGCGTATCTACCGCTGGTCTATCTATGGCAGACTGTCCCGTCCTTTGTGGATCAACCTACAAGTCGGAATCCCTGGGCCTCATGACTATTGCTGTTTGTGGTACGATACATGCCGTACATGTTGATAGTTAAACTCTGTGATGACCTCTAATCGGTAAATCATCTTTGGTCATGTAACTTTACATCGGAATCTATTCTGTAAATATTTTGTTTACATCTCTCACTCTGTTTTTTTAGCAAGACAAGGTCGTAAATAGTTACTTACTAAAATAAATATATATTTTTAGAATTATTGACCTTCAAGCTTCCACCTACATTCACACATATGCTTCAACGTCCGACTAGGTGCAGTACAAAAAGAATCGATGAACAGGAAAAGGTTGTGTCGAATATTTATAGGACCCTGGGTAAGACAGAACTCAATTGTGGAACTAATAATAAGGAATACTTGACGGTGGTTTAGGCAATTCCTAAGATACAGAAAAAATGTAAAAAGATGATTTTTAAACTAAATATTTTAAAAGTTAATGATTCCTCTTTTTCTGAAGTATCACTTAAATACAAAAACAACAAAAAGGCTTTTATTAGGGCCCATTGCCCTGTATGGATTCGTCATACAACAACAAAATAATACAGTATTTTTTTTCTCCCTTTCCCCATGTGCACGTGAGCCTTTGTTTGAAAAGGGATTCATTTACATATCTGTTCTAAAACTTTCTTTACTACCTCTTTTGTGTATGAATCTATTTACAATTGATCTGTAGAAATTATAGAGTTCGATTGCTATATTTTTCTTTTATGAAATAGTTCTCAGCGTCTGCAGTGGGTTCCAGAAGATGTCACTTAAATACTAGATACTGATAAATCGAATAGTTGTGAGGAAGATCAACGTAGATCCAACTTTCCATGATGTGAAAATAGCATTTGTATACCCTAGGCTAAACATATAGTGATAAAAAACCTTAAACGAAGCCGGTTTGTAATGCAAATGATTTCAAGCAAAAAGGAATAACTATTGATGTGAATATGCATATATTGTAATTTTACTGTACCATTGGCTTATTTTCAACTGATCCTGGCTAAAAGAAAAGGCCGGACAGAGATGCGAAAAACTTTTTAAAAAGTCTATTTGATATAAAGTATAATTCAATTTCCAGGAAATAAGCTATTATAACCATCGAGTTGATTATCAACTATTGACCGATTGGTGACTTCAGGAAATTCATAATCGAGCTCAAAAAACGAACAAATGGACATCAAACATCATCAAGCTATCTCAATATTGCCATGTGGAAAATTAGGGAAGACCAACATCGGGATGAGACAGCAATTTATTTCAGGTAAGAACAAACTCTGAGTGATAAACAAAAGATAAGCAAAAGAGGGAAGTGTACAGAGTATAGCAAAATATAAACATAAAAGATAATACTCTGCTAATAAAATAAACATACTTTGGTACAATATAAAATAACCCTTATTGAACAACCTTCCTCTCCATGGGGTTACAAGACTAGTTTGAAAATCGCCAGCTGAGTGAAGACAGGAATACTCATATTGAATAACCAGCACCTGTTCTTTAGGGCATACAATAATACCCGGGTTCAGTACACATGGTATCACCCAATTGGATAAAGGGTCACCGACTGCGGCGTTGTATAGATTATATTAAGAAAAAACAGACCAATAGATATATTTAAACTATTTGAAACTGACTCCAATCTTTTTGAACTTGTCAACTTTTAAAAATAAGTATTTTTGATATATTATTCCTCATGGAATAAAGTCCGCCCTAGGCTGACGAGGGCCATTAGCCCGAAACCATGGCCTCCAGGTGGACGCTTTTCAGTTTGCCAAAGTTGGTGTTGTGGCTTTGTCACCGACCCGATGCCTCTAGTTGCGGTGACGGTCAATAGATGGCGTCAGATTCTGACGGGAGAGGCGACCCTTGTCTCTTTAGATATACAGTATATATAGTATATTTTGAATTGTAATATAATAACACTGTTAGTTTATATAATTAATTAATTTTAATTATTCAAGTTAGGTTCAAATAATCTGATATAATTTCAACGACCTATATTTAATTCTGATAAAAGTTATATGTAAAAAAGGGCGATACAAATTGGTGGAACAACAAACCATAACAAATACACTTGACGTTTCGCCCCTATATAAGTTATTAAGAAAAAATCATTTTAAGACAAATAAAAGTTGCTTCAGAATCCTATAAATTTAGCCTGAAGATATCTCAATTCTGTAATGATAATCCTGGAATTTAGTTTTGTCAATTGGAGGTACTGTCTACATAAAATATAGCCAATGGAAATATAAAATTTAATTACCTTGTGTCACAACTAGAAGACAATTTCTTGAAAATCTAGGCTTACTTTTCACTTTTCCAGACGTAAATATTTTATAGCTAAATAAAGATTTTCTCTTCGATCTTTTCAAATAAGGTAAATCAAATAAAATAAGGAAACTGATAACTAGTATTGAATTAGCAGATATGAAGTCCACCCAACTTCTTCAATCATTCCAACTTCTTTTGATTTTTGTAACAATTGACTGAAAGTGTTAATAAAATTATCCCGCATTGGGCACTTTTTTCTGATTAAAAACAAAAAATGCTCCAATTTTCCCCTATTCTTGCAAAAGTCCAACCCCACCAGCGATGCAAGTAACCAAACGGGGCTCTGGCACATTTATTTGTAAGTGCAAAGTCGAACAGCTTTTCACGTGTGTAGACATGTGGTGCACTTAAAGTAAAATCAGTCGCCTTCTTCTATCCATCATGATTATCATGGCCTGTACCACGTGTACTAGGGATAAGCAAAAAAAAAAAAAAAACACCAATATTCAAGACAAACAGGAAAGACTTCTTTTCAGGAGCTGGATCACCCAATTAAGACAAAGCAGTATGAATACATAAATAGAAATACCACATTGGCAGTTTGAAGCTACGCACTAAATATGTAATCAACCAATAAGGTATTGATGTGATGCCGCGCCATCTGTTATAAGAAAGTTGAACTATTTTTGAGGCGTTGAATTCTTCTTAAAATAAACCACCGAACAGCCAGGCTCTTCCATTATTTTATCATTGCAGTAAGGGAAGTAGAAAGTTGATTTATTTTTAAAAGAATCATACGCTTCAAAAATAGTTAAATTTTATTTTTAAAAGTTTAATAATTTTTAATATATATATATATATATATATATGTTATATAAAAATATTATTTTATTTTAAATAATAATTTCATAGATTCAAATACTCTGCTAAATCGACCGCCATAGGTCACTCTTTCCCTATAAAAACTCGTTGTTGTTTTATCCCAATGGCCGGCTCAAAACTTTTGTACATTATGTAAATAAGCTCGTCATTTTTTTTTATTCTTACGCCTTAAGCCAGGCAGTACCTTTATCAAATTATGTTATTTATAATTCTAAAGCTCAATTAAAACAATCTCTGATCAAAACCATTTTATTATTATATTTTCGAGATTTTAACCACGACTGCATTACCATACCATAATCCTCAACATGATCCAAAATACGAGCAGAAAAATCTCATTCTTTATATAATATATGTGGCAATATCGTTGCGGGGTTTCTTATTGTTGGATGCGAATGGTGAGATTTGGTTGAAGCGCAGCCGTTTGAGTGGAAGTTGCAGCATACAGTTAGGAATAATCAGGACACGTGATTGAGTTTGAAAATAAAGGCAACGGGTTGGAGGAAAGAAAGCTTGATAAGAGCTGAGCGATTTGACTTATTAATTAGCTGATCACATGGCGGTGATTGTACTTAGCTGTGGGATGAGCAGAGGGGGAGAGGTCTAGAGCCGATGTCACCTCCTTGGGAGCCAAAGCGTAACTGACCATTCTTGTTTTTCGATTTAACACCAAGACTCAGTTTCTCTCTGATTGGTTGAGATATGATCACATGGTGTTTTCCTATTGGTTGACCTACTTAGTGGTTCCTCCCTAATTGGCCGGCGGCTCTCCTTGATGAAAGATGGCCTGCCTGGTATATCCGATTTCGTCAGGAAGTATTGGGTATCTTGACGCTTATAACTTCGACGGATATTAGACACGTCCTGTCTTTGCCGGAAATATTGGGTGTTAGTTTAATATTTATAACTTCTGGTCACCGAATACATCCTGCTTTGTTAGGAAGTATTGAGTGCATCTTGACTAATATAACTTCGGCGGTCACTAGAGACGTCCGGTCTCTGCCCCTGCAATATTGACACAGGGGTGCCGAGAATAGTCGTGCCAGCTTTAGGTCTACTTCCTATATCTTATTGCTACTTGCTTTCCTCCAGTTACCTTGTTCTTTATTAAGTCTTTGAAAATCATACATGGGACATACATAGTGGGTCGGGGTTGCATTTAATTATATACAAATTATGACAGATGCGCCCCCTACATGTGAAGAATTCAAGAAGGGGTTAGCCTGAGAGAATTCTGTAAAGTGAAAAATAATTTTGTGGGAAAATTAGTTGTGGGTATTAAGGGGTTATATACAAGCATTGCTGTGATATAAAAGTAAAATAGAATGGTGTTGATGATATAGGTTGAATATAATTAATAGAAATTAAAAATTTTTAATTGTAAGAAATCAAAGAATGCTATGGTACATATTGGGCTAAAAAAAAGGAAAATGCGCCTAAACGAATTCTACTCGAGTTAAAAAATGAATTCGAGGGAGTTCTATTAAGGCTTTTGAAATCAAAATAAAATAAAATAAAAGTTTTTTGAGCGAAATCAAAGTTGAGTGCTTGGTTGAATGGTGAGAGAAAAAAAGGAAAAATGCCTAATTACTTTTTTGCTTGAATTTTGGAAAGGAATTCGAGGAAATTTCATAAGGTCTTTTGAGAAATCAAAATAAAATAAAATAAAAGGTTTTTTGAGCGAAATCAAAGTTGAGTGCTTGGTTGAATGGTGAGAAAAAAAAAAAGGAAAAATACCTAACCATATTCTAGCTCGAATTTGGGAATGGAAACCGAGGGAATTTTATTAGGGCTTTGAGAAATCAAAATAAAATAAAATAAAAGGTTTTTTGAGCGAAATCAAAGTTGAGTGCTTGGTTGAATGGTGAGAAAAAAAAAAGGAAAAATACCTAACCATATTCTAGCTCGAATTTGGGAATGGAAACCGAGGGAATTTTATTAGGGCTTTGAGAAATCAAAATAAAATAAAAATAAAAATAAAAGTTGAATGAAATCAAAGTTGAGTGCTTGAAAAAAAAGAAAAATGAAAAATAAAAAGGTTTCAACAACAAAGGGTGATTTAATGTTTTTAGTTTAATCGAAAACCAGTGGGTTTTCGTTGATAATTGAGTTGTGGTAATATAAATCAAGTGGTAAGTAGAATGATAATTGATAAATGAAAATGATAATATAACTAATTGGAAAAAAATGATAATTAATGATTAAAAGTGGTAATAAGTTGAATAAATTGATAAATTGATTAAATATTTAAATTTTAATTGAGAGAAAATAATGAAAATGATTGATATGAAAAATAAGGTGTATTGGTTGGAACCCTTTGGTATCTACATGCCCTGATCTACATGTATTGGTTGCTCCATTTTGCCCTATAAATGTTTTACTTGCTCAATTATGCCCTATAAATTTTTTGTCTCATCTGTAGTGACACTTAGGTGAAAAACGTGATTCTAGCCCTCAAGTGCGTTTATGCTGTGTGTACAGGAGACATGGAAATCTATATAACCTTTATGTGTAATTTTTTGTCTTTGTGTGTGTGTTGTGAAAAATGTTAGAAGTCGGTTGTGTAAGAGATGTGTGAGCTAGTTCTAGGTGTTGTTTCGTGGATGTGTAATTGGTTGGTAAAAATCGATATGTAGACTCGAACTGGAATCAAAACCGGTGGCATAGTGAGGTTCCCAGTCGACCTCAATAGGGGATCTTCTCATTGTAATTAGAGATACGGAAGTGGGGTGTGTCGGGCAAACGAGAGGGAATGAAATTGGAGATCGGACGAAGGCGTTCCGCTTTGTTTACAGAGGCCGAATTTATCGCTGCGGACTACACTTCCGTCGTGGTGTCTCAAATTCTCGTTTCCTGCCGTCTATTTATTTTTGGTGCGGCTCAGATCTTGTTTTTGGAGCGTGATTTCTCCGACACTAGTTGGTTATCTTTCAGTTACTGCTATCTTTTCGGAGTTTATTTAGATTTTCTGCGAAGATGGTTCCTAAAATTATGAGAAGTTTTATAAATACTTGTCCACAATGAAGAATTGCTTGTCCACAATGAAGAATTGCTTGTCCACAATGAAAAACTGTTTGTCCAAAATTAAAAAATGCTTGTCCTAAATTAAAAACTACCTCTTGTAGTTCGAAGATTTTCTGATCGGGCATAGCATAGATAAACAAGTATTTAATGAACAAAATTGGGATACAGTTGTATGGCAGAAGTAACAAACAAAGGATAAGAATCAGATGAAATATAGGATATTGCCCCATGTTCGTCCACATTTTTGTAACTGGGGACTCTGAAATATTCGCTTGAACCTTATGAATTGTAGAGTTTGAATGATTGGTAGGTTCGCAGTTCTCCTGTTTGATATCTTTAGGGAGTGGTGTGATAGGATTGAGCTGGTTGTCAGGTTTGCAGTTTTTAACGTCGGGGAAGAGTGATGTAAATCGTCTTGTTGCAAAAATGGCAGGGTCTAAATGCCTGAAAGGTTCGCTGCTGGTGGGTTTGAACCTTAATGACTCTGTTGGGAATAATTCGGGTGTTAAATGTTTGAAAGGGAACGTGTAATTGGGGTTGTGCTTTATATGATAGGTGTTAACGGCGGGTGGTGATATATAATGGATTTTTTCTGTATACAGTTTAAGTTTGTTGACGTGGATTGTGTCAGTGTCTCTTTGAAGTGGTTGATTTGGTCGATCTATGCGGACCACATTTGGTGAAATAATTTCTAATATTGTGTGAGGTCCTGTGAAATATGGCGCACGTTTCCCTGTATTTGGGTGGTGATATAATTTTACTAACACTAGATCACCTACTTCGAAATGTGGTTGCTTGTGTCGTTGGTCATAAGTGTTTTTGTCTTGTAAATGTTTGTTTTGTGTGCGTGTGTGTGCAATTTTTCTAGCTTTGTCGATATCTGGGTATGGTGTGTTATGATTAGAGATTTCTGGGGGTAGGATACCAAACATTAAGTATATGGGTGGAAAACCTGTGGTAGAGTGGGGTGTCTTGTTATATATAAGTGTAACCTTCTTGACCAACTTGGTCCATGCGACCTTAGGATTTTCTAGGTGTAATAACCTAAGTTTTCCCGTGAGGGTGGCGTTCAGGCGTTCACATAGGCCGTTGGCTTGTGGGTTGTTGCTGGTTGTGATTAACGGGTGAATATTTCTATTAAGGAGAAAACTACGAAATTTGGGTGAAGTGAAGGCAGGGGCTCTATCCGTAAGAAGGCGTTTTGGAGAACCATCCTGGAATACTCGCTTAAGTACCTGTTGGTAGGTGGTGGTACTGGTGGATTTAGATGGAAAAGCCCATGCGTAGCGTGAAAAATGATCGACTACCACATGGAGGTATATCTTGGTGTTGCCATATTTGGCAAATCCTGCTATGGTGTCCAGAGATAAAAGGTCGAAGGGTTCTTTAGATTCCGGAGGTTGACTTAATTCTCCGTAAGTGGGTCCTACTGGACGTTTTGTTAATTGGCAGGTGGGACAGGTTTTAACTTTTTGTTTAATATCTTTTGACATACCTTGCCAGTAATATTGTGTGGAGATGATTCGTGACATTTGTGAAATACCGGGGTGATTGTATTGTGTGTGTACTGTTTGTAAGAGTTGTTGTATGAGTGGTTTTGGAAGTATAATCTTGGTTACACCTTTTCGGGAAACTGTATGTAATCCATTACGATCAATGGTCAAACTAGACTCTTTCGATGGAGGAGGTTGATGGGTCTTGATAAGGGTGGCGTCCAAGAATCCACAAAACGGGTTACGGGATAAGAGATCTGCTTCATATTGTAGTTTTCCCTTTATGTAGCGGACCTCGTATTCGTAACTCGATAGTCGTAAACTCCATCGAAACAGTCTGCCGGACGGGTTTTTGATGGTTTTCAGCCACTGCAATGCGTGATGGTCAGAGAATATAGTAAATTTTCTGCCCATAAGATAGATGCGAAACTTCTCCACACTCTCAACGATTGCTAAGCACTCAAGTTCAGAGATGGAGTAGTTTTTCTCGTGTGGGCGCAATGTTCGGCTGAAATATTGAACTGGGTATACGTTTCCGTCAGGGTGAACTTGTTTGAGAATGCCTGCTATACCGAGGGTGGATGCATCGCAATACACTTGGCATGGCAGACCTTCTTTGTAAAGGTGTAAAATGGGGTGTTGTGTGAGGTTTCCTTTTAGGTCAATGAACGCCTCTTGACAAGCTTCATTCCAGTTCCACACGACGTCCTTTTTGAGGAGATTGTTGAGTGGTGCTCGCAAGCGAGCGTATTCCGGAATGAATTTGTTATAGACGTTCACAGCGCCTAAGAAGGATTGTAGTGTTTTTCGGTTGTGTGGTTGTTTAATGGCGTGGATGATGTCGGTATTGCGTGTAAGTGGTGTAATTGTACCAGCTGTGATGGTGTACCCTAGAAAATTTATGGATTGCTTAAAAAATTCGCATTTTGCGAAGTTAAGTTGTAACTTCTCCGCTTCGCAAAAGGCGAAAAATTGTCGCAGGTGGTTTTGATGTTCCTCCAATGTGTTGGAGTAAATGATGAAATCATCAAAGTAATGTGCCACACAGTCAAGTCCGTGTCTCTGTAGGACCTGACTTATGGCTCGTTCGTAAATCTGAGGACTGGTTTTTAACCCGAAAGGTAATCGAGTGGGTTGGTATAATCCTTCAAAGGTGGCAAATGCTAACAGTGGTCGAGAATCGGGGTGTATTGGGACTTGCCAATACGCAGAGGATATGTCGGCCGTGGAAAAATATTTGGCCTGTGCGAGGCGGTCTAGGATATCCTCGATTCTCGGGAGGGGATGGACATCAGAGCTGATTAGCTCATTCACCTTCCTATAATCGATACAAAACCGTTTGGTTTTGTCGCGCTTAGTGACGAGGGTGACAGGGCTCGAGAAAGGTGAAAAAGATTGCTCTATGATGCCGTTCTCCAGCATTTGTTGTATTTGGTTACGGATTTCTTGTTGGTCACATATCGGAACACGATATGGACGTATGGTGATTATTTTTTCGGAATTCGTGGGTATTTTTACTGGTGGAATACGTAAGCATGGTACGTTGAATTTGTCCTGTGAAAAAATGTGAGTGTACCTTTGTAGAAGTGTTGTGAACTGTGGTGTATAATGAGTGTTAGGTGTTGTGTTGTAGTATGCATGTGGTAAAGGGTTTTGTTGTGTATTAGTGTGAGTGTCGAGTTCGTTGTGTGGGTTGGTCATGTGAGAGTTGTGCAACGGTGTGTGATCACCTATGTTTTTGGTATGCGAGTTATCCCGCTGTGTGGGTGCGTTTTGGACAGGTTCATAAGTTGAAGTTGTTGTGGTTTGATTATTTGAGGGCATGTAAAAAGGGCAATTGGCTTTAATGAAAAAGGGGCATGTAGATAAGTGGGGTTTTCTCAATGAATGCACGCAATGGTTGTCATAGGCGGAAAGTTGGGATGTGGGGAAAATTTTTTGTGACATCGCCTGACATTGCCAGTACGTGCATACATTGGACACATGATTAAAATGGTAGGAAAGGGTAGACAATGGGGCGCCCAGCTGGAGTATAGTGCATTTATTAAAATCTATGGTTAATCTGAATTTATGGAGGCTATTGATACTAAGAATTCCGAATGGCAATGGTGCATTTACTACATGGAAGTACTCCTTTCGTGATATTTGTCCTATTGTCAGTGGGATAGCTAGTTTACCCATGGTTTTTGCAAATCCGTTTAAGGTTTGGAGGTGTAGTGACTGTCCCTCAAGGGTTAAATTAGGCAGGTGGGTTTTTAGCATATGATAAATACTATATGGCACTATACTCAGGCTGGCGCCTGTATCAATTAAAAAGGGGCATGATACATTAGGGGTTAGAAAAAGTTTGACAGTCAGTTGGTTTAGGGATCCTACCTCAGTCTCGAAAGGGCTGCTCGGCTGGGGTGTCCCTGGCTTGACTTGGTTGTTGTGGAATCGGGGCTGGTTGTTTTGGGACTGGTCGACGTCGGCATTCGCTATGCCAGTGTCTCGCGCCGCAGAACTTGCAATTGGACGGCGGAAGAGGTGCATTCCATGCACCTGGGCGTCGGGGTGTGCTGTGGTACGGACCCGACATTGTGGGTGGTTGATCTTCTCTGGATCGCGTTGCCGGTACACTGGGCCCGTGGATCCGCTGTACCAGGCGGAACCATTCTCCTAGGTTCTCGGGAGGTACTACGCGGACTAGGCGCTGGTCGTTGAATGGCAGTCCTTCTGTCAGCGTCTCGAGGATCACCTCTTGTGGAAGTCCTAGTTGCAATCCCATGGCGGTTTTCTCCCGGTAGTAGGTCTCTAAGTTGGCTTGTCCAGTGAGTTTCATGGCGAAATATTTCGCAAAGGACGCTTCGCTTGACTCAGGGTAGAGATCTAGGAGGATTTGTCTCACCTGGAAATAACTCCGGTCGGCCAGCCGAAGTTTCCTGAAGAGTTCCAGGGGTTGTCGCACCAGGTAGTTTGGTAGGCGCAGTAATTTTTCTTGTTCTCCCATGGATGCGTCTTCCATTTTTCGGTCGAACGTCTGGAAAAACTGTGTCGCGCTGTATGTGCCGTCGAAAGGCGAGATCGCCGATTCCGCTCCATCAGAAATTTTTGCCCGGGTCAGAAGCGTTGACAGCTGATTGACGGCGTCCGCTAGGGGCGCAGTTGTCTCTCGGCCGATCACTTCCTGTCTTTCTCCTGCCCCTTCGTTCTCCCTTGCTTCTTGCCTTCTTTCCATTGTTTCCGTTGGACCGTCTGACTTTACGCCTATGGGATCCTGATTTAATTCCATCTCACTATCCTGTCGACTTAACCGTTCTGTGGCAATATCGTTGCGGGGTTTCTTATTGTTGGATGCGAATGGTGAGATTTGGTTGAAGCGCAGCCGTTTGAGTGGAAGTTGCAGCATACAGTTAGGAATAATCAGGACACGTGATTGAGTTTGAAAATAAAGGCAACGGGTTGGAGGAAAGAAAGCTTGATAAGAGCTGAGCGATTTGACTTATTAATTAGCTGATCACATGGCGGTGATTGTACTTAGCTGTGGGATGAGCAGAGGGGGAGAGGTCTAGAGCCGATGTCACCTCCTTGGGAGCCAAAGCGTAACTGACCATTCTTGTTTTTCGATTTAACACCAAGACTCAGTTTCTCTCTGATTGGTTGAGATATGATCACATGGTGTTTTCCTATTGGTTGACCTACTTAGTGGTTCCTCCCTAATTGGCCGGCGGCTCTCCTTGATGAAAGATGGCCTGCCTGGTATATCCGATTTCGTCAGGAAGTATTGGGTATCTTGACGCTTATAACTTCGACGGATATTAGACACGTCCTGTCTTTGCCGGAAATATTGGGTGTTAGTTTAATATTTATAACTTCTGGTCACCGAATACATCCTGCTTTGTTAGGAAGTATTGAGTGCATCTTGACTAATATAACTTCGGCGGTCACTAGAGACGTCCGGTCTCTGCCCCTGCAATATTGACACAGGGGTGCCGAGAATAGTCGTGCCAGCTTTAGGTCTACTTCCTATATCTTATTGCTACTTGCTTTCCTCCAGTTACCTTGTTCTTTATTAAGTCTTTGAAAATCATACATGGGACATACATAGTGGGTCGGGGTTGCATTTAATTATATACAAATTATGACATATATATATTTTAAAATAGAGCAATCCATAAATATATCTTTAATTAAAAAGGCATATATTGGATCAAAATATCATTTATTTTACCAATATTTTAGTTGGCTGAACGCCAACCTTTATCAAGGTATTATAACAGGTGTTAATATGTTATAATACCTTGATAAAGGTTGGTGCTCAGCCAACTGAAATATTGGTAAAATAAATGATATTTTGATTCAATATATGCCTTTTTAATTATAGATATATTGTTATATACCTTGTAAAAGGTTGGCGTTCAGATAACTGAAATATTGGTAAATAAATATATTATTTTTTGATCCAATATATGTATTTTTAATTTAAAAAATATATATATAATGTTATTATTGAAATTATATAATAAAATTGCTCTTTAAAAATGAATAATATCAATAATAAATTAAATGAAACAAGTAGCTAAGACATATAGTAGCGACCCCTGGATTATATCTGATTTAAAAATAGTTCAAGAAAAATTATTTTAAGATATAAAAGTAAAACGAAAAAGAATAGAGGCATCACAGAAAAGGAAGTGAACTTAATAAGGCAAATAAGGGGAGCATTTATACGAAATTAAAATATTAAAAGCAAAGTTTAAAAATATTCAAAAATTTTCTTATCCAAAACTTGGACAAAGAATTGAGACTTAGACCTTCCTGAAAACCCCATATAGAATATAGAGAAAGAAAATTCAATCTTAAAAAATAAATAATATAAAGAGGAAATAGAGGAAGCTTTAAAACAGTTTTCCAAATTAAAGATACTTCGGCCAGTAAATCCTTTTTATTGTCTCGACGTTCCGACAAAAATCTTTTGTCCTCCTCAGGAGCGACCAAAAATTAAAACATTTGGTAAAGCGTTAAAAATTATTCTAGAATAATTAGAAAATAACTATGAATGCCGGCCAGGCAGCCTCTATATTTACGATTAAAACAGGTATCAAACTGGATAGAATTTACAATTTCAGATCGAAAAAGTAATAATAAAAGGAATTCAGAAACAATATCAGACTTGATGCTTACTGAAAAAGAGTTTCTAATTCCTAAAGCAGTAGAGAACACCCCCAGAAACTACCGCCTCATGAGCTGTATAAATAATTTATACAAACTGATCACGATAATATTATCTAGAAAGCTGGAAAAATTAAAGATGAACAACGATACCTGTCTATCAATAAAATAGGAAGGATGGGGCGAACTCAAAGTGCAAAGGAACAAGTATTATTAAACAAACATATATTGAAAGAATACACGAATATATTAAAAGCCATGTAATATGATATAGAAAAAGGTTTTTATTGCATAGACCTCAAATATTTTAAAAGTATTGTAAACATCAAGAGTGTTTCCAAAGAAATTCACCAATTCGCGAATATATCAGAATGAGATGGACTATCTATTCCTCATCATGTACTTCGAGCCGATAACAAGAGACCTCAATAAAGAAGATATTACCAAGTGGAGATGAGATTGGGAGAAGAAACACTCTGAATAAAACATTATTCCAAGTTAAAAATTTATTGTTCTATGGCGATATTAAAATATTTATCCACAGCGATAAGGATCTTGAGCTAAAAGCGAGAGAGGAAGATATAACTCAGCTTCTTAATAATATAGGTTTCAAAATCTGCCCGACTAAAACAGCTAAAATTTCTACAGAAATCTAGACCTTTGTGACATTGACATAAAAAAGAAATTTACAAATATTCAGGAGTTATAGAGCATAGCACAAGCACAGTCGTTCCAGGAAACATATGAAGGTTAAAAAATTAAATAAAAGCTAGAATAGAGTTTCTAGCAGGAACAAAGCTAAACGCTGAAACCTCGTTGCTGCAATTACTTTTGAATCGTGGATAATCGTGGTTTAGAGCGACAACTAAAAATAATGAACCAAACGTTGATAACAACGTTGAGAAAATATATAATTCATCTCACACAAACCAGCGAATAAAGAAATATCTCCAACTTGAATAAATGGGAAGAGGATTGGCGAATCTGTTTATAAAAGAATGATATTACAAAGTCTAAACAAATAAATATTTTTAAATGATATATTATTGGATGATATCACAATTATATATAGCATATTAATTTTTTTAATTCAAAATTTTCCATTAGGAAAAAAAATATATATATATACAGGGTGATCCAAAAGTCCCGCACAACTTTAAAAATTAATAACTCCGCGAATATTTGCGCTAGAGCAATGCGGTAAACACCATTGTGTTCAGAATGCAATGGGATTTTTTATGGCAAATATTGAAAATTTCGAAATTGATTTTAGTTACAATTTCATTCCCTAGATGGCGCTGTACCAGAATCAGAAATTCAGCGGCCAAATTGTTTGATTAATTGAAAAATATAACTGATCGACACGTATTTTTCCTTTTTGTATACCAGGAAAGAATCCTAATAATATCAAATCGTTAATTAATAAAGCACCATTTCGCCAAAAGTTAGAAGAAATGGTTAATGATTTTTAAATACAATCTGAGATATGTAAAATAGGTATATGCAAATTGAAACATGTAGCAAAAAATATTTATATTTTTGATAGAGTTTTGTCAAATATATTGAATGTTTGAAAAACATAGCTGAATTCAATACACGATTTTTTGAAATGTTAATATAGTACCAAAAATTATGATGGTACTAATAATAGGATTTCTTGCTATAAGGAATGTGTAATTTCTTGAATAATTGGCGACACTCGACTATTTAACTGGAAATTTGTCATGATCCAACAAATGAAATATAGATGGGAGTGACAAAATACATTTGTCGTACTTTATTCCAAATATCCTATGGGCTTGTCAAATGTTATCATTGTTTATTATACTGTACACGATTTTTTAAAATGTATCCCCTCAAATAAATATAATTTTTAAATCAACCTTTTGCGTTGAAAAACGTGGTAGTAAAATCATTTTGTATTATTTTTTTTGCCCAAAATTTCTAAAGGTGGGGGGTTACAGAGAATATTCCTTATGCTATTTCTTTTAATGAGCGAAAAGCGATAAATTAAACATAAGGGATAAAATTGTGTGTAGAGTGTTATTCGAGAAGTTATAACACTTTGGTCTGCACGACATAATATAAGATGTGAGCAAATGACAAACAAACAAAAATTACTGTTCACAAATAAAAAAGAGACAAGATATGAGGACAGAATTTATTTACCCATAACCCAACACAAAGAGCTTCAAAATATTGGTAGATAATATAATACATGGCAGCTTATATAACACATGAGGTAACTTGTCTCTTGGAGGCCTTGTCTCTTGTATTAGATCACAATCCTTGCTCAATGTGGCGCCCTTCATTCTCAAACACCGCCTGCAGACGATAGATGACAGATTGGACAGCATTAAATAACATATCTGTTGAAATTGATGAAACGTGCCGTCTGATAGAAGCCTTCAACATGGCCAATGTGGTAGGCCGACATCGATAAACACGGGACTTAATGTACCCCCATAGCCAAAAATCGCAGGGCGTCAAGTCTGGTGATCTTGAAGGCCACTGGTGTATAAAGTGGCGACTTATCACACGATCTTCACCGAACGTATCCTTCAGCAATTGTTTGGCACCGCGGGAGATATGAGGAGGTCCTCCATCTTGCATGAATGTTATTTCGCTCAGTGCTTGTCTGTCCTGCAATATGGGGATAACCTTTTCTCTCAAAAGTTGAACATAACGTTCACCAGTTACAGAAACGGTTTTAAAAGTTCTTCCATTTATTTCTTCAAAGAAAAATGGCCCAATAATAAAAGAAGAAGTGAACCCACACCAAACTGTAACTCTGGGCTGATGAAGTGGCATTTCTGTAAAAATCCTAGGGTTTTCTGTTGCCCAAATGCGGCTGTTTTGAGTGTTGACTTCTCCATTTAGAGAAAAGTGAGCTTCATCTGTCCACAGAACATTCGACAGCCAGTTTTCATCAATATCAATTTGCCGGAAAACCCATGCAGCGAATTCTTGACGCTTCTCAAAATCGCCGACTTTTAGCTCGTGAAATCTTTGAATTTTGTACGGGTATTTTTTAAGAAAAATTCTTAGAGCTCTCCAAACTGTTCCATACGAAATCCCCGTTTGTCGAGAAACTTGTCGAGCACTTACTTCTCCATATGTGGATAACGTTTCAATAGCTTCAACATTCTGCGAAACCGTAACAGCCACTGACTTGCGTGTCGATGGTCTTCCACTCCGAGGTTTTGCTTCCAGAGATCCAGTCTTCTCAAAAATTTTTATCATTCTCCTTAGAGAGTAGCAACTCATGGGTCCTTTACCTCTTCGAATACCTTTAAAGTTACGAAACGCTCGTAAAGCTTCAGTGGAAGATTCTGAATTGCAATAATAAAATTTCACCAAGAGTACTTTAACCTGTAGTGACGGCATCCCAGAGTAAAATAAATGATCAGGGATAGTTGAATTTTTCAAATGAATTAAAATAAACATAATCGATATATGGCTTCTGAAGCCAACTGTGCGGACGTGTTTGGAATCGCTTGTCTCGTACCGCGAATGGGATTTAACTCTGCATATCACAATATAGTATTAAAAGTAACTCCTAAAGTTTACCAAATTTTAAGAAAAATGGGTAATGAGATATACACCGATTTTGAGCGATGTTCTACACAAGACAGAATATTTGTAAGACAATGCCAAAATTGTTTTGAATTTAATCCGAACCATAAAACAAAAGACTGCCAAAACATTAAAATATGTAAAATATGCGGTGTACAGGGTAGCCACAACTGTACTGAAGCGCCAAATTGTCACAACTTCTCTAAGCACCCTAAATTTAAAAACTTTTCTACAAACCATAAATCAAATTCAGGTGAATGCCCGATTTACAAATCACAAATAGACAAAATTATCCAAAGGACACAATATTCACAAATATACGAGGGAAATGATGTAGCAAATACAATTTAAAGCTTAATCTTTAATAGATTAATATCCTATATGATTGAAAATGTGAGATGTATTCAACAAAATGTAAGAAAAAGTTTTACTGCGATAGGTAAACTACAGGCCAACACTAGAGATGACCCACCTGACAAGGACGAGTGGGTAACACCCTCGTTTCCAGACAGTCATGAACCGGGATCGAATCCCGCGTTAACATTTTGTTTGATATGTGAATATCCTTCACCTGACATTCTTTTGATTCAAGAACCATATGTTTTACATGAAAATGTTATTTATGATATGGACTCTCAAATCATATGTTCGAATAAAACTGGGGAAAAATATACGGCAACTATAATTTTAAATAAAAATATAAAGTTCAGCAAAGAGGAAAAATTCACAAATTCTTTTTGTACAAAAATATATATTTCTACAGTTAAAGCAAAATTAATTATTTCTAATTTCTACATTCATCCGAATACATTTAACCCTGTTCATCAAACATTCATTAGAGATCTGCTCAAAACGTATATAAATCAACCTGTAATCCTTTGCGGTGATTTTAATTCAAGACATACTATATGGTTTGTTATAAACTCTAATGGATATAGATTACAACCTATTATAGACGAATGTAACCTCTTTATACATAACCTGAAAAAACACCCACCTGCCGCGGAGAGTAAGTATAATTGATCTCACAATCTCGAATAAACACTCACTAAGTTTAATAAACAACTGGCATACCTCTGATTTGACTAATATTTCCGACCATGTTGCTGTTAAATTTGATATCAGGTTAAAGAATGGTCATTTATTCAATAATCAAATTTCCACTTTGAAAAAAATGCGAATTGGGCAAATTTTTCTAATAACATATCATTACAAGATACAAAAAACTGGGAATTGATATAAGCAGAGTGAAAGATGAGGAAGACATTGATGGGATAGTGAACGCACTCATGAATTTATTGCGAGAAGCAGCATATAAATCTTCGAAGGTTAAATCCCCCATTAATAAACATGTTTCCAGAATTGACTGGTGGACTAATGAACAGGAAATAATAAAAAATCATTTTCATTATATTAGAAACTAGTATTATCGTCATAAAACAATCAGTTACAATACATTTAAGTTGGCAAGAAACAAATACACTAATGCAATAAGAAAAGCTAAAAGAACTAACTGGCGAAACGTTATTGAAGAAAATTACACAGATAATCCATTTGGTAATGCTTATAAGTTCTTCAATAAATTAAGATCCTCAAATGTAAAGAATGGAATTCCCATAATTGACAATTCACCAGAATATCTAAAAGAGCAAACAATGACCATATTAATGGACGATTTAATTCCTGAAGACGATCCTAATTTGGACAATTTTCTACAACAAATAATTAGAAATTTTAAGCCACGAATGAATAATCCAAGCATAATTATTATCGAAGTAGAAGAAATAATGAATATCATTTCTAATTCTGATGTTTAAAATGCTCCAGGTTTAGACAACATAAGTAACAATATTGTAGCGTAGAAATCAAGCCTTGAAATATCCTAAGATATAAAATAATTTATTGATGACGTCACAACGACGAGTCGACAATTATTAACAAGTCAGCAAAACTATCTACAGCTAGGGAATCTTAAGCAAGCAAGCAAAGAAATATTTTAAAGATGATTTCACAAATACAGAGTAATATATTTTTTTATAATCTGTTGAGTATTTTCATTGAATAATATTAAATTAAATAATAAAATATTTCTTCGCCACAATATGATCAAATGTGCTTACCCAAAAATTAAGCATATGTTATGCAAACTATTTAATAAATGTATTCAAAAAAGGGTATTATCCGGAGAAATGGAAAATAGCAGCTCTAAAGATAATTCCTAAACCACATAAATCTAATTTAGAATCAACAAAAAGTTATCGACCTATCTCATTGATTTCAAATCTTTCAAAAATTTTCGAAAAAATTTTGAAAAATCGAATTTATGAATTGTATGAAAGTAATAATCTTTTGAGCTCCAGACAACATGGATTTGTCAAATAAAAATCAACGACAACGTGCTTGAATAAAATATTTATCGATCGAGGATCAACAGCGATACGACTTGGATATTCCAGATATAATTGAAAATTTGATTAAATATAAAATTACACTATTGAAGAAAAATACTAACCAAACATTTCAAAGTTTCTTTCCCGCTAATATTCCGAATTATTTTCGGGCAAATTTCCACAACTCTAAATTTATTACAAATCACGGAAATTTTAGAAGCTTTTTAAAATTCATCAAAGCAGTGCAGGATTCAAGATGCTTCTGTGGATGTGAGGAACAAATTTCTATTCATTTGCTGCTAAATTGCCCCGTCTTTCAAGAGTATAGAGAGAGAAATAATGATAACCCAGGCCCTTGGAGCGCAAGAAACGCCAAATGCCCGGGCTGTCAAGCTAACTAGTAGAAACCAGTTACTCTAGATTATATTTATATAGAGCCAATTGCAGAGCCGAACCAGCTGGTCAGGAAGTTCCATGCCTGCAGAGAACCCGGGAGTCCAGCCAACGAGACTGGGTCGAAGGAGGTCTTCCCAAGCAGCAGAGCTGTCTTCATTCTGTGTTGCATGAAAGCAGGGCATCTGAATAGAAGGTGGTCCACAGTCTGTTGTTCCTCCATACAATGTGGGCAAGATGGGTCTTCCCCAGGACGCCAGAGAACCAAGTCTGCCCGAACATGGCCATGTCCTGTAAGTAAGGTGGTGGTGACTTCTCCAGGACAGACCTTAGGGAGGAATTGGAGCAGCCGGTCTGGAGTATGGGCTATTCTCCTCAGGTGTCTGTTGTAGTGGTCCTGGCAATAAACCTCCGTCCATGCGTCTAGGGCTGCCGCGCGTGAGTGGTTACGGGCCAGGCTTCTAGGCAGAATGGAAAATGATGGCTCTAAAGATCAAAACGGTCTCGTTCTTAGCAGCTCTGTCTGCTCTTTCCTTTCCGTCGATGCCGCAGTGTCCCGGCACCCAACACAGATTTACGTTTTGGTTGGTGTTCAGTGCGAGAATAATCTTAGCTAATAATGTCGATCGAACTGGACCTGACGTACATATGGCTGACAGAGCTGATCTGCAGTCCGACGCGATAGTGATCGCATTTCTTGAATAACCTTCCTTCACCAGACGGACCGCCCAGCGGATTGCCAGATGTTCAGCCTGGAAGGCTGTGCAGTCGGGATGGAGCCGTAAGAGAACGGGCTGCTGATCTTCTGATGAGGGAACAATTGCAGCGCCCACCCCAGCCTCATTTTTTTATCCGTCTGTAAATATTATAGGTGTTATTATCTCCTCGATGTTTAGACTGAAAGACAATTGACGTCTATCTGGAGGGTATGGCGAAGAAGCAGGGCCTGGTCTAGATTCAAAATTTCCTTCATTGATTTCCTTCAGGAACGCCGTACGAGACCTAACAATAATATCGAAAGGAGGGCTGCCGGTGATGGAGATGGCTGAGACTGTAGGTGTGTAAGGACCTCCTCTCAGTACACGTTTCGCAAAATTCCAGTGAAGGCTCCTAAGTTGCCTAATGCCTTCGCTGGAGAGAGCACGACCTCCCCATGCTGACGCTCCGTCCAGCTAAAAAGAAGATTCCAAATTTACCCTGTATGGTGTGGGTGAGTCGTGGGATTATTGATCTGCATCTACGTGTGATCTTGCGTAGGTGGGCGACAAATCCGCGGGTCTGGTAAAACTCCACTCCTAAGATTGTGACGGTCTTCTTGATGTTTAAAGGTTGACCAAGGACTCTAAGCCCTGTCTCGGAGTTGGGGTGGACATTACGCCATTGGAACAGGCAAGCTTGAGTCTTAATGGGGTTTATATTAAGACCATTTATCGTGCACCAAGATGTCAACCTCTCCAAGAAGGTGTTAGTGGCAGAGACCGGCAGGCGACTACGAACCTGAGTCATAAGGGTGAAGTCGTCCGCGTAAGCTATTAATCGGCTATCTATGATGGAGGGAAGGGTGAAGATGGTCCGAGCAACTATGTTCCACAGGAAAGGACTTAGCGCTGAACCCTGGGGAGTGCCGAGTTGGGAGGACGTACATTCTGTTGCTGTCCAAGCTGAGTAAGAAACCGTCCGGTCTTCCAAAAAGCTTTTTACTAAACAGGTAATAGACTCTGAGCAATTTAGACGTTCAAGATTTTGTATGATTGCCTGCCTCCAAACAGTGTCGAAGGCCTTACTGATGTCCGAGCTGATGACAAGAGTTTTCCTCCAGTGAGCTTGTCTTTCTTCAATTAATTGAGTGATACTCGCCAGTGCATCTTCCGCTGAACGACCATTTACGGTACCCAATACGGTTTTGTATTGATCTTCAAAGAACCATCCATGACGATCCGCGAGCCTCTGAAGTCGGGCCAGAATACATCTCTCAAATACTTTGGCCATAGTGTTCAATAAAGTAATAGGTCTGTATTTCTCCAGCTGACTGGTGGCTGAATTGGAGGGTTTAGGCAGAAGTATGAGGCGGCCTTCTTTCCATTGACGGGGGAAGTGGCCCATACGAAGGCATTTGGTGAACAATTCGGCCAGCAGGAATTGCAAGGAAGGGCCGCCCAGGTCTAGGCATTTTGAACCAAGACCGTTAGGGCCCGGGGCTTTCCTTTTTCCACAGCGATGAATGGCTCGCAAAACTTCCCAGGGTTTGAATTCAGGTCCGTATGAGTGAGCAGAAATTGTATTCCTTTGCGGGTGAGGTCTGGTGTCATGTAGGAAAAAGTGATTTTAACAGGGTCTGGCAAGTCTCATGAAGATTGTAAAGAGAGCCGTTATCATGTTTGAGAAGTGGCGGACCTCGGGGGGAGCCGCGGCCCCGGGCGATAAATCGATGTATGTCACTCCAGTATGCGGATGACACCTCCTTGCAGAGATTAAACCAGGATTTACTTTTAGCTTTCCGTATAGCCGCCTTCAGTCGATTATGGCACGCTCGGTATAAACCGCGGAAGAAATTCCTAATAGAACCCCGGACTTTCTGACTATAACGGCGGAGGGAGATAACCAACCTTCTGATCCGACTCAGTTCGGGGGTCCACCACGGCTTTGACGGTCTTGTAGTATTGGAGCGTCTCCCCATGGAAGAGTCACAAGCTGATTGCAGGATGGAAGTCAGAAGGAGGACCACCCTGTCAATATCTTCTGGGCTAGAAGCCTCGTTTAATAAGGTAGTTACACCATCAAATTATAGGGGCATTGCCCTTATAAGCAACTTGTCAAAACATTTTACATTCATATTAAAAAATAGACTAAGTAATTGGATTGAAAATAGAAAACTCATAGCGGAAAACCAGGCAGGATTCAGAAAGGGCTACTCGTGCAAAGACCATATCTTCACGCTTACGTCACTAATTCAAATGACATTAAACCGCAAAAGGAGGAAACTTTACACATTCTTTGTTGATCTTAAAAAGCGTTTGATACAGTTCCACATCTACTATTATGGAGAAAGCTTGCGCTAGTTGGTTTAAGTGGGCGATTTATCAAACTTATACAGAACTACTATGCTCAAATGATGGCAGCGGTCAGATGGAGCGGCTCTTTTACAGAATTTATCAAAATACAATCAGGTGTTCTTCAGGGTGAACCTCTTTCACCGTATTTATTTATTATATTCATTAACAATCTGGTTGCTACGCTGGATGATTCTGACCTGCCAGGTATATACTTACCGGGCCATGGAACTATACACCTGCTCCTGTTCGCGGATGATATAGTCTTCCGTGGTGAATCCAAGATAAATATCCAAATAAAGATTAATTTGATAAAAAATATTTTGAAGAAAATAGTTTAACTCTGAACCAATTCCAGTCTAAAATCGTAGCGTTTCGAAATGGAGGCCGCTTGGCTAGATCTGACGTTTGGTTTTGGGGCCAACAACCTTTGACAGTTACCTCAAAATATACGTATCTTGGCTACCCATTAACAATCAAGAATCCAACTGCTTACGTGGCGCAGCACTTTAAAAGCAAAGCATTGATTGCTACAAACGCAGTATGGAGAATACTATCTAAGTCAAGAACCATATCGTTCGGAGCAGTGATGAAATTACTTGACTCCATAGTTTTATCCACGTTATTATACTCGGCCCCACTGTGGGCGACGAATCAGATAGGAGTTGTAAACCAGATCCAGGATATTTTTCTTACGGCGATTTCTTGACCTTCGCAAATTTACACTCCGGGCTATATCTTACGAACAGAAACCGAAAGGATGTCCCTTGAATTAAACATTACGAAATTGATTATAAAGTTCTAGATCGGATTTTAAAAATGGACAGGACAAGATTACCTTATGTTTGCTTGTTTCAGCTCTAGGAAGTTTCAATTTTGGGAAAAGCGGTAAAAAAAATTATTTATAACCTGAATAACATCATTGACTCTTGGGGTTTTTCTTTTCTTAAGAACTGTGAAGATTATATGGTTTTGCGATGAGAAATGCCTAGAATAGTTCAAACCACAGTGGACCAGCTACTCCAATTTGACCGAGCTAAGATACAAAACTCAACTCATTGTATTCACTATCAATCTCTAAGTAGCTCCTTTATGACGGAGGACTACTTACTATCAAACCTCTCTTTGAAAATAGCCCGTCAAAGGATGCTATGGCTATTTTTCCCCGAGGATATCACGGGATTTTGGAACAGCGACCCTTTAAATTTCTACTTCTGCAATGCTGGCATCCAAAAAATTTGTTCATTATCTATTCCATTGCCCATTCCTACAGGAAAAGAGACTGGAAATTCGCGAAATTTCGGGGCTAACTCACTATAATGAACAACATGTATATACAATTTTTACTACTCTCCAGCTGGATAAAACATTTGTTTATAAATATTTAAAATGACAAATTGACAAAATGAGGGAAGAAGTGCTCAACTCCCCAGACAACGGCTGATTGCTCCACCTCCCCTCTAAATTGCTTTTCCTCCTCACTCATGTACATATATAACCTCTTAGGGGAATCCCCTTGTAAGACAATAGTGTCTTAATGAAGGTTTTTGTTGTTGTTGTTGTAATAGGGTAGTTACCTGGTGGAGAGAAGAGTTGATGAAGGATTTAAAGGTCTGTTCTTTACATGAGGATTCAACCCAGGAGGATTTTGTCTCGTTATTGACCATGTCTAGGAATGTAGTCCAGATAGGTATATGGTCAGTGAAGGCCATCTCATCTGATAAACCTCTAGTGACATGGATAGCCAGTGAGCTGGATGCCAGAGTTACATCTATAGAAGAAGATAAAGGCCCATTTGACCAGGTCGAGTCCACAGGAGGTCCCAAGAAATGAAGATCATTGAAGCTGGCGAACTCTTCAAGATTAGCACCCCGGAAGTCCAACCTCGCACCGATGCCCCAGGTAGGAGAGTGGGCGTTAGTGTCCATACCCAGGATCACTGGAAGAGACGCCCGTCTTATCGTATCTTCCAGAAGAGGGATGAAATCATCGGCAGCTCTAAGGCCGTGCCAGTAGGCCGAGTGCACCACGATGATGCTCTGCTCTAGACATATGGCTATGGAGGTTATGGCGGTGTCTGGGGAGGTTAGAGGGATGGGATGAAGGTTGCTACATGTCACAATTCCCGAGGGGATGTAGGCGCCTGGGACAAAAAAAAAAGCCTGAAACCCACGTGTGGGCCAGAAGAAGTTAGTTGAGAGTTCTTGCAGGAGCACGATGTCGGCCTGTGTCGAATTTGCAAAATTTGCAATTTCAAGAATGACAGTTGGTGATTTTTTAGCGTTCACCTGCAGGACACGCAATGGCCTAGACATTGTTTCTTGTTCTGGCTATTCTCTCTTTTACAAAGGGACAGGTAGATAATGTGGCAAAGTGGTTGTGGGAGCTCCAGATTTTTTTTCTGCAGCGGCAGCAGCGGCTTTGGCTTGGCTCGACCGAGCATCGGATGCCCTCATGCTCTGCAGAGCCGCAGCGATAGCAGATTGGATGGGCAGCTGGAGAGGCAGAAGCGCGGTGGCCGAAGCCACAGCAACGGAAGCATTGCTTTAAAGTATGACTGCGCTCATACCTGTGCACTAGACCCGCCACAGGAATACGTCCATGTTGACCGAGGATTTCGGCGACTTGGTTGTCCACTTCGATGAACACTGTACTAGTGCTGTGTGCCGCATTATTCGATCGATGGACTACCCTGATTTCACGCTTTTCCAGGAGTGACTGCACGGAGTGGTTGGAGCGGAAGCTCTCGCATATCTCATCGTCCCGCACCTCCCCGTCCACTCTGAAGAGGCAGTATCTTGGTAGGATAACCGGGCACTCGGGGCAGCTTAGGCCCGTTGGCAGGGAGGTCAGCCCAGTGGCCAGCTACTTTGCCATTTGGGTTGTTTTGGGGTGGAAAACCACCTCGCCGCTGGTGTTGATGGACGCCACCACGTGTTTTGATGACGCTAGGGAAGGATGAATCTTTTGAATTTCCCTCAAAAATTCCCTTGGGTTGCTTTGGGGTTAGCCGACCTGACGACGACATGCGATTCGAAGGAAGGAGCCAGATTCACAAATGTGGATTTCGCTTTGGGTTTCGGAGGTGCAGGCTTTACCGGCTTGTCTTTCTCTGCCACTACCGAGGCGAAAGAGGTGGAGGGAATCGGGACGTTGGCTGTGGGATTGGGTCTTCCTTAACTGGCTCCCTTGAAGGCGTCCTTAAGAAGAAGTTCTGCCTCTTGAACGAGAGTCAGTATCAGTCCTTTGGTGGCCATCTGTATTTTTTCGGGGGAGTCCAGGCTGGTGTCGGCAATGATCGCTTCGAAGGTTTGGCACTCAAAGTTGAACAAGTTCGCCGTGCTGTTGAATTTAAATTGGTGATGGGAAGACGGAAGGAGGTCTTCGTCCTCAGAACGCGGCCGCTTGTTGGCCTGCTGACTTCCTCCACCACCGCCATCATACTGGTTCAGCTCCATAAATAAAAACTATCAAAAAGCAAATCTACTCCAAAGAGAGTAAAAAAAGGCAGACCAGACAAAGAACATTATTCCGTTAACGAGATGAGGTGTGTATGGTTATTGGTTCGGCCAACAACAAATATCCAATTTATATACACATATATTTTTACATAATGAGGTTTTGAAAAATGCAAATAATCTTCATCTATTTACATGCACAACAATTTATTTTACCATCACTACAGCATAAATCCCTCTTGGTGAAATTTTTTTATTGCAATTCAGAATCTGCCACTGAAGCTTTACAACGGTTTCGTACCTTTAAAGGTATTCGAAGCGGTAAAGGACCCATGAGTTGCTACTCTCTAAGGCGAATGATAAAAACTTTGGAGAAGACTGGATCCCTGGAAGCAAAATCTCGGAGTGGAAGACCATCGACATGCAAGTCAGGGGTTGCTACGGTTTCGCAGAATGTTGAAGCTATTGAAACGTTATCCACGTATGGAGAAGTAAGTGCTCGATAAACGGGGATTTGGTATGGAACAGTTTGGAGAGCACTAAGAATTTGTCTTAAAAATACCCGTAAAAAAATTCAAAGACTTCACGAGCTAAAAGTCGGCGATTTTGAGAAGCGTCAAGAATTCGCTTCATGGGTTTTCCGGCAAATTGATATTGATGAAAACTGGCTGTTGAATGTTCTGTGGACAGATGAAGCTCAATTTTCTCTGAACGGAGAAGTTAACACTCAAAACAGCCGCATTTGGGCAACATAAAACCCTAGGATTTTTACAGAAATGCCACTTCATCAGCCCAGAGTTATAGTTTGGTGTGGGTTCACTTCTTCTTTTATTATTGGGCCATTTTTCTTTTAAGAAATAAATGGAAGAACATTTGAAACCGTTTCTGTAACTGGTGAACGTTATGTTCAACTTTTGAGAGAAAAGGTTATCCCCATATTGCAGGACAGACAAGCACTGAGCGAAATAACATTCATGCAAGATGGAGGACCTCCTCATATCTCCCGCGGTGCCAAACAATTGCTGAAGGATACGTTCGGTGAAGATCGTGTGATAAGTCGCCACTTTATACACCAGTGGCCTTCAAGATCACCAGACTTGACGCCTTGCGATTTTTGGCTATGGGGGTACATTAAGTCGCGTGTTTATCGATGTCGGCCTACGACATTGGTCATGTTGAAGGCTTCTATCAGACGGCACGTTTCATCAATTTCATCAGATATTTTATTTAATGCTGTCCATTCTGTCATCTATCGTCTGCAGGCGGTGTTTGAGAATGAAGCTCGCCACATTGAACAAGGATTCTGACCTAATCAAAGAGAGAAGGCAGTTACCTCATTTGTTATAAAAGCTTCCATGTATTATATTATCTACCAATGTTTTGCAGCTCTTTGTGTTGGGTTATGGGTAAATAAATTCTGTCCTCATATCTTGTCTCTTTTTTATTCGTGAAAAGTAATTTTTGTTTGTTTGTCATTTGCTCACATCTTATATTATGTCGTGCAGACCAAAGTGTTATAACTTCTCGAATAACACTGTACACACAATTTTACCCCTTATGTTTAATTGATCGCTTTTCGCTCATTAAAAGAAATAGCATAAGGAATATTCTCTGTAACCCCCCACCTTTAGAAATTTTGGGCAAAAAAAAATATTCAAAATAATTTTACTACCACGTTTTTCAACGCAAAAGGTTGATTTAAAAATTATATTTATTTGAGGGGATACATTTTGAAAAATCGTGTACAGTATAATAAACAATGATAACATTTGACAAGCCCATAGGATATTTGGAATAAAGTACGACAAATGTATTTTGTCACTCCCATCTATATTTCATTTGTTGGATCATGACAAATTTCCAGTTAAATAGTCGAGTGTCGCCAATTATTCAAGAAATTACACATTCCTTATAGCAAGAAATCCTATTAGTAGTACCATCATAATTTTTGGTACTATATTAACATTTCAAAAAATCGTGTATTGAATTCAGCTATGTTTTTCAAACATTCAATATATTTGACAAAACTCTATCAAAAATATAAATATTTTTTGCTACATGTTTTAATTTGCATATACCTATTTTACATATCTCAGATTGTATTTAAAAATCGTTAACCATTTCTTTTAACTTTTGGCGAAATGGTGCTTTATTAATTAACGATTTGATATTATTAGGATTCTTTCCTGGTATACAAAAAGGAAAAATACGTGTCGATCAGTTATATTTTTCAATTAATCAAACAATTTGGCCGCTGAATTTCTGATTCTGGTACAGCGCCATCTAGGGAATGAAATTGTAACTAAAATCAATTTCGAAATTTTCAATATTTGCCATAAAAAATCCCATTGCATTCTGAACACAATGGTGTTTACCGCATTGCTCTAGCGCAAATATTCGCGGAGTTATTAATTTTTAAAGTTGTGCGGGACTTTTGGATCACCCTGTATATTATTTGGTAAAGAAAACATTCAAAGACAAAGAGGATGAGTATCTTTTTATGAACAAGCGTTCGAGCTTTCGAGCACAAAGTCGCCCTTCAACAGGAATAAAACTACACAAAGAATCAAGATACATCTATATATATATACAGGTGTTTAGCATAACCAAAAAAACTATTATTTTTAGAGAGATAAAATTTAAGTTTTATGTATGATATACAAAACAGGCAATAGGAGAAATGTAATTATGCTAATATATGGTATAATCTACTAGTAAAGAATCTATAGGTTGTTGTATGAACAGCTTATGTAAATATATCATTGTAAATTTCCGGGATCTCAATGTGCCTATTGATGCTATTATATTTCAGAGATAGCAGCGCCTCAACAATCAATCTTTTATATTTATGATGAATGTTAGAAAAATGCGATCGGGGTTTTATTGTATTAAAAGTATGTCAACAACAACAACAAGAAAACAGCTTTATTAGGGCATCTTGCCCTGTACGGATTCTCCGTGGAGTTACAGACAATATTAACCATAAGAGAACAGGTGAAAATATAGTATTTACAGTCAAGGTATGTCAAACAGGGTGACTTTTTATTGTGCCCCTGTTCTTCTCTCTTCCATGAGTGCAATTTTATTCCCAACCGCTTTTTGAAAGTTGAACAGTTCAATTGCCCAACTTTTCTTATCTGAAACAGTTTTTATTAGCTTTATTGAGTTCAAATGCGGTCTAGGAAGACTTTTCAGGATCTTTTTTCTCTCTCCTTCCAGATCCCCGCATTCGGCAATAAAATGGTATATTTCATCAGTTATCTGACTTCCACATAACCCACAGTACAAATCTTCTTTCTTAATTGCGTAAATATGATTTTCTTTGATCATTGTTGACATTAATCTGATCTGTGCAATAAAACTCACTAAAGCTGAAGACAGATAGCATGAAAAGTAATTTTCTGGAATAAATGAATCATAAAGTAACCTATAGTTTGAGTATGTTTTCGTAAGAGATAATTTTGCCAGATCTTGCTGCAATAGCTGTTCAATTTTTATTTTTAGTATATTCGGGAGTTCGATCTGTATGTCATCATAATTTAACCTATAGTTTAGCCATGTGAGTCCACAATGATTGATGATATCCATAATATTTTTACAGAATCCTATAGGTTTTTTTGTCATTAAGGAAATTTCCTTCAATCTATTCCAGCATAGCTTAGGTAGTCTATTGTCTTCCATTTTTTGTAATCTAATGAAATATTTCAAAATTAATTTGATCGTTGTAAAAGTCAAAGATATTCTGCCTGTTTCCAGCCTTACAATGTACCCTGGTATATATCTTGGTAGATTCAGAAAATTTTTGATAAACGTATTCTGTAATTGGTCTATAATATCCGTATTGTCCCAAGCCCACACAGGGGCCGCATAGAGCAGTATTGATTTAATAACTGAGTCAAATAGATTCAGAGCAACTTTTAATGAGTTAATTTTTTCTTTTTTTATCAGTCTAATAGTTGCATTTATTGCCGTATTTGCTTTGGCTTTATAAAAGAGGGCTACCTTTTTACTATTAATAGTGGAAGTGAATGGATATCCCAGATATGTAATATTGGACGCAACAGTCAGTGGGGTGTCACCCCAGTACCAGTTTTCGTGTCTTGCCGGTCTTCCTCCATTTCTGAATACTATTATTTTGGACTTATTTTCATTTAAAACTAATTTGTTCTTATCCAGGTAAGACTTTAGTAAATTGATTTTAATTTGAAGATTAATTTTCGATTCTCCAATTATGGCTATGTCATCCGCATACATAAGTAGGTGTAAAACGCCAAAATCAGGGAGATGAAATCCTGTAAGTGCTGAGTTATTATAAAGTTCTATTAGGTCGGCCATATATAGTATAAATAAAAGTGGGGAAAGTGATTCTCCCTGCAACACTCCAGAATTAATTTTCACATTATTTGAATATTGTCCTTTCCATCGGATAGTGATCTTAGCTTCTTGGTAAAAGTTTTTTATCAGCATTACAAATTTATTGCTAATGCCCATTTTATGCAATTTTTGCCAAAGTAAATCATGTGGGACTGTGTCGAAAGCTTTAGTCAAATCGACGAAGAAGACATATAGCTTGCCTCGTTTTCTTCTCAGAGATAATTGGATGAGTGAATTCAGTAGTATTATGTGGTCAGTGCATGATCGGTTCTTACGGAAACCTGCTTGGTTTTCTAAAATAATCATTCTTTTTTCTATCCAGTTGTTTAATCTGTTTCTTAGTATTGTAGTAAATAATTTAGATATATTACTGCAGAGGGCAATCCCTCTGTAATTTGTTGGGTTATTCTTATCACCGCTTTTATATATAGGGTGTACTATTGAGTTCGTCCAGAGTTGCGGGTATTTTTCTGTGGACATTATTTTGTTGAATAGGTTTTTCAATTTATTTAAAGTCGGTATTGGTAAATTCTTTAGCAACTCATTTGGTATACCATCGAGTCCCACTGCTTTGCCGTTCGCTAGTTTTTTTACTACATCATGGATCTCTTCAAGGGTTATTTCCGCGTCTAAATCTGGATCTTTCCAACCGATCATCTGGTTTACCGTAAAAGTAGCTTCTTTATTTTCTTTGTTCAGTAAATTTTTATAAAATAAAAACCATTCTTTTATATCAATCTCACCTTGTATTATTGGTTTTTTTCTGAAGGATGCAATGGCATTCCAGAAGGATTTGGGATCTTTGGCGTTCTTTATCCTTTCATTCTTGTCCTTATTGAATTCATCTCTTTTTCTTTGCAGGAGCTTAAAATATTCCCTCCTAGCCTCAATATATTTTTGGCGGTCGTGTATGTTATTTGAGTTCCTACATCTTTGTAAACTTACTTTGGTCGTTTTTTTCATAATATAGCAATCTTTGTCATACCAAGGTTTTGAAAGTTGGTGTCGTCGTTTAGCAAATTTAATTATATTTGCCGATTCCATTGCCGTGTAGATCTGTTTAGTAAAATTTGCTGTTTCTGTGTTAATATCGGTTTCATTTCCAACTTCAATATCACTTAAATTATGTTTTAGCATCTCCACATTTTCTTTCGTCCAAATGAATTTTCGTGTTAGTATTTCATTTTTGTACGAGGATTTAATAGCTTCATACCCAGTATTAATTTGTAAAACAATTGGTAAGTGGTCTGAATATGAAAGTTCTTCGATCCACATATCCGATATGATCTGTGTTAAACCGTGTGTGTACATGAAATAATCCAAAACCGATGAACCTCTTTCTGAAATAAAAGTGAATGAGCCGTGCGTGTCACCCTTAGTTCTTCCATTAGCTATTGTTATAGAATTTGAATCAGTGAAGGAAATTAGTTTTTCAGATAGTTTCGAAGATATTAGGTCTTTAGATTTCCTATATTTGTTGAGGGGTGAATTTAGTTTCAGTGGGTTATGGAAGCCTCCAGCATTGCCTATTCTAATATTGATGTCACCAGCTATTAGTACTTCGTTACCTTCACTCATGTGATAATCAATATGCCTAAGTAAATTTGTTAAATTTTGTTCTTGTAATGCATTAGGAGGTAAATAAGCAAACAGCAAACATATACTCTCGGTGGTTTTGTCTAGAAATTTGTGTGTCAAGACAGATATCCAGTAAGGGTTTGTTTCGATTTTTCTAACCGTATGTTGGAAGTTTTTTTTTATTCCAATCAGAATTCCCCCCGAGCCCCTTCCCTTTAGTTCTGTCTTCATTGCTGGGCTTTGAATTATGTAATACTAGCGGATGTACCCGGCTTCGCCCGTGTTTTACCCGAGTAAAGGTTTGTCTAACGAATCTCTCGATAAAGTGAACATTTTTTCCCGGTCCCTTGAAAAATACTCGATAAGTTGAATAAAATCAATATTAATCAGTACCCGAGTAAAGGTCTGTCTAACGAACATTTGTTAAAACAATTCTCTATAAACTTATAAAAAGAAATAGATATATTTTGATAATTTGAAACTGATAAAGTGATCATTTTTTCCCGGTCCCTGTGTGCCGTGTCATTCTGAATTTTGTCTTTCCTAATTTTCTACATTACTAAATCATCGTTTTATCTAGTGAACATTTTTTCCCGGTCCATTGAAAAATACTCGATAAGGTTGAATAAATTCATGGTCGTTTATGTAAGATGGACGAAGTTCCCGGAGGTCATCTTGGGCAAGCTCCCGCGAGGCTTTTTTTCTTGTCTACTTGGCATAGCTGTGACACCAACTCTGCCCTGATTGGTCGGTGGGTACTGGCGGCCGGGCGAATCCATTCTCTCACGGGGTGGGGCAGACCCAAGGTCATCAGGAGCAGCAAACCTAAGCCTATCTCCGTCTCAATGGTGCTTGCGAGTTAAAGCTACAAATCTGCAAATAACTCTAAGGATATTAAAGATATTCAAGATATTATTTTTCGTAAACCTTTCCGGGGATATGCCTAATAATATCCCAAATTTTCACGGCGATTGGATGTATGGTTTTTGAATCCATAGAGGACACACACACACACACACAGACAGACAGACAGACAGACAGACAGACAGACAGACATTCATTTTTATATATATAGATTCATCAGTTAACAATTCAATAACACCAGTGATCCATGTTTCATTTAGTGCAAAAAGTTCGTATTTTTTTAGGTATTCAACGAGTGGAAATATTGATGTTATTCTATTGAATCCATTTATATTCCATTGTAATATTTTAATTTTAGTATCTATATGTTTGGCCTGAGTTACTTGTTTGTCTTTTATTGCCGATTCACAGTTTTTCGAATGTGTATACCTAATTTTAGTTGTATTTCTATCTGATATATTATCCATAGCCTTTGAGTTTTTAATTTTAGAAGTTTTAGCCGTGAGTGTTTTATCATAAAGTGGCTGTATGGACATTGTATTAGAGATCAGTTTATCAATGGGTTGACTATTTACAAGTGATTGTTTCCTATCTGCCTGCTACAATGAATGTCCATTGGCATCTACAATTTGTCCATCACAGACCTTATATGCTATGCCATTAATTATTAACTTATTGTCCCTTAGCTTAGCTAGAGTACCTTTTTCGACGAGTTCTCTTCTTTTGACATTCAGAACGCGTCGTTGTTCTCTCATCTTCATACTATAGTCCTTCGATAGTGAAATCTTAGTTCCTCTTAGATTGAAAGCAGCTTTGAATAGAGTTGTTCTTTCGTTTTGTTCTGGGACTTCAACCAGGATCGGTGCACCAGGTTTTCTGGATACTCGGTGGCATCGCGTGATGTTTATCTTCTCCGTTGTCCGCATATTTTCTACGATAACCCTCCGTATCCGTTCTCGGCAGTCCTCGTTAATGTCTTGTTCTATTCCGTAAAAAATAAGGTTCCTTTCTCTGCTCTTTGCATCCAAGTATTCAAGCTGGTCTTCTAAGTCTTTTATTTTTTTGGAGTTTTGAGAGAGTGCTGCCTTTGTAACGGCAGAAGATTCCTCTAATTGTTGCAGTCTTTGATTTATATTTTCTACTCTATCGTCGATTGCCGAAAGACGGGATTCCAGCCTCTCACCCCAGTTATCCAGCCTTTTGGTGAGTGCATTTATCAGATCTTTGATCTCTTTATCCCTATCTAAGCTTGTTTCCAACGTCGTTTGTTTGGACATCCTAGGGCCTGGATTTTGTTCAATACCAGCTAATACCAAGAGCATTAAAACTACACATATAAGGAGAAAGTTTCGGAAATATTTTGAAAGTGAAATATTGACGCGTGATAAGCAAATCTTTTTGCCGCCGTATGTATCCGGCTTGAAAGTATGTAAATTTAACTCAGAATTCTTGTCTAATAGACATAAAATTATGATGGTAAGATATATTGGATATGAAGGTTTCATTTCAGATATATTGAGTTTGAACTTTAGCAAAAATAGAGGAAATATTTTAGTAAGACAGTTCACTTACCGAGAGCGACGTTGCTTGCAGCCTATTCGTGCCGCCTCCTAGCGGAGAATCCTATTAAAAGTATGTCCTGTATTTTAAATGTGTTGGGCTATGAGGGATCTAGGGTCATTATTTCTGATATTTCGGATATGTTCATCGATTCTGTCTTTTATGTGTCTACCAGTTTCACCTATGTATAGGCTGGAGCAATTATTACATTTTAATGAGTATACTGCATTATTGAAGTGTATGGGTTTTGGGGGGAAACTGTTTTTGGTGATAGGGTTTCTGAGTAATGTGCCTAAATTTGGAGTATTAGAGTAGAAGGTGCGGATACCAAAGTTTTTTAGATAATTGGATATGTTGAGGCTCTGAGGGGAAAAAGATAACTATGATTAACTGCTGTTTGTAAAGGGTTATGAAAGTGTCTCAAAATAAAGTTTTTTGGGTAGCCCAATGATAATAAATGTGATAATATGGTATTTGTTTCCTGCTTTTACGCATTAAAGATCCGGTTGGAAATCATTATTCGTCCAAAGTTATAACCGAAGCCCGTTTTAGCTTACTACGTGCCCGCACCAAAGGTTGTTATTCTCACATACGTATACTCACCAAGTCCATCAAAGGTTTATTGTTCCACATTTCCCAGCAGTTACCCCAACAGGCCATGGCAGATGTTTTGTCAAGAATTACCGTGAACATCAGAAAGCAGGATAGCATCATCACAGCCAGACATCTCAGGAAACTTTCTTATTGGTCAAAAAAGTACAATTTTCAACTTCACCCCAAAAACCAACAAGATACAATAGTTAATCTGTCAAGTTTCCAACCTTCTGTAGAACAGCTCAATATCCTTTCACGAGGTCTTAAATACAGATTTCCATCTAAAACTGATCGTATTTCAATTATCGCAGGCGTAGAATCATCCATCACCCGCCTAAACCACCAAGAGAAGTACAAGATCAGGAAACATGTCTCAACAGTTCTTAATAACTCAATCCAGGATAACAGCCATAATAAAAAATTGTTAATCCAGTCCCTCTCTAGAAATAAAGATATTGTCATTACAAAATCCGATAAAGGCGCAAGAACAGTCATCATGAACACCAAAGATTATACAACCAAAATGAATGCAATATTGAATGATCCCCTTATTTTCACCCCTATTTCCTTACAGGAAGAGAAATTAGCCATCATTAAATTTAAAAAAGAAATTAATATTATTGTAAAGAAAAAATCCATCACCATAGAAGAATGCAAATCCTTTATGTCGAACATTTATGGGAAAGCATACATATATGGCTTGCCAAAATTGCACAAAGACAATATCCCACTAAGACCTATAATAGCATACCATTTATCCCCTGCAGCCCCTTTATCTTCCTTCCTGGCCAGGTTACTTTCTCCTATGCTCAGAGATGGTGGAGCCACGGCATCCATATCTTCTACTCCGGATTTCTTGAGCCACATCCAGCAGTCACCGGTTCTACCCAACAGCATCATGGTATCCTTCGATGTGGTGAATTTATACCCCAGTCTACCCCATCAACTTATTATAGATTGTACCACAAAGTTCTTATCAGATCACAATTACCCCAATAACACCATTTCCAGATTAATATCCTTGATCAGAATCAGTTTAGATAACAGTATATTCAACTTTAATCAGGCATATTTTAAACAAACAAAAGGTACACCCATGGGTAGCCCACTATCTTCCCCACTATCAGAAATAGTAATGCGCCATATAGATAAGCATATAGTTGAACAATACCACATAGATATTTTATCATGGCATAGATACATTGATGACATCTTTGCAATAGTCAAAACCAGTTCACTTGATAACATTTTCTCCACATTAAACAATCTATACCAAGATATACGTTTTACAGTTGAAATAGAGACCAATAACACTTTAGCTTTCTTAGATATACTTATCACGAAAATAGATAATAGATACACCACAGGCGTTTATTACAAACCGTCATTTTTTCCATCATACATACATTTTTCTTCGTACTGCCCACTTAGCCATAAAATTAATACAGTCAAAACATTAACTAAACGCATATTCACTCACTGTACCACAGAAATATCAAAACAGCAGGAAACAAATACCATATTATCACATTTATTATCATTGGGCTACCCAAAAAACTTTATTTTGAGACACTTTCATAACCCTTTACAAACAGCAGTTAATCATAGTTATCTTTTTCCCCTCAGAGCCTCAACATATCCAATTATCTAAAAAACTTTGGTATCCGCACCTTCTACTCTAATACTCCAAATTTAGGCACATTACTCAGAAACCCTATCACCAAAAACAGTTTCCCCCCAAAACCCATACACTTCAATAATGCAGTATACTCATTAAAATGTAATAATTGCTCCAGCTTATACATAGGTGAAACTGGTAGACACATAAAAGACAGAATCGATGAACATATCCGAAATATCAGAAATAATGACCCTAGATCCCTCATAGCCCAACACATTTCAAATACAGGACATACTTTTAATACAATAGAACCCCGTTCGCATTTTTCTAACATTCATCATAAATATAAAAGATTGGTTGTTGAGGCGCTGCTATCTCTGAAATATAATAGCATCAATAGGCACATTGAGATCCCGGAAATTTACAATGATATATTTACATAAGCTGTTCATACAACAACCTATAGATTCTTTACTAGTAGATTATACCATATATTAGCATAATTACATTTCTCCTATTGCCTGTTTTGTATATCATACATAAAACTTAAATTTTATCTCTCTAAAAATAATAGTTTTTTGGTTATGCTAAACACCTGTATATATATATAGATGTATCTTGATTCTTTGCGTAGTTTTTTATTCCTGTTGAAGGGTGACTTTGTGCTCGAAAGCTCGAACGCTTGTTCATAAAAAGATACTAATCCTCTTTGTCTTTGAATGTTTTCTTTACCAAGTTACTCCAGAGGATTTTACCTTGTTTAAATATATATTATTTGAAAAATGAGATTTCCTGCTGTTTTTGATTACCTTGAGGATTATACTATGGTAATGCAGTCGTGGTTAAAAATCTTGAAAGTATGATAAAAAAATATTTTGATCAGTAATTGCTTTAATTGAGCTTATTGAAAATAAAAAAAAAACATAATTTGATAAAAGTACTGCCTGGCTTAAGGCGTAAGAATAAAAAAATGAAAAACTTATTTACATAATGTACAAATGTTTTGAGCCGGCCATCGGGAAACAACAACAATGAGTTTTTATAGGGGAAGCGTGACCTCTGGCGGTCGATTTAACAAGTATTTGAATCTATGTAATATAATTTTAAATAAAATAATATTTTAATATAACATATGTATATGGTTTGCGCAGACGTGGTCATTGAAGTTTTGAGGCACACAGGAGTAAAGGAAACTCAAGACTCCAAATTAAGACATCGCAGATAACAACGGAAGAAAATCGGTGTGTCTGCATTCACTACATACGAGAACTAAAGATCAACTGGCGGCGGATATTTCATAGACAAAGGAATGTTGCCATCGTCCTGGGAGGTAAAGACTGGAAATAGAAGCACACTTAGTTAAGCATTTAAATACATACTTTTTTCATCATTGTTAACCATTTCCATGGCTGTGGTGTAGCTGATTATATAGTTCTTTTTTTATAGTACATTTTTATATTATATGGGGGGATATTAATTTATAATTTATCACACATCTATACTTTATTCTTCACACTTCGATTACGTCACCTGTATGTCACAATGAAAAAGCGAACATATATTGCATATTTACTTTTGATTCCTGAACAAAAAATATTTAAAAAAGATTGCTTATTGACTCAAATGTTTTGCAGGTAATGGAACTGCTGCTTCAGCTTGTTTTTCTCTGCCTTGTGGGGCCAAGCCTGGAAGTGGAAGGTAAGATCTTCCTTTCTCTCATTGACTTCTTCTAACTCTGCTTTATCCTGCCTAGTTGTCTTACGTACTTCAGGATGCAATGAAGAAAATGTCAGAAACTATTGAAGGGATTCTAAAAATATATTTTAATAAGAAAAAGGGTGTTCAAGATTTGCTAGCTAACTTTGTCGTATATCTAGACCCTAAAGAACCTCCCTACATAAATGTGAGTTTCACCAATGTCAGATTGTCTAAAGTGGATGAATGCAAAGCTAGTGAAATGGAGTTCGAGGTAGCTGACGTCAGGGTTGGGGACTACACTGCATGGGCCGTGGTGGAATGCCCGAACATGAGTCTCAGATCCCCGCCATCAAGGGAACTCTCACTGCCAACGTCTACTTGGACATCCAGATGAGTGTGACAGAAAACTCAATTGGACTCAGTGATTTTAAAGTTGTCTTGGTCAAGAATTCTACTCATAGCACTACTGATGGAACCAAAGCCGCTCTGATTAAATACGCCAAACTCATATTACCAGGACAAGTTGAAAAAGCTTTGAGGAAACAATTAAAATACGCCTTCATGACCAATTGTTTATAAACATAATTCGTCATTTAAAAATGTTTTCAACGTGTATATAAATAAAATATGATATAGATTCATTCTTCATGTTATGATTCATTCTTTTATTTAGAATTGCACAAATTTGAAACCTGTTTCTGGATATTTTGCAAATATGATAATTTATAAAAATATCAGATTTTTAACTAAACGCATAGCAACTTATATACAAGAGACGCGTTCATTTATTTCCAGGACTGGTAAAAGTAAATACTGGACATTTAAGCACACCTTGTTGAAAGAACGAGGCTCGTGGTGTAGACGCCCAAATAAAGGTAAAGAACAAAGCAACTCCCTTATACGCTTCGTATTTCTATTTTGAAGAAAATCTACATTGAGTTCTGTTATAGATTTTTAAAAAGTGTGCTAATGAGAAACATGAATTGATTAAAGAAGCTTCATCCAGTTGAAGAACATTTGAAGGGCTTTTAGATTTGCATAAAGGATTGAAGAGGTGAACGATGACCAACATACTGCGCGTCCAAGAACATTACGTTGTGAGGTAAAATGCTCAAAATAAAGGAAAAATAATAGTCGAAATCATATTACAGGTTTATCCTTATAGAATGGGCTCTCTCATCTATAAGACTGTGCCATCAAATAGTAACAAAAGATTTGGACATGATCCGGACGTCTTCAGAATGTGTTCCCCGGATTCTAAAGGAGGAGCAAAAGGAGGTTAGAATTGAAGTTTGCTAAAATATCATCGAAATGACTCGGATTGGTTCAGACTGGAGGCAAAATATCATTACCAGAGTTGAGAAATGGGTGTATCAGTATGGCCCTGAAACCTAACGTCAATCCAGCCAATGGATTGAAAGAAGGAAACCGAAGCCCAAAAACACAAGGTTTGGAAAATACAAAGTCAAAACATTGCTTGTTACATGTTTCGATATCAATGGTTTGGTTCACCATGAATTTATTCCTTTTGGACGTACAATAAATCAAGAGTAGGTTTATTTGGGGTTAATGAAGTGTTTAATGGAAGCAGTGCGCCTTAAAAGACCTGAAAGATGGCAAAGCAATGACTGGATACTTCACGTCTATAATGCGCGAACGCACACAGCCCGTATTGTTTTGCAGTTCTTGGCCAATCATTCACCCAAACAGTTCCTACATCCACCTTATTCCTCGGATTTAGCCCCCAATGACTTTTTCCGCTATCCTAAATTGAAAATGAGGTTGAAGCAAGGGAATTTAACAACGTTGATATGATACAAGATGAATCGAAGGCAACCTTGAGGAGCCTCTCAAAAATCATTTTTATCTCCTGCTTTGTGACAATTAGAAGAAGATAAGGAACAGATGTAATGATGCAGAACGGGAATTATTTTTTAAAATATTAAATTAGTTTTTTTTAACGGAACAGTCTTGGAAATTAATGAACGCATCTTGTATCTCATTATAATTTGAACATTTTCTTTCTTCTATACTGCAATATTTTCAAGCATCAAAATTTCGGGTAGTTATATGTTTGAAATAGTTTTTCAAAATAATAAATATATAAGTTTATTAATGGTGAATTATTTTAGACGCGATATGTTATCATTTTGTATGTAATTAAAGTAAGTAAGAAGGACGTAACCAATTTAAATTTACATATTATTTATTATTAATAGTAATTATACAAAACAAATCTTGGTATATGTCTACATGAAAACGACAACAAAAATATTAATTATTATATACAAGTTCCTTTTCAAACACGAACTCATCTATAGCCATTGTTACTCTGTGCAATATTCCAACAATCATTCCCCCCACTATAAACCAGGTAGACAATGAAAATTGAAATAATTTTATTGACATCTTGTCAATACATGCAAAGTGCACAGTCTGCATTATATATAAAACGAGATAATATGGATTATATATACTATGTACAATGAATATGGCGCCTCTGCCAGCGCTGCAAAGTTTGGTGGAGAATCACCAGTGGGTCTCCAGCGACACCACGTAATTCACGATCTACGAAGAATACGTAGATCGCGTACTTCGCCGCTGAGGAGATAAAGTAAATGAGTAGATGAGAGTGACGCTTTCTTCCAGAAGCGAATGTAGAGACGATATATATGGTATCATTTAATTTCTTAGTATATGTGTAATAATTAATAAGAATATAGAATACCAAGTTTTCTCCTGTAGAAGGACGTCCGTGCCTGAAAGATAGAGAAGAATAAAAATGTTTTGAAAATATACTTTTCCCTGGAGGAATGATTTATTTTACTCAATATTGCTACAAATGATTGTTTTATTGAAAGATTATGTATGTGGTGTATGTAGTTTATTTCTCTATTATAATTAATTTTGCTTTGAAATCTATTTTGATTGTATTTTACAGAAATCGATCAACCCTCAAATGCATATTTCCATATAGATAATACAATAACAGAGTTTTCAGTTGTAAAGCTTTAAGCAAGCTCCACAATAGATACTGAACCATAATACATAGCTATCTATATACCAACATTTTCCTTATTTTTTGTTTCGTGTGTCAAACTTATTTTTATTCTCCAAATATTAGCAGTGTGTGTGTGTTATATTTTAATCTATTCAATTTACCAATTGTAGATTTTTGACTTTAAATTTTACTCTATCACCATTTTTATCAACAATTTGCTTTGTTTTTAATTTTCTTCAAACAAAAATCTGCAAAAATTCAATGAGTATTCTAATTTATCGTCAGATTTCAGTAGAATCTGATTTCAACATCACTAATAGCAATCTATACTCGAATTTATTTTTGCCCTTCAAATATTATTTGTTATATTTATTTTCAGTTTATTCAATTATCAAATCGTCGATATTTTTGCCTCAAATATTACTTTACTCTATAGATCTAATGCCATAGGCTCACAGAATAATGAGGAGAATGTGATGTTTGGGAAACAGGCTGTTTGGTTGACAATAAGACAAGGTACGAGGAAACGGCCACTATATATGGCGAGGAAAACATCACCTTATCTCAACAATAGGTGTTTTGAAGGCAACCTACAGAGGTGAGTATCTGTGTCCTCCTTGGACGACAGTAGTAATGTCAGAAATCCATCTATGAATTCAAATTGAACTGGAAAATGATGATATTATTCGAATTAATCAGGCCATAATATTATTATCATTGCGGAAGGTGAAAATCCCATTATAATGAAATTTTCTAAAGAAATTTGATCATACATGCATTTATTTATTTCAATTTGAAGCGCTATGTACCCCCTAGGGACACTTGTGCTGTCATACATGTATGCTTCTACATTTGTCTATACATATATATTCACAATAAATTAGGCCGTAGAGAATAGTCATATGAAATGCCACGTGGAAAATTAGGGAAGACCAACTTCGGGATGAAATAACAATTTATTTCAGGCAAGAACAAACTATGAATGATAAACAAAAGATAAGCAAAAGAGGGAAGTGCACAGAGTAGCAAAATATAAACATAAAAAATAATATTCTGCAAAAAAAAAAAACGTTGTTACAATATTAACAATCATACATACATGCATTTTTGTGACTTAATAACACTCATAGCAATTCTCTTACTATACTTATATGAACCACAATTCCAGAAAGGAGAAAATCTAATTAGGGAAAAAATGACAGTTCGTTGATCTTCATGGCAAATAATGGACTTGCCATTAAACTGGGTCATTACTAGGACAGCACCAACTATGATCTCTATTCTTGATAAAATTGTGCAAAACGTTTGAAAATACAAAAATATTTTATAACAATCAGCTTCTTTTTATACTATTACCAACTAATGATATTGTAACGAAGAAAATTAGGAAAGACAAACCTCAGAATTACACGACAATTTATTTAATGTAAAACCAAATTAAAAATAATAAAATAGCAGAGAAGCAATGAGAAAATTCACAGTATATTAAATCCAAATACAGAAAAAAAATATTTTCATTGAATAAAAAATAATCTGCTACATAGCTCCTTTCCTATGGGAGCTGTGACCCACAGCTGACATGGATTTCACGTGTTTCTGTCAAGTATTCCGTCGAAGTATTGGATGTCTGTCCCTAGTAGCTTTTCGTCCTTTTTCTTGCGGCGTGAAGAGTGGCTTTGTCGTCGTATCGTCAATGGGGACATCGTCATTTTGGAGGGAATGCTTGACTTTGACACGGCGGTGGAATCGTGGAGCAGGTCTGTGAAAACGAAGATCATAGCAGCCATGGCCTCAAGGTCTTCTCAGCGATCTTCAGTTTGTCTTCCTAATTCACCCAGCATCTCCACCAGTTGTAACGTAGAAAATTAGGAAAGACAAACCTCAGAATTACATGATAATTTATTTAATGTAATACCAAATTAAAAATCATAAAATAGCAGAGAGGCAATGAGAAAATTCACAGTATATAATATCCAAATACAGAAAAAATTCTTAATTGAATATGAAATAATCTGCTACAATATCAATGGTGTGGCCGACAAACCAGGATTAGTGAGAGCTGGCAAAACATTAGTCGGTTTAACAAAACCAAGAAAACAGATAATAAAAAAGGTAGTCAAAATTCTAAAATATTTTAAAGGCGTAAGATTCTTTTTGAAATTAAACAATTTCTACTGCCTTTACTGCAATGGAAAAATTAATGGGAGGGCCTGGCTCATCAGTGGTGAACCCTCCCAGCGGTTTCGCCAGTTAAATCTACCATATGGTAGATCCTCAACTTGCCTATTGCTCTTTGAGACCCTGTATCGATTCAGACCCTACATACTTGCGTTTTACACTTCAGTTATTCTTTATTTTCAGAAAATGAGAGTTAAAACTAACACATTTCAAAACCTTTCTTTATGATATATAATACCATTTAGTGTATATATTAGACAAGGCACCACCATCACCTGTTATATCTATATATATAAAAATGAATGTTTGTATGTTGGTATGTCCGGTATACAAATTCGCAGTAGTTCACTAATTCAAACCAAAATTTCCATACATAGGTAAAAAAAAACGAGGATGACGATAGGCTATTTTAAAAAATATATAAATCATTTATTAAAACTATATATTCAAATTATTCAACTTAGCTCACGGGCAGCGCCCTCTATCAATTACTAAAAGGTTATAAATTCGTTTAAAATCTAAATCTTCTCAATATTTTATTAATAATAGTTCGCTTAATAACACATATAATATAAATATTTATATAATAACTGCTCTAATTTGAAATATTTGGTAGGTTTTATTTATTTATATATTTTTAGATTTATATATTTTTAGATATAACTGATCTAATTCGCCGTTTAAAATAGTTCGCTTAATAACACATATAATATAAATATTTATATAATAACTGCTCTAATTTGAAATATATGGTAGGTTTTATTTATTTATATATTTTAATTTTTAGATATAACTGATCTAATTCGTCGTTTAAAATAGTTCGCTTAATAACACATATAATATAAATATTTATATAATAACTGCTCTAATTTGAAATATTTGGTAGGTTTTATTTATTTCTATATTTTCATTTTTAGATATAACTGATCTAATTCGCCGTTTAAAATAACTGCTCTTGAAATATTTGGTATGTTTTATTTATTTATATATTTTCATTTTTAGATATAACTGATCTAATTCGCCGTTTAAAATAACTGCTCTAATTCGAAATATTTGGTATGCTTTATTTGTGTTCACTCTATTTCTATTTATTTGAAGTATTATAATTTCCATGTTTCAAAAACCTATTTCAAAAAGGTTGTTAGAAATATGTAAGGCCTGAAATAGCTTTACATGCGAACATTTATGATGCCAAGCGTAGCTTAATGGTTAGGTGTGCGACTTCGTATTTCCGCAACCTTGGTTCAAAATTTAGCCTGGGTGTTTTTTTTTTTAATATTATTGAAGCAAAGTTTTTTTTACAGTACCAAAATTTCCATACATAGGTAAAAAAATACGAGGAAAACGATAGGCTATTTTAAATTATATATAAATTAAATATTAAAACTATATATTCAAATTATTCTGCTTAGCTCACGAACAGCGCCCTCTATCAAGGTTATAAATACGTTTAACATCGATATCTTCTCAAATTTTATTAATAATATTTCGCTTAATAATTAGAATACTTGATCTAAATCGAGATATTTATAGACGCTCGCTCGATTTGAAGATTTACACATGTGTCTATCGTAACTAATCTGACTGTAAAGTTTGGAGCGGGACGTTTCACAAAAGTGACGTCCACGGTGCCAATTTATAATTGTAACGAATAGTATTTGAATAAAAACATTTAATCGGGTAAAACCCGGGCTTTGCCCGGGTCATTCGTCTAGTCTATATATATATAAATGAATGTTTGTATGTATGTCCGGTATACAAATTCGCAGTAGTTCACTAATTCAAACCAAAATTTCCATACATAGGTAAAAAAATAACGGGGAAGACGATAGGCTATTTTAAAAAATATATAAATCAATTATTAAAACTATATATTCAGATTATTCTACTTAGCTCTCGAACAGCGCCCTCTAGAACGCTTTAGAACAAAAAGCAGGCGACCTGCCGGCGGCGCGCGCCCGTTGGCTGCCGGCGAGCACGTGACTTCCCTGTGCGCGCGCATGGCTATCGCGAGGGCTGTTTCACGCGACCGCCCGCCAGCGAGAGAAGCTTTTTCTTAATTACAATGCAAGTCCTTAACTATATTTACAGGTTTTCTAATTTATAACTATTTCACATATTTACATATATATTTTCATTTTTTGCTATAACTGATCTAATTCGCCGTTTAAAATAACTGCTCTTGCAATATTTGCTGTTTTATTTATTTATATATTTTCATTTTTAGATCTAACTTATCTAATTCGCCGTTTAGAATAACTGCTCTAATTCGAAATATTTGGTATGTTTTATTTGTGTTCACTCTATTTCTATTTATTTGAAGTTTTATAATTTCCATGTTTCAAAAACCTATTTCAAAAAGGTCGTTAGAAATATGTAAGGCCTGAAATAGCTTTACATGCTATTATTAATGCTGCCGAGCGTAGCTTAATGGTTAGGTGTATGGCTTCGTATTTCCACAACCTTGGTTCGAAACTTAGCCTGGGTGTTTTTTTTATTTTTTTTTTTATTTTTGAAGCAAAGTTTTTTTTTACAGTACCAAAATTTCCATACATAGGTTTGCGTACATACGAGTTTGCCCTTTTGCTCGCGAGCAGCGCCTCTAGCGGTGAAGATGGGAGGTAATATCAGCTGACCTAATGTACATGTACAGTTTGGACGGGACGCTTCGCAAGAGTGACATCCACGGCGCCAATTTATAATTGTAACGAATAGTGTTTGAATAAAACATTTAATCGTGTAAACCCGGGCGTTGCCCGGGTCATTCGTCTAGTATTATATATTTTAAGATTTAGATATTATTCATAGCAAGTTTAAAATATAAGAAATTTGTTTTAATTTTGAAAGAGAAAAAACTCTTAAAAACACCTTCTGGAGATTTAGCAACCCACTGAAGACGATGAGAACTATTTTTAGAAAAGAAAAAAAAGCAATAGAACTTTATAATTTCTACAGATCAATTGTAAATAGATTCATACACAAAAGAGGTAGTGAGGAAAGTTTTAGAAAATATAAGTAAATAAATCCCTTTTCAAACAAAGGCTCACGTGCACAAGGGGATAGGGAGGAAAAATTCCTGTATTGTTTTTTTGTTGTATGACGAATCCATACAGGGCAATGGGCCCTAATAAAAGCCTTTTTTTTTTTGTTGTTGCTTTAATTTTCAATAAATGATTAATCTCATACAAATGTATTGTAAAATAAAAACCTCTCTAGCGGAGATTCGGCAGCTACGCTTTATATGCTGGTTAGAAAAAATGAACAAGAAAAAAGATAATAGAAATGAGCAAAGACAGAACTATGAAAATAATTTTCTAATTATCAGATAAAAACTAATGTGAAGAAAGAATATTTTTCCTATCTTATCTCTAGATGAGTTGCTAATTTTCATCTTATCATTATTATTTTAGGTTCAAAGCTAATACAAATGAAATTATATTATATAAGAGAAAAGCGCAAAATATAGGATACTATTATTACAATAGTAAACACGCTAAAATGTATATTTGAACAATCTAATCGGATAAAATTAAGAATTAGCGTATTGTAGGCGAAATAGGTATATGTTTTAAATAAAAATATCAAGCTTCTAGGAGAAAGTTTCTTATCAAAATCTTTAAGCTCTAGCTTTCGGCACGAACGCCCTTCTACAGGAGAACATGATATATCGGGTTATAATATCGTGTCTTCCCCTGTATAAGGGTCTTCGTGCCTGAAACCTAGAGCTTAAAGATCTTGAAAAAAAAACCTTTTCTTAGAAATAGAATTGGTTTTCTTAGAATTGGGTAGCTTGTCTTGATTAATCAAGAATGAGTATTTGGACAATTCTGGAATAAATAAAAATCAACGAGAATAGTTGATATTTATTCCAATAGATGTCGCAAGTCATCAGAAACTCTCAGTTGCACGATAAGGAGATGTATTTTTCTTACTTTTCTTAGAAGACTGATATTTTCATTCCATACTGAAACAAGGGATACATCTGTTGAAAGGTTTGCAGTACATAATATACCTCATTGTATTGGCAAACCAGAGAGTGAGGATGATATTTCTGTTATGTAAAAGAATTGGTATAAAAAGTTTGAAATGAAAATATATAATTTGACCCCCTAGCCAATAAAATCAAAAAAAAAAAAAAAGTGACAATAAAGATTGTAAATGGTTAAATTACCCACGGTTTGCCTGAATTAAAGCAGAAAGAAGAAAACGCCTACAATCATTTTGTTATAACACTATCAATTTGATCAATTTAATATAATGATTAGCATTATTTGCTCGGAACACCGTCGCCGTTCATGCCTTCCACCTTATGGGGCTTCTGGAGCAAGCCATTGCGAGTTGGTCACCCTTCACCCGCGGTCTGTCGCGGGTGGATCTTGCCTGCGGGACCAACAGCCTAGTCCTGGGATTTATCTTTCATCGCCTCAACGGCTACGTTCCATCTGAATTCACTATCGGCCGACTGCAGGCGCGGTTGGCGCACTTTGTGTGGGGTACGATCTGAGTATCGTTGCTTCCCAGGGGCATCCTGGCTCGACGAATCTCCGTGGGTGACGTCGGCTTGCTTTGATATCCAGGGCGGCTTCAGCTCGGCAGCATGAAGGGGACCAGGCCTCTCTTCGCCGCCAACGGCTATTCTTGGCTGGTCCATAGCTGGGGTGGCTGACATACAGGCTCCTGACGCCTGGGTCTCACTGAGAAGTAGAGATTTCAGTGTCTCTGTGAAGCTGCCTTTAGCGTCCTTGAGCTGGAACACCTGGTTCTGTTTCCGACAGCCTGAGGTCCTTGCGTATTCGAGGTGACAACAGGTTCCTACAGCCGCCAGACCTGCTGGCTGTAGGCGACTGTCGGTGACTTCTCTGTAAGCGCCCATGCTTTAGCGCGCTCAACGCGAGCCGTGCTCCTGGACTCGCAGCACCTGAGGGCCTTCTTCTACCGTCTCCTGCAGGAGAACGCCACTTATAGATATTTAGCGAAGCACTAAACGAATACCCTAGTCCTGCGAAGATCGACGAGTTGGCTGCGCGGTGGACTCTCACCGTTGGTGTACCCCTCTGAGCCGAGCTGTGTCGCACTTGCTTCTCGGGGCACAACGTAATCGCCCTACCCCATTATGACCATACTTCCTCGCGGCGTGCTCTCTGTGCCGCTGTGGGTTCAGCAACGGGTCGCTTACCTACCGATATCAGAGTTGCCGAGTGACACTGGGAGGTGTTTGCCTCATGCGAAGCGCCCCTGGATCTGAAGGTCTGGCTGCTCGGCTTCCATCCCGAGACAATGCAACTGACAAGAGTGGCGAAGGCTACCGTCTACAAGTACCATATTGTTCTTGGGGTGGGTAACGCTAGCCATCACACCGACCTGCCCAATCTGTGGGAAAAAACTCTGTCAGTCCATCAAAAGCGGAGTCTTTCCCGCGGTGGATGCCAACAATGAACACCTTATATATTAAAATTCGAAATATTTTAAAGGCGTAAGATTCTTTTTGAAATTAAACAATTTCTACTGCCCTTACTGCAATGGAAAAATTAATGGGAGGGCCTGGCTCATCAGTGGTGAACCCTCCCTGCGGTTTCGCCAGTTTAATCTACCGCGCTTAGTGAATAACCTAATATATTTTTAATGTTTTTATGAATTTTATCAATTATTTTTTATATATGCATATATATTTTTCCATATATATTTCTCATCATTTAGCTCGTATAATAAAATAGTTTCAATCCCATTCTCCTAAACAAAAATATTATAAGATATATTTAACGAAGCAGATGTTCTGCAGGCCATGGATCTACTTCCTCAGCTTCTTATTCTCTGCTGCGTGGGTTCCAGACTGGCAAGTACGTTCTATCTATCTCTCATTGGCTTCTAACTCTGCTTTCCCTGCGTAGGTCCTGAGCGCCTTTACGATTCAGGCTACAATGAAGTGTATGTCATAAATACTATTGAGGCCATATTGGAAAATTATTTCACAAATAAAAAGGATGTTCAAGATGCACTCAACAACTTTTCCGTTATTCCAGACCCTAAACAATCTCCACCCATACAATTTCAAAATGTAAAATTATCAAAATTAGATGAATGCAAAGCTCATGAAATGGATTTGGCTATCGCTGATGTCAGGGTTGGGGACTATACTGCCTGGGCTGTGGTGGAATGCCCGAACATGACGGTGAGCTTCGAGTCTCAGATACCCGCCAGGAAAGGAACTCTCACTGCCCACCTGTACTTGGACATCCAGATGTTTCTAACAGATACCCTTATTCAACTAAGAAATTTTAGAGTCGTAATAGTCAAGAATCCTGTTCCTAGCACAACTGATGGCACAAATGCCCCTCTGATCAAATACGCAAAACTCATATTGCCAGGGCAAGTTGAAAGTGTTCTGACGACACAAATCAAAAGGGCTTTTGAAAACAGATGGTATTGATTTTTCTCCAATTTTTAAATTTTTTGTATTATTAATATGAGTTTGAATAAATTAAATTTTACCATTAAATACTTGTACAATTATATATCATGCATAATTATATGCGCAATATTTGACATTACATGACAATAGATACTTTTGAAAGACGGTTATACAAATCTAAATATTTACTCCATTCCTTAAATTTATCTTTGAAAATACGAATTTATCATTAGCAGCGTTATATATGGGATTCAAATATCGTGTTGTTTTAATAATCAAATTAACGAATTCTTCGCAAAGCCCTGATGAGTAAAACCTTCAAATAAATTTTGATATATTCAGTGCATATATGTTAAAATTGTTCTATAAAATATAATTAACGCTGTTCGTGATGTTGAATTCGCATTTTAAGATTTTCCAAGTTCAGTTTGTTTTTAACACACACGGACTTATAAAGCCGAGATTGGTTGATATATGCAAACAAGGTATGAGGAACCAGCACCTTCGTAACTCTACGTTCAACTTGCAGTCTCAGGCCAAAGTGAGAACGTACAGCATGAAAACAAAAGGAAGCCGCACGTATTAGAGCATGGCTCACTCGGTTGAGGGGGGTGGCAACCAGGAAGGTAAGATGGGCTTTGGAGAATTCCTGGGACCTCTGGTCCATCTGCAGCATAGCTACCTAACTAAACCTGAATCCACTGGACTCAGAAAATCCAGTTTATATTCTGTTCAGACTTCATATGGGATGGATTTTGTTGACTTTAATGTTCAATCAAAAACTGAAAACCCTATATCCTTACACTCTCCATTAATGGTTGAACAAGTAACGATCACACATTTATGGGGTCACTACCCATTACCGAGACTTATTTTTTTAACGTCATTTTAAAATATCATCATGTGTTTTGTGTTTCTATGTACAACATAATACATACACTATAAGACATATATGGTGTTAAAAGGGAGAAGGAATTGACACACCAGAGGTTAGAAGTGACAAGGAAGATTACGGCCCAAGAATGGAGGAGTGTTGGTCCTGGAGTGTGCATCTATCTAATACCTGAACTCCACTTCATTTAACAAGCCACCTGGCTCTTCGTATAGCACGAGTGTTTCGTTTGGAGTCAAAAGTCGGACATTCTAATGTCGCGCTATGTGGGGCCAGACAATTACCTCTATTCTTGGGTTCGCCAATTTCTCTTTTAACTTTTCTGTTTCCATACAAGTTATACAAATAATATAGGATATTTTATTTTAAGGTTATATGCATATAGGAAAGGTAAATACAAGTGTATTATATAGAAATTGTATAGAAATTATTCTATGAATCACCATGCTGTGTGCTGTATATTTTTATATGTCATATTTTACAGCTAAAAAGGTAATTGTACTGTGAAAGACTGAATCAGAATAATTATACTATGGAAGAAGGGGTGTATGTGTATATGGCTGAAATAAACTCTCTAATGAATTAATTTTAGTCCCAATTATCATGACAAAGATAGAGCTTTGTAAACGATCATTCTGTGCAGATTGCCAGAGGACTGGGATACGGTAATCTCGGTCAACTTGCCAGAACCAGAATTTACCACCGTCACAGTTGAAAGACATCTGCTTACAGTAGCTGAAAGGCATGCTTCTAATCTGCCTAAAGATATAGATGCCATGGAGACCAATGCCTCGATGCATGGATTGTTTGTTTCAAATGAGTAGAAACAATACCCATTATGTATAAAGAAATGTAAAAAAGAAATTTTGAAAATTAACTAGGACCAAAAAGAGGGTTATACCAAAATAAAATGTTAGAATTTCTGCCATGTGAGGAAATTTGTTTGTAACCACTTCTGAAATCTGGATCATAGATTCCGGAGCTACACACCAGATGACAAGACATTACTCCATGTGTCTATAAAATTGTACAAATAATGTGTGAGTATGTCTCATAACTGTTGGAAGTGGCTCTTCAACAGAGGCCTGAGATACAATAAAATTCAATATTGTTGAACATAGAGGAGATGTGCTATAGAGGTGGGTAATAGTTGGCTACTGTTAGTGTTCCACATGTCTACACATCTAAAAATCAATCATAATTGTGCAGTTTCAAGTGTTCCAGTTTTCTTTTTGGTTACTTGTACTAACTGGTGAGATTGAAATTTGGAAAGAATAGGAGAATATATATTGGGGCAAATTTTTATTGATAAAAAGTGTTCAATGGGCGGGTTTGGATCTCGGTTCATGGAAGTCGACGCAGAAGCGTTTCGCTTAATTGCGTTTGATTACCGCGACCTGGCGGGTCCTGCTTCGCCGTTCATCACCAGGCTGACAAAAGGCACCTGTGGCGATGCAACTGAAGTATTCAGCCAACGTCTGGTGGCGGACAAGGATCTGCCCCTGATGGAATGAACAACAGCAGCGGCGAATGTTACCATCTATAAGGTATCATATTTGTCTTGAAGTGGGCAATGACATCGACCTGCTCCCTCTGTGGAAAACACCTCTGGCGGTTCATCGTGTGTTGGCGGGGAATACATATATGTCAATATTCTTCCTCTCACTTATAATATGATACAAATCAACAGAGCATCCAGACTTAAGTTTCTCCTAGAGATGAAACTTAGCCCAGGTTGCTTTATTGATTTTATTAAACATATTGTAACAAAGTATTCATTATGAAAAAGGCATCTTCTTATCGTGCAACTGAAAGTTGCTGATGGCTTGCGTCATCAGAAATTTTCAGTTGCACAATAAGGAGATGCCTTTTTCATAATTTATGAACCTTATCCCAGTACAATATCACATTTGTACTATTTTTTCACAAAGTATTTATTATTTTATTAGCAGAGTATTATTTTTTTATGTTTAAATTTTGCTATAATCTGTTCCCTTCACTCTTTTGCTTATCTTTTGTTTATCACTCATAGTTTGTTCTTGCCTGAAATAAATTGTTGTCTCATCCCGAATTTGGTCTTCCCTAATATAGTTGGCTGAACGCCAACCTTTTTCAAGGTATCATATTGGTAAAATAAATTATATTTTGATAAATATATAATATATTAAGAAAAAGGCATCTCCTTATCGTGCAACTAAAAGTTGCTGATGGCTGGCGCCATCTATCGGAATAAATATCAACTATTCTCGTTGATTTTTAATTATTCCAGAATTGGCCAAATACCCATTCTTGATTAATCAAGAAAAGCTAACCACGGACGCGTTTCGGGCTGTTGGCCCTCATCAGCGTGGTGCAAGCTGTACCTCAACGACCAAAAAATTGGTCATTAAGGCATCCTGAAAAATCATGAAACGGGTAGTTAAGGCCAGAATTGCGTGAGGACGCTACACAATGTGAAAAAATAGTACAAATGTAACATTGTACTGGGATAAGGTGCATAAATTAAGAAAAAGTACTATTTTTTCACATATATAATATATATATATATGAATATAGAACAATCCATAAATAGATCTTTGATTAAAAAGGCATATATTGGATCAAAATATAATTTATTTTATCAATATAATACCTTGAAAAAGGTTGGCGCTTAGCCAACAATATATATATATTTAATTAAACGAAAAAACATGGTGAAGGAAGACGAGTTTCTTTTATTGATGCAAAAAATAAATTATATTTTGATTCAACATATGCCTTTTTAATTAAGTATAAATATATATATGTCTATTTTACCACATAATATATCCTCATTTAATCTTATTGTTGTATTGTGCTGTAAAAAACAATATCATACGCAATAATAATAATAATAATAATTTAATCTTATTTACATACTTGTTGGAGTTTATTCTATTTTTAATTTATTTTTCTTTTCTGTTTATATTGTTTTTAATTTAATTTGACCACGGACGTCTGGTCACGTGTGTATTTGGAATTGTATATATTGTGATTGAAAATAAAGTAGTAGTCACCAGTAATTCGTGTCGGCCTCATCCTTCTGAGTTGATAAACGTACTCCCGTGGGCAAAGTACCGCATCCTCCCAATAACAGAGCCTCCCTCATCCCTAGGTCGCCGGCATTCGGATCTTCCCTCAAACAGAACAGAATACAGTCCTTTAAAGACGGCGGAGTGAGGTACAACAGGTTAGCGCCTTTTAAGTGGAACCCCTCCTCCAGCCCAAGTTGAAACATTTTTGGTCCTAATCGAGCAGGATCTAAACGAGGCTAAGAAAATTAGGGAAGAAAAGAAAAAAAGAATTCTAAAGACGGAAAATTTGCATACCTCTGAAGAAATTTAAAAAATTTGGTTGATAGTTAAAAGGGAAATTTGCAAATTTAATTAACCAAGTAAAACATTTTTTAGAATTCAAAATGAAAAAGAATCAGAAACTCCGAACGCTGTTGCGATCATCAGCAACAAAAAATATAAGGGAAATCGAGGCGGCATTGGAAACGGAATCTCCATCTCGTGAGACAATCGGGATAAAATTTGAAGTGTTGGAGACAATTGAGAACCAACTTAGGGAGGCAAATGTGCAGATTATGAATCTGATGTTGGAGAATGAGACAATATCTCCACCTGATCTGGAGAAGGAACAGGACATGGTGGTCCAGTATGAGGAGAGCTTTGTGCGAACCAAACGCAGGGTGGCTAAATATCTCTAGGTCAGGGAGACTGGGCAACAAGGCCGGGACACTCTGGACCCTGCTAGGAGCGCCCAGGAGGGTATGCCATCGTGCAAGCTGCCTAAGATGGCACTCCCGGTTTTTGATGGCACATGTCTCGAGTGGATGGGATGGTGGTCGCGGTTTGAAATGATCCACGAGAGTGCAGTGTTGTCGGAGGTGGAAAAATTCCAGTACCTTGTGCAGTCAATGAAGGCTGGTACCCGACCAGATAGATTGGTCAAGAGTTACCCGCTAACCACCGAAAATTATCCTAAAGTGGTTAAGGCCTTGCAAGATCGGTTTGGGGATAAGGTGATATTGACCGAGGTCTATGTGCGCCAACTATTGAAGTTGGTTATAAATAATGCACGGAAAAAGACCTTAACATTGGAAGGTTTGTACGACCAGGTCGAATCACATCTAAGAGCCTTGGAGTCCTTGGGCGTCACTACAAAACAGAATGCCGCATTTTTGTACCCCCTGGTGGAGTCAAGTCTGCCGGAAGACATGTTGAAGATATGGCAAAGAAGTGCGCTGGCGGGGTATAGTGAGGACGAGGGAGAACTCCCCATAACCATCGACCAAAGATTGGAACGACTTCTCGAGTTCCTAAGGAGAGAAGTGAAAGGGGATCAACGGCTTTAATATATGAAAGAGGGATTTGGAGAATCATCCCAAAGGAAGAACTATGGCCAACATATAGCCAGGATGCACGCCGCTCAGATAAAGGAGGCTAAGGGTAGAGTGACTCCTCTGTGCCTCAGATGTAAAGGAAAGCATTGGATCCAGGATTGCGCGTGTTGGCGTTCCATGACAGTGACCAAACGAATGGATGAAATCAGAAAGGTTAACGCCTGCTTTCGCTGTTTGCGGGTGGGTCATGTGATGGCGGCCTGCCGAACCCAACTCCGGTGCTCGCACTGCAATAGATTCCATCATACAACTCTGCATCTACCAAGGCGGGTATCAATGAAAAATCGGGATCAAAGGAAAAGGCAAAATACTGAGGAGCCGCGGGTCTCGCCTGGTGAACAGGAAATCGCCTTTTCAGGGATGCATGTGAGAACCGCAATCCCAACAGCCTTGTTGGCGACAGCTCGGGTTCGCCTGGTGGGCCCTCGGGGCGTGGGAGTCACTGTGCGGGCGTTGCTGGATCAGGGGTCTCAGTCGTCCTTTGTCCATCGAAACCTTCTTCATCACTTGACTATCCCAGTGCACAAGGTCAATGCACAAATCTTCGGGATTAACGACACCAGGGGAGAGCGTGTTAAACAAATGGTATCCTGTTCGGTGGCGTCGTTGACGGAATCAGGATGGACTATACCGATTCGGGCGCTGGTGGTGGGAAGAATGACTGGTGTTAGCACGTTTTCTTTGATGTTTCTTCTAGAAAGAACGAGCTGACTCAATTCGATTTATTTCACACAACAAAAAAGAATTACACTACGATTTAATGCGATTTAGTTGTATTTAACACAAAAGAAAACAGAAGAAGAAAAAAAAAAACAACAAAAAGAATGATGATAAGTAGCACTAAAATTCTATGAATATGAATTATAATCTATATTAATAAAATGGAAATTTCATAAGTGGACATCACTAAAAACTTTCGTTACAATGCATCAATTTCAAACAAATTTTCAACATTTATGTAAAACGAGATGGAGCAGGTTTTGCTTAACATCAAAATATATTTCCTAACATTAACATGCGTAACTTCGCTGTTATCGATTAAATACAAAAAAAAATCAACAGAGTTAATTTTATTTATATATAAATACAAAATTAAATTTCAACAGAGTTAATTTTTTTACATACACACACTAGCTAATAATCTCAATCTAAAAAATATTCAAAACAAGCAATTTTAAGATAACACCATATGTAAAACAGTCGGCCAAGAAAACAACAACGATATTACATCTTTCTCACATATTCACACACAATCTTGATTAATAATTAAAACTAATCTTTAACATTGTTTATTATACTTCAACTTTTATTTCTACATTTGTTTTTGAATACCCAATTGTTTTATCATGTTTCTAATTTCGCCTAACAAATATACAAATTTATAGTGACCAACATATGCAAATTTTACCTTCGTTTTTATTTAACTTGATATCGTAAACATAACATCCATTGTAATCATTTTTATGTTCACCTTCCGCGGTTTCTCTTTTCTCTGATAGTGTTTAGGTGTAGTATATTTTCTTATTACTAGACTACAAACATTCCCTCGAGTAAAACCTGGGCGAAGCCGGGTACATCCGCTAGTTAATTAATAAAATACAATAATAATAATGAAAAATAAAACCTAACAAATATGAATTATAATTAATTAACAAAATACAATAATAATAATAATAATAATAAATAAAACCTAACATACTCCACCCCGGTGGACTAACTCAGTCCTCAACAAAAGGTAATGGTACTATTTTAGAGACAGTTCTAGTAAGGTGTTCTTGGTGCTTGGTCTTCACCTCGACGACTCGAACTTTTCCGTCTGCTCCCGGAAAGACTTTGGTGATGCGACCAAGGCTCCAATACATTGCTGGTGGTGATATGGTACCTTGAGCAAAATGAGGTCACCTTCCTTAATGTTGGGTGAGGATTTTTGCCATTTTAGGCGTTGTTGCAAATTGTTGAGGTATTCTCGATTCCAACGTTTCCAAAATACATTTTTAATTTTTTTATTTAGGCTCCAGCGGTCGAGGTAGTTTATCGGAACATCATCATCATTAGATTCTGGAAGGGCAGTTAAGGGTCTCCCGATTAAGAAGTGTCCTGGTGTAAGAGGATTAAAATCGTCTGAATCTGAACTTAGAGGACAAATAGGTCGTGAATTTAAACAAGCTTCTATTTGAGTTGTCAGAGTACTCAGCTCTTCAAATGAGAGTATCTGAGACTTTAAGCATCTGAGAAGATGAAATTTGAAAGATTTTATTCCAGCCTCCCAGATGCCTCCGAAATTTGGGGCGGAAGGAGGTATAAAATGCCAGTTGATTCGTTCATTAGATATGCATTTTTGAATTGTTGAAGCTTTCAATATATCAAACTGCTCTCGGAGAATGTTGTTAGCTCCCCTAAAGTTGGTCCCGTTATCACTAAATAAATCAGAAGGTTTTCCTCGACGAGAAATAAACCGCTTGAGAGCTGCGAGGAAAGCCGCTGAAGATAGGTCTGATACAATTTCTATATGAATTGCTTTTGTACAGAAACATACAAATAAAGCAACATATGCTTTTAATTTTACTTTAGATCTTTTGATGTTTGGTTTCATCAAAAACGGTCCTGCAAAGTCGATTCCAGTTTTAGTGAACGGATTTGATTTCACAATTCGGTGCATAGGCAGATCTCCCATGATTTGCTTGGTAACTTGGCGTTTAGCCCTGAAACACACCATGCATTGGTGGATCAGTTTCTTGACCAAACTTCTGCCTGCAGGAATCCAATATCATAATCGTAGTGCTGACATGGTCAGTTGAAGACCAGAATGTAAATGATCCAGATGACACTGTCGCACTATTAATTCCGTGATAAAATGATCTCTTGGCAATATTATTGGATGCTTTTCATCAAATTGCAAATTTGAATGATGTAATCTTCCTCCAACCCGTAATAGTCCAGATTCATCAATGAAAGGATTCAAAGATAAAAGCCTTGAGTTAGTTGGTAAAGATTTCTTTTGTTTGCAACAGGTAATTTCAGATTGAAATTCAGAACTTTGGATGAAACTAATGATATTGTGAATTGAACTTGTTAATTCGCTTGAAGATAGATGTCCTTTCTTTCTTTCATTGTAAGAACATTGGACATTGAATACAAATCTATAAATCCATGCTGTAATTCTAACAAGTTCGTTGATATTTGAGTATTTGAAAATGAAGTCTGGGAAAGGAAGATTAGTGGAATGAAAAACAGAGAATGTTTTTCGTCTTTCACCTGAAATTTCTTTCGAAAAATCATATTGAGTTTGAATTGGATCTTCAAAGTTCACATCCGAGAGCCAAGTTGGTCCTCGCCACCAAAGAGAGTGATCCACCAGCTCTGAAGGAGATATACCTCTGGAAGCGCAGTCTGCAGGATTATCTTTCGAAATGACATAATGCCAGGAAGAATGTAAAGTCAATCTTTGAATATTAGCAATCCTATTTCCGACAAATGGTTTCCAATGTCTAGATTCAGATTTAATCCAGCTGAGAACAATTTTGGAATCAGTCCATAAAAATACTCTATCAATTTGTAAGCATAAAGAATTGCTAATAGTATCATATAAAGTTGCAAGAAGAAGAGCAGCACACAGCTCAAGCCGTGGTATGGAAATCATTTTCAGAGGAGCTACCCTCGTCTTGGAAGCAATCAGAGAAACTTTCACTTGGCCTGATTTGAAATGAGATCTTACATAAAATACTGCCGCATATGCAACTTCTGAAGAGTCACAAAAACCATGAAGTTCAACAGAAAGTAAAGCTCCCCTGCACGAGAAGTATCTAGGAATTTGAATTTTATTTAATACGGATAATTCCTTTTCGATTTTCTTCCATTGAGAGCACAAAGTATCAGGCAAGGGATCATCCCAATTCAACTTCTGTTTCCAAAGTGATTGAAGCAAAATTTTAAGACGAATAATAACTGGTGACAGCCAGCCTATAGGATCAAAGATTCTGGAGATGTGGGACAACAAATGTCTTTTAGAATTCGTTTGTTCTGGAATGTCATTAACAAGAATCTGAAAAATGTCCAAGGAAGGATTCCAACAAATACCAAGTATTTTGACACATGAATCACTCTCAAAATCCCAAAGATTATGCCTATCTTCAACCTGTTCTGATAATCCAGAAAGGACCTCTGGGACGTTTGATCTCCATTTCCTAAGAGAAAATCCGGCTGAAGAAAGAAGATTATTGACTTCACGAATATGACATGTAGCTTCTTCAATTGTGTCTGCACCAGAAAGCAAGTCATCAACATAAAAATCGGTTTGTACTATTTTTGAGGCCACTGGGAAAGTTGACACCTTGTTCCTTGCAAGTTGATGTAGGATACGCATGGCGAGATATGGCGCACAAGACAATCCATATGTCACAGTCAGTAGTCTATAATCCAATAAAGGTTCTGATGGGTTTTTTCTCTTCATAAAATTCTCTGGAAATCACAATCCCTAGAATCGATTCTTACTTGGCGATACATTTTCTCTATATCTCCTGAAAAAGCTATTGGGCATGTTCGAAATCTTATCAGAATGTTGAAGATATCCTGTTGTAGTTTTGGTCCTACATGAAGAAAGTCATTTAGAGATTTGCCATTGCTAGTTTTGCAAGATGCATCAAAAACAACTCTCAATTTAGTGGTAGTGCTTTGCTCCTTAAAACACAATGATGAGGTATATAATAACATTGTCCTGAAGGTGTATCCAGCTCATCACTGGGAATAAGCTCCATATGATTGATTAAAAGATATTCGTCCATGAAATCATAATATTGTTTTAGGATACTTGGAGATTTTTGTAAATTTCTTTCAAGTGATAGAAATCGTTTCAGAGCATTGATCCTAGATTCGCCAAGAGTTGGCAATGTTCTAAATGGCAGCCCAACAGAGTACCTTCCATCTTCTAGAATTTTGAGGTTATTAATATATATTTCTTCACACGAAATTTCTTCTCTGGTTAAAGATTTGGCAGAGGGTACTGACTCCAGCTCCCAGAATTTTTTGAGAAAATCATCATGTTCCTCCGACGCGAACATAGTTATGTCTTGATTGGAATTTTCACCTGACAGTAATATTTTACCTGTAAGTAACCATCCCAATTTGGATCCGCACGCAGTGGGTCCAGATAAATTTTGGAATCTAACCTTCCCGTTAAATAAGCATGGAGCAAGCTCTGCTCCTATCACTAAATCAATCTGGCTAGATTTGTCAAAATTGGGGTCAGCCAGTAGAAGATTTTTCAAATAAGGCCAATTATCCTTTTCTATAAAGAAATTGGGCAATTCTGATGTGATCTTATCAATGACTATAGGATTGGCGTTGAATATTAGGTTTGAGAAATGTGGGCTAAATTGGAGAGAGACCTCACCCATTGATTGTTCTACAAGTTTGTTTCCCAAACCAAAAACTGTAGTTTTACATTCAGCAAGAAGAAGATTTAATTTCTTTCGACAACTATTTGTTATAAGACACCTTTGAGAGCCTGTATCTATGAAGGCTCTACATGTTTGTAGAACCCCATTTTCCGATTTGACCTTTATTAAAGCCGTAGAGAGTAATATCCGATCATGACTTTTGTTGTCTGCAAAACATGAGACACTGGCATGGGTCAATGGAGATATGTCCGCAACAGGACTTAACATTTCCGGTTTGAACTGATGCAAAAGAGTATGATGTCTCTTATTACATGATTTGCAATTTTGCGTGAAGACGCATGACGATACTCTATGGTTAGATCTTAGACAGTTGTAACATAGACGATTATCTTTTACAAAAGTCCATCTTTCAGGTAACATCATACCATTAAACTTAGGACATTTTAACAAAAAATGTTCACCTTTACATAAGACGCATGACTTGACTCTGCTATCTATACTAGAGCCAGAGGCAAATGTTGCTGAATGAGAATGAGTGGATTTATTCATTTTGTAGAATTGTTTTGAATTTTCTTTATTCTGAAAACTCCCGAGACTTCCAGCAAATCTTTCCAGGAAAGAAATCATCTTTTCATAAGATGGATATTCTTTCTCAAGCAAACTCATCTCCCATTCCTTTCTTATTGAACGATCAAGTTTTGATTGAATTATATGAATTAAAATCATATCCGATAAAGTATTACGTTCCAATCCGAGGATAGAGAAATTCTGAATGCTTTCGTTACAAGTGTCCAGGAGATCAAGTAAATCTTTAGTCGATTCTTGTTTTACATTTTTTAGATCATACAAATTTTGAATTTGTTTAAAAGCCAATTCACTTTTTTTGTCGAATCTATTGACCAAGGTTTGCCAGGCAATAGGATAATTTTCATCAGAAATATTGAACGCCCTAATAAGTCTAGCGGCATTTCCTTTTAGTTCCGAATTTAAATATTGAAGTTTTTGAAAATATTTCCCAGTGTTGGATTTTGATCAATAGATCTAATAAAAATTTCCTTAAAACTCAGCCAATCTGAAATATCACCACTAAAGGTGGGCAATTGAAATTTGGGAAGTTCTAAATTGGTTTCACCAGAAAATGTATTTTTATTTGAATTTCCCAGCGATCTATTTATTTTTATCAAAAAAGAATTGATTTTAGACTTTGCCTCAAAGGATACCTTAAATTTTTCTTCAGCATTAATGCCTTTATATTTTACTAATTTCATATATTGATTATCAAAGCTAGCTTTTAAATTTAACATGTCTTCTTTATTTAGCATAAGTGCGTATTTATCATTGCCTTCTAAATTATATTCTACATCTGCTTTTATAAATTCTAAACTTTTAATCAGAGATTCAAAAATTAAGATTTCTGTTTCCATATTTTAAAGATTAGTATTCAAAACCTTACCTTTCTTTATTTCTATGGCTTCTAAGAACTTTCTATTTCTTCTACTTCTTTCCCGGGTTTCGGCACCAAAAAATGTTAGCACGTTTTCTTTGATGTTTCTTCTAGAAAGAACGAGCTGACTCAATTCGATTCAATTCGATTTATTTCACACAACAAAAAAGAATTACACTACGATTTAATGCGATTTAGTTGTATTTAACACAAAAGAAAACAGAAGAAGAAAAAAAAAAAAAAAAAAAAGAATGACGATAAGTAGCACTAAAATTCTATGAATATGAATTATAATTAATTAATAAAATACAATAATAATAATAATAATAAATAAAACCTAACAAATATGAATTATAATTAATTAATAAAATACAATAATAATAATAATAAAAAATAAAACCTAACAACTGGGATCCTACCTAGTCGGGATCTCCGCATCCCTGTGCCGTCCAGCTGGAAGACCCTGCCATTGGCAGACCCTCAGTTTGAGACAAGTGGCCGAGTGGATGTAATACTGGGAGCGGACGTATATGGAAGTTTATTACTTCCTGAAGTTAAGTATGATGAGAAAACCCAATTGTACGCGCAGAACACCCGATTGGGCTGGATTGTCTCGGGAAAATTACCAGGTGAAGGAGAAGTCGGCCCACACAGGGTGTACAACATTCGGGTGAATTATGAAGAAAACCTGGACAACGTATTACGGCAACTCGGGGAGGTGGAAGAGGTCCCCTTTAGACATGCCAAGTCGGACGCAGAGGAATTCTGTGAAGAATTATACAAGACCAGAGGTATGGCAAAGATGGAACGCCATGAAAAACGTAGCAGAACTCCAGCGTCTAGGACGGGTGAGAAAATATCTGAATATTCCATGTCGAAAGAAGAATACCCCACTGGCAGGGTTAAGTTGACCGAGTCTAAAGACGGATACGGTTCTGAACGTGTCAAGGGGAAAGTGGTTAAACTCTGCCCAGCTAGTGCCATGGTGAAAGTGACCGAAAGAAAAACCTGTCCAGATAGTTCGGTTCTGAAAAGGCCTGAAGAGTCAACTTGTCCTGACTGCTCGAAGGTGAAAGGATCAATGTGTCCACACTGTGCAAAGATGAAAGAGATTGAGATGCTAACCTGTACAGACAGGGCCAAAGTAAAAGCAGAACTTTGTCCAGACAGTTCCAAAGGGGAAGCAGATAAAGAAGAACCCTCTCCAGAGCTATGGCCCAAACTGCCTAAAGATAGAAAGGGATGGAAAAGGTGTCCAGATATTAAGCCGAAAGATTACGATCGTTTGGAAGAGAATGAGAGTGACAGGAGGATTCTTTCAATCGACGAACTTGCAGAAGAATTGCTGGAGAGCTACAAGGAATTTCGGCCAATCCATGTTAAAGTCGACAAATGTGGCAACCTCGATGAACATTGGCTGAGACGAAAGATCCGCGAGGATTTGTGCCAGGTGCCTCCAAAAATTCCTCCCTATATAAGGATGAGTGAATCCACAAAACTGAAAGTTGAAAAACTCCGGAAAATGGCTTGTTTTTTAAAGAGCACTAACGTGTTAGGAGACTTGCAAACAAATGTTGTCAACTTAGACATCGTGGAAAAACTTCTGAAGTCTCGGCCGAAGTGTGAGAATAAGGAATCGGAGTTGGACATCTACGAAAATCTTGACTTGGAGCAGAGAATTTTAGATATCGTTCAGGGGTACAATATTGAAAATCCAAATTGTGAGGAAAAGATGGCCGACATTAAGCTCGTCCAATCTCACGTGGAGATCTGCAGAGGCGACGAAGAGCCTGATGACAGGAGCATGTCCATTTCGCGCTATGTGGCTCAACACGTCCCCACTGCATCTTGCTGCGGATATCTACAGAATGGGAGAGAACGGGAGATGCAAGACATCTACGATGACGCCAAGATTTCTAAAGAGGCTGCGAAGAAAGAAAAGGTCGAACAACCTCACGAAATCTCCCTATCCTGCCAACTTTTACAGATGGACGGCAATCTGAACAGCGACACAACTGTTGGATGTTCAGAATCACTTTTAGATAGTCAGACTTCAGAGGTTCTGTGCACGGAATCTGTCTGTTGTAACGACTTAGACACCGAAATATGTCCACTTTTTGAAGATTCTATTGGCGAAGAGCTTCACAACCTCTTACAACCAAAAGTTAAGCCCCCACACCAGGAGTCGCTTATCGAAAATCTAACTGAGAATGACGACATTCCTGAGGCTATCGATGAGAATCACGAAGAAGATTCTTCAATTTTAGAAACCACTTTTGTCATTGAAGACGAAGAGCCTAACGAAGCTATCGGAACTCCAAGAATCGAAATTTCCGAAGTTTCGGTTAGTGATAAATCGGAAGGCAAAGATTCGAAAGAACCAATGGTCAGTGCAGAAGATCTGGATATGAAAGAACTCTGCCATGATGACCCGGCTCACCTCAATGTGGTTGAAGCTGATCTTAATCGACCTAAAGAGGCTACCAGTGGCATAATCAATGCTTCTACTGAAGCTAATGAATCGGCCAGTAAAGAGAAAGCTGTACCTGTTGAAATTGTGGATCCATCAACAAAGGATTATCTACAGAGCTGTGAAAGGGCTAAATTATCCCGTTGGAAGCCCATCGATTCTCTGTGCTTGGAAGACGTCAAAGAATTTGAAGACGACGTTGAAAAGTACAGTTCATCGGCATATATGGAATGGCCAGAAATCTTGAGGAAAGAGGTCTTAAGACCCGAAGCTTTAGAAGGGGCAGTCAATCTGGAAGATTCTGAGAAGGCGGCAGAAAGTCAACAACTCTCCGAATAACATTTAGAGGAATCCAACAAACAAGGCTCATGCATAAAGGCTGATTCAAAACTTTGCAAGATCCTATTGAATCCGATTTAGCGGCTGCAGAGTCTGAGAATTCAATGGTTTCCGAAAAAGAGCTGGCTAACGAATCTGCAGATTTCATCCTAGATTCACTTCAATCAGATGCTCAAAGGGAAGCTGAGAGTTCTAGCAAGGAGTTAGCCGAAGGATCTGACGAAGCTGTAAAACAGCAGGAATGGAAGCAGGTCGTCAGGAAAAATCGTAAAAACAAGTACAGGGACGGATTGGTACGAGTGGTATCTATCCGCACCAGGGCTGGCATACTCAAAAGACCACTGGTTAAGCTGGCGCTGCTGCCTGTTCCCCACAGCTTGCTTTGATGGTTCCCATCAACTCGGGGAGAATGTTGGAGTTTATTCTATTTTTAATTTATTTTTCTTTTCTGTTCATATTGTTTTTAATTTAATTTGACCACGGACGTCTGGTCACGTGTGTATTTGGAATTGTATATATTGTGATTGAAAATAAAGTAGTAGTCACCAGTAATTCGTGTCGGCCTCATCCTTCTGAGTTGATAAACGTACTCCCGTGGGCAAAGTACCGCATCCTCCCAATAACAGAGCCTCCCTCATCCCTAGGTCGCCGGCATTCGGATCTTCCCTCAAACAGAACAGAATACAGTCCTTTAAAGACGGCGGAGTGAGGTACAACAGGTTAGCGCCTTTTAAGTGGAACCCCTCCTCCAGCCCAAGTTGAAACATATTTATTTAATTTGTATTTAACCATATTAATCATCTCTTAAATATGAATTATGCGATAAAATTATTTTTTCTTTCAATCACAATCTCAATGAATCAAAAATAATTGATAATCTTGTCCAGTGTTGAAGCGTGTCTTCGAATATGGGTGTTTATTTAGCGCAATTAGTAAATCTAGATTATAAATTGTTTGCTCGATTCTATTTGACAAATATTAATCATATTGGGCTGTGTGTATAATCATAGACGATTGAAATCTAATCTTGCCTATTACTTCCTGTTTTTGTGTGTCGTTTAGGTAAGATCTCTCTGAACATCTCTTGTTTTCTAAATATTTTATTTTTTTAATGCACGAATGGTGAAATCTCCATAACATAAATTCTATTTCTCACGCCCTTCCGGCCTAAATACTAGTTTCATGGTTTTTCAGGATGCCCCAAAGACCAGCCTTTTTGGTTGTTGAGATACAGCTTGCACCACGCTAACGAGGGCCAACAGCCCAAAACGTGGTCGTGGTTAGCTTTTCTTGATTAATCAAGAAATGGTATTTGGCCAGTTTTGGAACAATTAAAAATCAACGATTAGTTGGTATTTATTCAGATAGATGGCGCAAGCCATTAGCAACTTTCAGTTGCACGATAAGGAAATGCCTTTTTTCATAACAGATTCTATATGTGTGAAAAAATAGTACAAATGTAATATTGTACTGGGATAAGGTGCATAAATCAAGAAAAAGGCATCTCCTTATCGTGCAACTGAAAGTTTGATTCAATCAACGAGAATAGTTGATATTCATTACGATAGATGGCGCAAGCCATCAGCAACTTTCAGTTGCACGATAAGGAGTTGCCTTTTTCTTGAGATTCTATATGTGTTTAGAAACCATCGAAAAATACCAGATTAGGTCTCTGTTGAACTGATACATCGAAATTCTATGTTCTCTCAGCAAAAATATAATTGTATATGCGCAATATTGTTTTATGTGAATGTCTATTCAGCGATAAAGTAAAATTCATTGGATCTCTGTGTATACGTATATTGTGTTTTGAGTCGACTGAGAACTCCAATGAGGAAATGGTCACATCGAGGCAAATATTTGTTGGGAAAAACATCACCTGATATCAACAATAAGTGTTTTGAAGGAAACTCACAGGTAAGAAACATCCATTTTTGGGATCTTTTGTGAAAGATAATGGAATAGCCCATTTTAAATTATATATTTCAGATGTAAATTTAATTTGTATATCTTATCAATCAATAAAATGATAAGGTGTTTTTCCCTAGTGGTTAGAAATGAATTTGTTTTGAAATTCTCTCTCTCTCTCTCTCTCTCTGTTTCGTACCTTTATGGAAAACTATAAAATAACCTTACGACGACGTAGTCTAATATTTTCACACACTAAAATTTGTACTATATAAACATGAATATTGTATTCATTATTTTATTAATATTTTATTATAATAATACAGATTAATGATATTTTGGTATTCATATTGTAGCGTAGAAAATTAGTCTTTGTATATCTGGGGATGTGAAAGTATTTATTGATGACGTCAGCACGACAAGTCGACAATTATCAACAAAACTATCTACAGCTAGAGAATCTTGAGCAAGCAAGCAAAGAAATATTTTGATCATTATTTTACATAAAAGAGTAATGTATATTTATATAATCTGTTGAATATTTTCATTGAATAATTAAATTAAAATTAAATAATAAATTATTTCTTGCCACAATATTATTTATATTTTTCTACTCTGGAATTTCCCTCATTGCTCATTTTGTATCTTATAAATGTTGAATTTGTTTTTGCCTTAAATAAATTGCCGTGTCATTCTGAAGTTTGTCATGGAGAATGTCATTCTGAAGTTTGTCATGGAGAATGTCATTCTGAAGTTTGTCATGGAGAATGTCATTCTGGAGTTTGTCTTACCTGATTCTCTACGTGACATTATAATAAATGTGTGATGCAATTTGGCAAAACAATTCTTTTATAAATAAACTCCTTCCACTCCTACAATGCAATGGAAAAATATGGGTAGGTCTCATCAGTTGTGAGCCCTCCCATTGTTTCTGACAGTTAAATAACCATATCGCTATGGAATTGAAAGTTTGCATCTTCTGTTGTATTCGTTGAAGTTATTTAACGAATCTATCCACAAAACTTAGACGACTGCTGAAATATGTGGTAGATCCACGTGAAACATCAAGCGAAATATCATAAGCTAGGTTGCTCTTTTTGAGAGGTACCTAACAAAGATATTTTGTGGAACCAGGATAATAATTTATGCGATTATATTTAATGTATACATGCTAGATGTAATATTTCAATCACAGAATTATTCCTTCTTTTGTCTTACAGAGTGGTACACGTACATACTGGTTTTAGTTCAAAACGCAAACAGCATTGATAAAGAGAGGCATATTGATCCACGGAATATTGGAAGAAATTTCACAAAATTTGTAAATCCAATATATGCAATTTTCTAAATATTTATTATATTCTATGTATATAGAGATTATTAATTTTTTAATATTCAAAATTTTTATATTTTGCTAGTCTGGAAACTTCCATCATTGTTTATCTTATTAATGTTTATTTTGTGCTTGCCTTAAATAAATTTATGTGTCATTCTGAAGTTTGTCATTTCTAACTTTCTACGTTACAATAGTTCAAATAATTTGTGTTAATCCATATAAGATATATTTAGATAATAAAAAGAATATATTGGATTGAATAAAATATTTATTGGCCAATATTTCTGTTAGCTGAACGCCAAACTTTGTCAAGGCATTACATTTTTGTATAAACAAACTTAACGCCGTATAGTGTTATAATTATTGACACGTTTTTAAAATGTAAAAACTGTATTTAACAACGCCATTATGTTGCAGATCATGAAACTGCTACCTTCTCTTGTGTTCCTCTGCTGCCTGGGTGTGGGTCTGGCAAGTACGTCCTCCTGTATCACTGACTTTCCCCCACTAACCAACTTGCCTAGGTGGTCCTGATCTCTTGCGTGACTTCTTCAACGACCCCTTGGACGACACGGGAATCAAGGAAATAGTTGTCAGAAGCATCATCAAGAGCATTATGAGCTACTATTCCGTTGATGACAAGCTTGCTGATTCTATCCTTGAGAGCGACGAGGCCAATTTCTTAATTAAAGAATATTCGAATATCCAACTGCCGGACGAATGGAAAGATGCTCTAAGCGAACAAATATTCAACGCCCTCAAAAATGACGGATTAAACCTTAAATCCCTTTCGTAAATTTTATTTATTTTTTATTTTAAGTGCAATAAATATAATAAATGTTGATAATAAAATTAAAATATTTGCATATATAAAATCTTGTTTGTTGTGTGCGCATACATTTAAAACAACTTCAGAGAATATTTAGCTTGGAGCAAAGCCTGGACTGTTCAACTTCTCTGCGCAGAGAGAGTCCACAAGTATTGTACCGTCCATGTCTTCGGTATATTCACAAAAGGCCTCCTGTGACTTTGGTTTCAGACCCTTCAGAAGCGGCTGTCCATTTTCTATGCGATTCTGTTAGCTGTATTAAAAATCATTGTTTAGTATTTTAAAAATATGTCTATATTATTCTATTATTCTATATTATTCTATATATTAGTCTATAATAATTCAAAGAATTCTATACAAAAACTAGACGAATGACCCGGCGTGCAATTTCCTTCATACTGAAAGAACATTACTAATAAATAGTATTAGAGCCATAGAATAGCAACACCGAAGTAATACATTATCACAGGCAAAAAGTATGTGTGATGTCAAAAAATGCAATATATTAGTATTTAGGTATTTTATTTATTTAATTTTCGATCCATTTAGGTGTTTTAAATATAGTTCAAATAGTTGGCAGATTTTCCACCCAACCTCCGAGGTACCCGCCCTAGCGTGTTAACTCTTATATATAGTTGAGTGGGGGCAATACAGAGCCAATTCTATGATAGACCTGGCCTTGGACCTTAAACGTTGGCATGTAACCTGGCAACACAACACGACGACCACACCCAAAAGATGTCATTTGGAAGGCATTGTTATAGTGACGAACTCGTTGCATGAACTCAGCCGAGTGAGGAGAAGACCCATCGAGCAGAGTTCTGAGAGCTTCTGGGGTTCAGGTAAATCAGGAATTCTGACCTTCCCTGCAGAACAGCACATTCCAGGCCGCTCACCATTGTACTTAAAGGCAGTACAATGTAGACATTGTTTATCCATATGGCCAATCTGTAGAAAAATAAATTGTTCATAATTCAGGGCCGGATTGTAATGGAAAGCAGCATTGAGCATATCAGCCCAAGTGCTAGATCGTTGCCTGAAGTGCCGCAACCGGTCAGCCTCCTGTCGTGTTTGGGACTGCTGGGGAGTCTCTGATGCGCGTTGAACTCTGTGGCGCAGCTGCTCACTTTGGAGGCGGGCTTGAGACTGTTGGGGATTCTCCAATGTGCGGCTACTTTGGCCTCTAGCAGCTCGGGCAGCCATGCGGCGAGCTGCAGGAGTTCTTACTCCAATTGCAGATCTTTTGCGAGGCATATCAAATGGGATGATTAAATTTGAAAATATGTCCTAAAAAACAGAAATAGCACAATCAGTACCAAAAATATTTTTGTATATAAAAAAAAAGCTTTTAAGGAAAACAGTGCAGACCCAAAACAAATCCAAAGTATCAGAATAAGTTACAGAACAAAACTGATTATCAAGTAGAAAAGGTAGAAGTATGTTGGAAATATATATAGATAGGGAGATGGGGCGCACTCAACTATAGGAAAAAAAAAAGCATACTACCCATCTTATCAATAAGGTCTGCCTTTTTAATAATAGTTTTATCTCATATTCAAAGAAAAGTAACAAAACAAAGGCCATCACAACAATAACTAAACATAAGAACCCATTGTCCACACATAGCATCATTAAGTTTGTAAATATCAAAACTACATTGTTCACTAACCATAACTTGGTAACTAAAACAAATTGCTCTCTCAACATTTCAGCAGAAAAAAAAGGCTAAAAAAACTAATGGCAAAACATGTCAAACAGGTCAATCTTTAGAATGCTCAACTATTTTTTTCTCTAGCCTAATATCTGCGTTGACAAAAAGAAAGCAGCATAATAGAACTACCACAAACAAAATATACAGAAATGGCAAGCGAATAAAACAGTAAAATAATTGGAAGGGTGAGGAGACAGGCTCTCAAATATAATTCTCCATCTCTCTCAGTAAGAAAAAAAAAGGCTTATAAAAATGCAAGCCAAAATACAGTCATGTTAATAAATGTCAATAAATGTTCAGCAAAAAATAAAAGGGCACATGGAACTTAGGCAAATATATGGCACCAACAGACTAAATTTTAAACTATCAATGAAACATATGTTTTTTTTAAAGAATAACAAACCAAAGGCCATTACAACAATGACAAAACATAAGCCCATTGTTTGCATACAGTAATAAAAGTTTGTAAATATTGTCAAATCTGCATTGTTTACTAACCGTAACTTTGTAAAATGTAGTGCCCTATCAACATGTCAGCAAAAAATAATAATACTAAAAAAAAAAACTAATGCCAAAATAGCCATGTTAATATTTTAGGCTGATAAAAACCAAAGGGTATATGGATTATAGACAAACACATGTTTTGGCTGTTAAATGAGACAGTAATTCATATTAAATGTTCACTACATATGATTTTTTTTGTAAAAATAGTTTTTAAAAATAAAGGGTAGAACAAAAATTAATAAAAATACGAAATTCATTGTGTACATAGTAACGATAGGTTTGTAAAGTTTTTTAAAATTGCATTTTTGTGTGCACTTACCGTAACTTAGTAATACGAATTTCTATCTCAATACTTAATACTGAATACTTTTGTAAAAAAAAAGCAACACTCTTATAAAAATATATTAAAAAAAAAAAGTTGGGCAAGCGATTTGGAAAATATGCAGAACTCTCATTGATCGCTTAATTGTCCTCGTGTTGTTACTTCGCCTCGTATTTACTCCGCGTAAAAAAGTTCTTCAACTGAAAAAAGAAATAGCCAAAAATACTAATCAAAATGTAGCCGAAAATATTCCTCAGGTTTATAAAAAGCGACATGCAAAATTTGGTACTAATTGGTTCAGTAGTTTTTGAGTTTATCGCGAAACAGACAGACATTGACTTATATATATATATAGAGAGAGAGAGATATACGCAACAACTATTCAAAATCTATCTACCGTCTGTGCAGAAATACCTTTGTAATTATTAAAAATTATATTGGTTGTAAATGGCCTTTTAACAGATAAACTGAAGCATTCCATGTTTTCACTATCTCAAGTTGAAATACATGTGTTTGGAATTGTCTTACTTGACCATGAAATCAGATTTTCACCTACACAAGAAGTTAATCCTGTAGTTAAAATTTGAATTAGTGGTTCTGTCACTATTCTATTAAGCATCTGAATATAAATTTATTCAGATATTATCCTCACAATACATCAAACAATATTATTTAGTGTCTTTTAAATACAAAGGTCACTCCAAATTTTATTGCAAACACTAATTTTTATTAAAGCTACAACTTTCAAATTTTCTGGGTTTCTAAAAGGTATCCACACTTAGCACCTATGCAAAATTTCATCCGTGAAAACCAATTATCGAAGCACTTACACCAGTCATCTTCGGGGTTGGAATTTACGGCATTGATAGAGGCTTGAATTGCTTTATTATCAGTGTCAAATTTCATCCCTTTCAATAATAGCTTGACTTTTGGGAAATAAAAAGTCACAAAGTGCTAGGTCTGGTGAATATGGTGAATGAGTGACTAATTGTACACCAGAGTTGGCTAAAAAATCAATCAATATTTGAGTTAATGTCAAATACTGATGTATTATGATATGTTACAAGTCATTGAAATATAGATCTCCGCAGTATGTCGCCAGGGCTTGTAAGAAGACAAGATTCCCAGGAAGAGAGATGGAAATAGCGCGACAACTGCCGCCCAACATCTGGTCGGACACAGGTCGCTAGGACGGTTGCCTTCTCTCTCTTCTTTACCTGTTTCTGTTGTTTTGATCTGAAATTACTTCTACAGGAAATATTCTTGTTTGAATCGGAACGCTAGAAGAACATTTTAATTGTTTCAACACACACACACAAAATAAGAGAATATAAGAAATTTACTGGATATGTGTTTCTTTTCAATAACATCATCTAATATAAAATCTACAGACCTTTCTGCAATGATATATGTAATTGAATGATATCTTAATGGTTGTAGGCACACAAACAGGTGTCAACAATCAGAGCTTTCAATCGATACCTCTACACAATCTAACACGACTGTCTAAGAAGTGTTAGACTTAAATACTCTATTCAGGATGTATCACTCTAAGTTGATGAAATGCTGTTGATCTGACCATAATGTTTGTTTCTTTGATATTTCAATGCGCTTAGACACTTGGGTTTATTTAAACATCTTCTGAATATGATAGACTTGATGAATTGTGAAAAAATGAGGTAGATTTGATATTGCATCAGAATGACACGTTTGATATCAGCCTAAGTGGAACATTTATTCAAAATATCAATTGGGAAGGAAACCTGATATCGTATTTGTGTCGATACCCTAAGTAAACTTATACAAAACCACTCGGACTCTGAAAAGCAGTGACTAGCTGTTGTGATCTCTTTCAAATTATGGCCCTTCTTGTAAAAATAATTTTCATGATAATAACAGTACTCTATAAATATAGCAGTTCATTGCGCATTTTGAAGCTAAAAATGTAATGGATCCAACAGGTCTCTCGATTGACGAAATAGACTTACGTATATGGGAAATATATTGTCGCGGCTTGACCCTCCGCGACGACGCGCTTTTTCCGCCGTGGATCACCTACCCGGGCTCCCGTTGCTCTCCCTCTGCAGCTGGACCCTGCAGAGCACCCAAGGACCTCCGAGAACCACCGCTCAACTCCTCTGGTAGTATCTCTCGGCCTTACCACTGGTGGGGGGACACGAGAGACTTACCAGAAGAGTAGCGACTGTGGCGTTGGCGAGAGTAACAACAGCAGGCGGCACCAAGACTTCAAACACTACTTTTATTAAAACAATACTTAAAGTTACACCGCATAAGTTTATTTTTTGCGAAAAATCAATATTTATTTCAAAGAGAAATATTTACTATTTCTAACTTTTTTGAATGAAGTATGAGAGGGTGAAAATATGAAGAGTAATGGCGAACGGAAAAATAAAAGTGTCCAGGTATTCGCCATTACTCTTCATATTTTCACCCTCTCATACTTTATTCAAAAAAGTTAGAAATAGTAAATATTTCTCTTTGAAATAAATATTGATTTTTCACAAAAAAAGAAACTTATGCGGTGTAACTTTAAGTATTGTTTATAATCACTCGCCGCAGTACTTTATAATGTATTATAAGTTACTTTTATTGTCATTTACTACTGAAATTTACATATAACCTGAATAATAAACAACGGGTATTTACATTACGCTACATCCTGGGGCCAATATGAACATCTATTTACATACATTTTCCCCAGGAAACAGGATAACAGCAGTCGGCGATTCCCACACCAGTTTCAGATGGAAGCAGGCGAAAGCGCCATCTATTGGCGGAGGTTGTAGTCATTTTGTTGCCTTATACGCGACAATATCATAACAACGACTGGCATGGAGCTTATGAGAGAGAATCAACAACAAATTTGAAATACAGTTTCTGAAATGCTGGGAAGCCCACTTACATGTTCTCTGTAAGAAAAGTTCGCACAGAACACAAATATCTCATAAAGATATTAAGAATAAAACTTAAGGTGCCAAAGAAAAAAAAACAATGTTTATATACATTATAGCATTATAGCTATTTAGCATTATATCATTGTATCTTTCTCTTCTTCCAAACATAATTTTCAAGTATTTTAGATATTCGTCCTTACAGTAGACTTCAATATTCCAACAGAAGCCTTAACAGAGCCCTAGATCTTTCATTCAAATATTTTATTATTAGTAGAAAACTCAATATCATAAAAAATACAAAATGATTTCCGATGGGTTACTCCATTTCTTCAGCCCTTGCAAATATAATTATGAACCAAGTTAGCTATAAAGGTATGAAAGAGAAACATCACAGAATCACATTATAGACACGATATGTTGATGACGTTTTGTGTATGACTGAACTTGATCGCATATCTCTAACGTTATAAAATACTTGAACAATTCAGAACCATTTCTTAATTTCATCATGAAATAAAATAGGGGACTTTATATATCTTGGATATAAACTGACGAGGACCGACTATAACATTAAAATTGATATATGCTGAAAATCTTCCAACACACAGAAGCATAACTCAAGCTCACGTCATTTAGCTTTATTAAAAAAAAAACATAGAATATCGTTAATAAAATAATATCAATAACTCCTTATCAACTGTTCTGCAAATATGGAAAATCGTTGAAAATTAATGAAACACATTCTATCCAATATTCAAATTAATACATTGACAGATGATCCATCAATAAAAATATCAAGGTTAGAATAATTATTGCGAACTTCGCTACAGTTATAGAATAGAAAGAATAAGTCGAAATCCCGAAAAGTAAATAACGAGATACCAAACCGCTCTCTATTTAAAAGACATTCTCCGTTATCTATTGTGAGTTCTAGTTAGTTATAATCAATATCATTATTATATAATTATGGTTAGCAAGTAGTGTAACTTGGTGTATAAGTTTTATGGGTTAGCTTTACATCAACATCGATGATTAAATAAATTTTAAAACCTTATTCACCTATCGCATTGAAATAGAGAAATGGGTTATTGCAGCTTATTGACGACCTGGAGTCAAACATTGGAAATCTTGCTTATACGAGTTATATGGTGTAAAGGTGTACTGCGATCAGGTGGTTGATTTAAAAATATGACATCTCTAGATCGTGCAACAGGAAGTTGTTGGAGGTTGTTGAAGGTTTAATCTCTCTATCGGAATGGATATTCATCAATTGTTGATTTCTCATTACTCCAAGATTTTGATAGAATCTTGACGGATCAGAAAAGTCAATCTTCCATTCCTTTATTGTCTAGCTATCAACTAGGACAGGCTATCTTTGAGGTACATCTTGCACCACAAGGGCCAACAGCCTGAAACGTGTACGTTGTTGACCTTTCGTTTTTTTTTTTAACAAAAAGGAGTATATAGCCAATATTCAGAAATGATTCAAAGCAAACAATTTAGTTTAAAATATAAATTCTTTTTGATGTTTATTAGCAATTTTGAGTTGCACGATATGGAGATGGCTTAGTATTTCTCCTTGTTCGTCATAAAAACAGCAGACACAGTTATCGGTAGATTCTCAAAATAAAATGTCCGGCGCTGCTGCAAGTTTAGATAAGGCGATGGAGCCACGTTATCTGCAGCAACAGCTGTTACAGCCGCCGCGCCCAGGACTTATATAGTCCGCCACTGGACCTGGAGTCACATAGCCATGTGGAAAGTCCTCTTCTTGCTCACCCTCGTGGTCTACCACTCCTACGGTGAGTCCATTCCTACTTACATCATTCTTCATTCAAATAACTTGAGGAATAATGTCCGACCTTCAGAGTAGGAAAATTTATGTGATTTCAATTCCCTTAAAAGTTTATTCGTTATTCAATGACACGAATGCTTATAAAAAGAAGCGCCTATATTCAATATGACATTTTACGTGTTAGCCTGTTAGTTATCGGAAAATTGTTCCATGTTTCTGAAGTTATCCACTCAACATTGCAGTAGTGATGCCCGTGGTTTAAGAATGTAATTTCTAGATATTTTGAGAATACATGAATTATTCTTTAGCTAAATAATACTCAAATATTTGAATGACGAGTAGAAAACTGGCTTAAATGAAATCAATGTTGGAAATTTTGTTAATATTAGAAATGACATTTGTTAACAGTTAAGGTCAAGGGAATCTATCGAGTCCGAACGGATAAAAGAAAACGTTGGTTCTCACTATTTATCGCTTCTATCAATTCGATTACATTGTTCAATATATACTGCTGTTTATTTATTTATTGACCTCAATATTCTTATTAGCTTTTCAAAACCTCTTCATTGTAGATGTACATGTTAAAACATATGTCGAAATAAATAAATCTTATATTATTGAAAATACGGTAAGTGCAATTAAATATGGAATATTCTATATATAAATATATATTGAAATTGTGCCGGAAGGAAATTGATCTAAAATTAGGAAATTGATCCCGTCAAATTAAACGTCGAAATTGCAGCGACGGTCAATAGATGGCGTCTGGTTTTGACGTTTGATTTGACGGGAGAGGAGCCCTATGCTTCTATATATATAATATATTTTAAAATTATAATTCCATTCTTTTTAAAATAGACTTTCCAAAGCAAATTCAACAATGCACAAAAGGTCCCGCGAAGAGCCTGAGTGATTAGGCAATGGTGACATCTCTGAGATAAGGAGATCTGAGGAGATTTTTCTCTTTTGTGTCTTATGTAGAAAGGTTGAAATGTTCGGAAGCTCGGCGAAATAAAAAATAAAACCTTAGAAGAAACTTTTCGCCTCATGATATCGTGATTTCTATTATTTGTTCTAAGCGATTATATAATCCATGATAAGGATGAACAGATGTGACGACTTTACGTCTCGATCGACCCAGGAGGACAACCTTTCTCGACTTTCCTTCTTCTAACTGCACCAATATTTAGGATTTTATTTTCTCATCCCAGGTTTTTCATATATATTAGTTATAGAGAGAAATTTATAATTATGATTGATTTTTAAAGGTGTATAGGAGTAAAAATAAGTATTTATTATTCTATATTAAGAAAAATTCACTCCTGATCGTCCAACTGATAATTCTTTTTTGAGAAATCAAAAAACCAACTTCGTTCCCTGTTTCCGGCTGTTGACGCAAGATGGGACACGTCAACAGCAACTTCCAGTTTCACGATTCACCATTACTACATTTTATTTCTGTTTTACCATTATTTATGTTATTCTAATTTTATTCTAGCCTTATTAAATATTCATTGATATATTTATTAGGAAAAAGGCGAACGACAAAGACCAACAGCTTGAAACGTGTACGTGGTTAGCTTTTCTTAATCAAGAATGGGTATTTAGCCAATTATGGAATAATTAAAAATCAGTTAGTTGATGATTATTCAGACTGATGGTGGAATCCCCACTATGAAGACATCAGGGATGCCTTAATGAATCCACCAGATCCCAGTACAATTTCACTTTTTCACTATTTTATTACGTTGATACCTTTATGTTCTCTCAAAAAATTTCAAAATTATTCAAAACAGATATAGCATTTGTTTATCCTAAGTTATTTTTACGTGTTTTAACGAGGTAATTTGATTGGTATGAATTTACTAAATTCTTGAAACATTTTTGTTCTTTATTTTGACATTTAAATAACAGCGTTCTTTTTATCAATGAATTCTGAATGAGAAGAGTAATTTTATACTATAGAGAGAAATAACACACAGCCCTATCTTCGAAGTATTAGAAATTTTTAATATTCATCTACATATTTGAAGAGAGAATGAAAATCCATCAATATTAAAACCTATAAATATATCTAACACATTATAATAAAAAATATTTTTTCTCTTTCTCATTGTTAACATCATATGACTATTCTATTCACGGCCTAAAATTATTGTATATATATGTATAGACAAATGTAAAGGCATGCATGTATGACAGCGCAAGTGTCCCTAGGGGGACAAAACTTTAAATTGAAATAATATTAAAAAAAAATAATAATAAAATATATTTGAAATAAGATGGAATGTATTGATGAGAAACTGGTCAATCGATATTGAAAACTTTCTACCAGCTTTCCGTCTCCTGATGTTTACAAAAGACTTCTGGGAAACCCCAGGACTATAATAGAAAAGCTGAGACAATGAAACCTAATGGAGATCGTTTAAACGACTTGAGGAATAAGCAACAACAACACTACCAGCTTTCCGTCTCCTGATGTCTACAAAAGACTTCTGGGAAACCCCAGGACTATAATAGAAAAGTTGAGACAATGAAACCTAATGGAGATCGTTTAAACGACTTGAGGAATAAGCAACAACAACACTACCAGCTTTCCGTCTCCTGATGTCTACAAGAGACTTCTGGGAAACCCCAGGACTATAATAGAAAAGTTGAGACAATGAAACCTAATGGAGATCGTTTAAACGACTTGAGGAATAAGCAACAACAACACTACCAGCTTTCCGTCTCCTGATGTCTACAAAAGACTTCTGGGAAACCCCAGGACTATAATAGAAAAGTTGAGACAATGGAACCTAATGTAGATTGTTTAAACGACTTGAGGAATAAGCAACAACAACACTACCAGCTTTCCGTCTCCTGATGTCTACAAAAGACTTCTGGGAAACCCCAGGACTATAATAGAAAAGTTGAGACAATGAAACCTAATGGAGATCGTTTAAACGACTTGAGGAATAAGCAACAACAACACTACCAGCTTAGCAAGAATGCATTCAGTACTCCAAAGTCAGCAAGTTATAACAGCCAAGATTGCCATCTTGTGTATCAAGTAATTTTCCTTTATATCACAGTTTTTTCAAAAGAATATAAATAAGCCGAATTGAAACAAATATTTAAAAATAATATTTGAAAGTTTTGTGGGTGTTTACATTTTAACGACTTTTATGAGTATTTTGAGACCTCTTCGAAAACTCCGAAGATGTCTAAATATATTCGCAGACTATATGTGTATTGCTTCTCGCAAAATGAGAATTTTATCTCTTATATAAAATTGGAGCAGTAGGTGTTTCGATTTAGGTTCATAACAAAGGTTATTTAAATTCCTTCTATTTTTGTCTTTTCTAAGAACGTACCTTTACTTATAAAAGATAACAGAGAAAGTAGTATATAGTTACTTTAGTGCTCAATTAAATGAAACTTTGTGTGTGTGGACAAAACTGGGCAAAAATATATCTAGATAAAAAATATATATTTATTAAATTATCATAAATTAAACTAAGATTATAATAGATGCCAATAATATATGGAGCAAAATCATATTAAAATATCATGAACCAAAAATTTAGTTAGCTTTAGTGGAATTGAGACATCTCAAATTACCATTTGAAAATATAATTTGTCATATTTCTGCCATTTATTGTCATCATTTTTTTGGTAATTTTTCTTTCATATGCAAATATATAATTCAAAGTGAATCTATAGAAAATTGCAACGCAATTTTGGCAGAAGGCGTCAATTTTACATATGCTGATCCAATTACGATCTGGTTGTGTGTGGCAGGAGGGGATTCCAGCAGCGACTCCTCCAGTTCGGAGGAGGAGTTCGAGGCCAGGATCAGCAACGACACGGATGAGTATGTCAACAAGGTACTGGACGGCGTGCGACATCGCCTGAGGGACGGAGTGGAGCTGCACCACATCAGTGTCCGCCACGGCAGACTGACACACGGCCATCTCGGCGGCCTGACCAACTTCTCCGTCGTCGACACCACCGAGGCCACCACCAAGGAGCGGGACTACCTCTGGAGGACCCTGGACCACTCCGGCCTGCAGGTCGAGTTCACCAGCCCCCACGGCCATCGCCTGACCGCCGACGTCTCTTCCCTCCTGGTCGACCTCAAGTGGAGAATTTCCCGACGTAGGGTCTCGCTGGACGACGTCCGTGCCGGGCCTGCGGTGGGAGTCACCGTCTCCGAGGGGAACTCCACCACCAGCCACGTGGGCGACCTGACCGCCTACACCAAGAACAAGCTGCCCAGCGTGGTGAAGAAGGTGGTAGAGAAAGCCGTGGAGAAGGAGATGAGGAAACTCCACAACTGAATAAAATAAATTAAGCGTTTTTCATTAATGCTGAAAAATAACAATTTGTCCATAAAATTATTATTTCAATTCACAGACATTATTTTAGAAATATATTAGGCATATTTTGAGCATTAACATGAGCATTTTTTAGATGGTAGAGCGGCATCTAGTGGAACAGAAATCAACTAAACTTTGATTTAACCTGTTCCCTGATATTTGGCCAACCCATTTTCTTGACAAATCATATAATATATGTCATATAGATTTGTAAGACATAAATTGTTATTTTGTAGCATATCATATATTGGATTAATAATAGTGTTATGTATTCGAAGTTCTCTCTCTCTGTTATCTTTTGAAAATAAATAGTTATAGCATATATTAAAAGTACTCAAAAGATACTAGAGATAGAGAGATGAAGGACAATATTGCCACGTGGAAAATTAAGAATGACAAATATCAGAATGACAAAGCAATTTATTTAAGACAAGAACAAACTATGAATGATAAACAAAAGATAAGAAATGAGGGAAGTTTACAGAGTAGCAAAATATAAACATAAAAATTATACTCTGTCAATAAATAAAAGATACTATGATACAATATACACTCATGGACAAAACTTGAGGAAGTTGTACCTTTTAGCATGATTATCGGAATTATGACAATAACACTAAATATATTACAGTGACCTTCAATAAAGACACTCAAGATACTCAAGTGTGAACAACCTCTGTATCCTTCTGAGAAACAGATGACGGTGATATCACTTTCCAATTCCTTAGGTTTTGTCTATGAGAGTGTATATATAAGAATTTTAAATATATATTAGGTCTATGTAACCTAGCTGGCCTTTTATTGAAGAGGAATCATATGAGGGCCGAAAGCATACTCGCCATGTTGTCCAGCTTTGGCAGCTTGTATTGCCAGGCGAGGCACCTGTCCATACTGATGAGGTCCCACCTAGGGCCGAACTTCATTCCACATTAGAACATCGGCGCCGCCCCGAGCAATAGACGTTGGCCATGAAATTTTCTTTGATATTTAGATGCTGTACAATCATTGTTGGATGTTTGAATATGGCTCCTGTTTATCAAATCCACACACACAGATTTTGTTCAATATTTTTCTAGATTATCTAAATTAGAGACACTTCGGTCAGTAGAGTTTTTATATAATGCCGGCAAGACAACCTCTATCTTCAAGATTTTAGAGTCTTCTTTTAAATTTTTGAACAACCAGATTTCCAGATGTTTATTTCATCCTTCGTTATACTTTTATTGTATTTTTAAAAATTTCTATGTGACTGCCTTTTAAACTGCCGTTACAAATTTTTTTTTTTAGCAGGCAATACATTATCCTAATAAAAATATTGTGAAAATGAAAATGTATGAAAACATTTTCTGTGTTGTGGCCGACCCGAGACCGCTAGTTGCGGCGACGGTCAATAGATGGCGTCTAGTTTTGACGTCTATTTTGACGGGAGAGGCGACCTTTGTATCTTATATATGAACTGTTAAATAAAATAAGATATTTGAAGTTTACTTTAATACATTTAAACGACAAACTTAGAATCAATATCGCGACATAACTTGCCAGCTACTCAAGGACACCTTTCTTTGTATCATTCATTGTATGGCGATCAGAGACAAAGTTGGAAGTCTAAAAGAGTTTAAAATACATTTTTGCTTATATAACTATGGCAGTTAAATATTCGTATAATAAATAAATAGTGTAATTAAAAAGGCATATATTGGATCAAAATATAATTTATTTTACTAATATATTTCAGTTGGCTGAAACCTTTATCAAGGTATTATATCATATTAATATGTTATAATACCTTGATAAAGGTTGGCATTCAGCCAACTGAAATATTAGTAAAATAAATTATATTTTGATCCAATATATGCCTTTTTATTTAAAGATTTATTTATGGATTGCTTTATTTTCAAAAATATAAATAGTTTTAGACATATTTTAATAGATTGAAAATATCGAGAGCTTTAAAGCAGCCATTACCTTATATTTTATCATCACCTAAATTCTATTGTCACGAAATTTGTTTATAGAAAATGTGAATGAAATGTCTCTATTAGGAAATATGTAAATATTAACACAAAGCAATAACATCTATACATATAAAATGAAAGGAATTAAAAGCACGAATGTTTCTTCTATACATAATACAAACTTCTACTGTCCATTCTGCGATGAAAAAATATATTGGGAGGGCTTGGCTTATCAGTGGTGAACCTTCCCAGCGGTTTCGCCAATTTAATCTACCAGACCGCTTCTCAGAGCTCTAATACTGTATTGGACGATTCTGCTTATATACGCAGCACTGAAGGGTGGAATCTCAGAAATGGTTTTCAAGTAAACTATAGACATAAGCTTATAGGACAGTAGAATTACATTCAAATATTTGCATCGAGCAATGCACTGAAGGGTGGAATCTCTCTTTTATGTTTAATGTTATATAAGGATGATATGCAAATTCTATAACTGATTTTTCTAGTTTCAGTTTCTAGTCTTGTTGTGAGGGAAACATCACTCACAAAGAGTATCAATTGATTAATAAAATTCTAATTTGGAATTGCGACAATATTATAAATCCATCTACTGATCGATTGCCCAGCATTCCAAGATTATAGAATGAAGAATGAACTAGTTGTTTGTGAACTTAACGATTTGATTTCCGATAAAAAATCATAATTAAAGTTCAATTCATTTTGTAAATACATTCTATAAATTTCTACAAAATCTGGATCTCTAATGTTTTCATGCGTTGAATAATGTAAATAACTTATGTAAATAAACTTTTCTCCTTGTTTGGCGCAAGTATCCCTTCGCGGGATATAGCGCTTTGGAAATAAAATAATTGTAATTGTAATCTTAATTCTCAAATGCTTAATTCTCAAATCAAATATCAGTTATATAAAAGTGAAGACTTTATAAAAACATAAGATAAAGAATAGGAATTGTCAAATAGTTTTCCTACCAAGACTGGATATAAGGTATAGTTATCTTATTTAATACTCGTATTTATAAAATATAATTTATATATAATTATATAAATATATTTATAAATGGATGTAAGTTATTATATATATATATATATATATATATATATATATATATATATATATATATATATATAAACGTAGATCTATGAAGCAAAGGTCGCCTCTTTCGTCAAAATAGACGTCAAAACTAGACGCCATCTATTGACCGTCGCCACAAACTAGCGGCCTCAGGTCGGTGACAAAGCCACAACACCAGTTTTCCAAATGTATTGTTTTTATAGATCAACTTACTTACTGCAAAAAGAAATCCCATCTATATAAGTTAATATATAAATAGAATTTAAAATGTGTGAAAATAGTGCAAATGGGACAATGTACTGGGATAAGGTGAATAAATTAAGAAAAAGGCATCACCTTATCATGCAACTGAAAGTTGCTGATGGCTTGCGCCATCTATCGGAATAAATATCAACTATTCTCGTTGATTTTTAATTATTCCATAATTGGCCAAATACCCATTCTTGATTAATCAAGAAAAGCTAACCGCGTACACGTTTCGTGCTGTTGGCCCTCGTCAGCGTGGTGCAAGCTGTACCTCAACGACCAAAAAAATTGGTCATTCAGGCATCCTGAAAAATTATGAAACGGGCATCAAACGCACCTCTGGCCTCAACTACCCGTTTCATGATTTTTCGTGATGCCTGTATAACCAGTTTTTTGGTCGTTGAGGTACAGCTTGCACCGCGCAGACGAGGGCCAACAGCCCGAAACGTGTACGTGGTTAGCTTTTCTTGATTAATCAAGAATGGATGTTTGGTCAATTCTGGAATATATATATATATAATAATGAACCTTCCCTGCTTCTACATTTAACTAAATTCAATAAGGAATCTAGGCCTTGGTTTATTTTCAAAATGAAATATGGAAAGAAACCAAGCTTTAGATTTTTATTGGATTTAGTTAAAATTCTGTAATAATAAAAAAGCAACGAATAGTGGATATTTATTCCGATATATGGCGCAAATCATCAGCAACTTTCAGTTGAACGGTAAAGAGATGCCTTTTTCTTAGAATATAAAAGTTAATATAAAATATATCCCCAGTTACTTCATGCCATAATGTTGCGAGTCTTACATTTATCTGAATAGTAATTTCTCTGTTTTCCTGCTCCCGCCGCTTGTTAGCCCGCCCGAGGCAATTACCTGGAGGAAAATCTCACATGTCTTCTCTACATGGCTGGAGGAAGTGTTCTCTGTGATTGAACCCGTTTGCCTATAAAGTACAACTCCGCCTTTGCCGGTCCCAAGCCAGGATGAAAAAGGAGGAGGGAGAGCAGTAACAAGCTTGTTAAAAAACCTGGGTTCAGCTGGCCCAGCTGATAGTACCCTGTAAGGGCTCCTAATCTAGGGATACAGGATGAGCAGCGTTTGTACTCCATGTTAGGAGCGGCTGAACATGACGTCTGTTCCTCATGTCAGAGACGCCTATTTCTTTTGGAGCTAAGTCAGCCTGCCACCGCGTAGTGCTCCCAGTCTTAATGAAAAAGTTGCATTCTATTTCACCCAGTCTGACTTGGAGATATACACGTGTATTACTGTAGTGGTTTGTAGGGCTTTCTACATTGAACATATCGCCGGTAATTGTAACATGCTGATATGTGAATTATCGTGGACTCTTGGTTTTGATATTGCATATACAAGTATTTTATATACTTATATGGTATTTTTTTTAACCTCAGCCCCAATTCCCTCCCCCCCTCACATTATTGACTGTATTGACTCATCCATTGATGAGCTCTACTCATCCCCAGCAGACACCATGTCAAGCTCTACAGGCTTGAAACCCTAATATGATTGTTGAGTGGAGATAAGGAAGAAGAAATAAAAGATACATTTTCGTTTATTCTTGTTTTTATTTTATGCTGATTTCGCGTGTGCCAACATGAATGGATAAATACTGTAGACACGATACTGGATATAAGTTTTTTTTTTGTCTCGGGGTTCTGTTTATGGTTCGTCTGGTGATGGGGTTCTTAGAATATTTCAAATTGTTTAAGGGAGGCGAAAGAAAATCCATTTACCATATTTCTTCAGTTCTGTTGAAACACAGAATCCTTGTTGTGGTATTTTATCAAATTGTTGATATAAGGCTTTAGACCGTCCTTCATTGTCGCTTATAAAGGCAGTAGCGTCCAATACAGTATTAGAGTATGGAGTAAAAACATCAGACCTCCAAGGAAAAGTATCTTTTCAAAACATTTTTAATCTCTAGCTTTCGGACACGGCCGCCCTTCTACAAAAGAAAACTTGGCATAATTTTCACAATTATTAATGTTTTCTCCTCTAGAAGGTCGTTCGTGGCCGAAAACTAGAGATTTAAAAGTATTTTTGAAAAGAAACTTTTCCTTGGAGGTCTGATATTTCTACTCCATATTGATACAAGGGATCGTTTTATTGAAGAGTATCGGAGGTCTACAAAGGTGTTCTGGTTGATTGGCGTCACCGCTAGGAGGGTTCACCACTGATGAGCTAAACCCTCCCACAATTTGTCATCGCAGATATGGATAGTGAATTCGAAACTATTTTGGACGCGTAAGATTCTTTTTGAAATTAAATAGTTTCCAATTTTCATAACAGATGGCGCGCTAGTATACCATGGATAGGGAATGTTTGTTTACCTGTATATGATATTTCCGGGCTTGATAGAGTTTTATATTTTGTATAAATTCTTGATAAACCATATTATTTAATGCAATGATGAATATTTATGACCGAGCTAATTCGAGGAATTATTTTCTCAATCATACTCCTTTTCTCTAAGCAAGTAAGTTTTATTATACTTTACATCTAAAAGAAGCATATATAAGATTGTTTATACCAATTATAATGCCTTAACAAAGGTTGGCATTAAGCTAACACAAATATTAGCAAATAAATATTTTTATTCAATCCAATATATTCCTTTTTTTATATAATGATATTCATTATATAAAAAATCCATATTAACTTTGATACATTTCCTTAAAGGAAGATATTTGATAGAACCCGCACATTAAAATTATAATTTACGCGTCTCATTAACGAAACGTTTACGGGAAAGTGGTTTCTCAAATTTCTAAAATTGTATTTCCCGTCAGATATTTGTGTGCTACCATGCTGGTCTACCATTGCTCGTGTAACACACTTTATATATTAAGGTAATAAATATATTTAACGCAAAACATTCAAAAAGATGTGCATATAAATATAAAAAACATATATACATATTTAATTAAAAAAGCATATATTGGATCAAAATACTATGATATTTTGATCCAATATATACCTTTAAAGATTTATTTATGGATTGCTCTATTTTCAAAAATATATACATGTGATGAGGTCTGGTAGCCTCTTGTAGAATTCTGTCGACTAAAACTGTGGTGAGGTTTCCAGTCGACTTAAACTATGGTGTGAGTCCCTGTCAACTCTCGCTATACTGTGTTGACCGAGAGGGACAGTCAGGATGGGGAGTTTTCCAGTACCTCTCTGCACCTTGTAAGATCTTTAAAAGTTCTCACAGAGTACAGGCAGTCGTGGTCGAGGCAGAGTGGAAAGCTTGGGGATGACCATACACAAAAACGAAGACACAGTTACACTAAGAAAGTTCCGTGAACAGATAAAAGTTGAGCTAGGAGCGAAAGATGGAGATAGAAGAGTTCTCACTGGTCTACATGGTGGATGAGGAGGACCTTGGTGACAACCGACGTGGGCTTCCGCTGATGGTGAACTGACTGTCAAGTGACTATTAAGTGACTGTATTTTTGGCTAAAGACGGGGCGGGCCTTTTATATATTTTCCGAGAAAGGGAGTGCTGCGTTTCAACAGATGCGACAGGGGCGTGGATCGTCTAGTGAAATTCTACATTTCCCAATCTATCTTTAGATGTTGTTGTTTTGGGGCTTCCATCTGTCTCGAATTTAGACGTTTTTGACTTCTATCTCTTTAGCTCAACTCTTAATCTATTACAGAGTTTTATTTATTTATCCTCAGTTTGTACAAAGTACATTACATATGATGATGTAAGGACACATGTCAATGATGCGTATAATCATTTACAGATGTGTTTCTATTATATAACATGAAAATCTTGTTATAAGTTATATACACAGTATGGGGTTGTTGGTTTAAAATACCATAGATGGGCCCCGGGAGTGAAAGGGTTTATCCGGGTTTAGGCGGGTAAAGCCTCTCTAACACAGGTAAGTAATTAAAATTTCTTTTAATTAATTTAAACTGTGAGGGTTAAAAAAGGCTATAACAAAATGATTTGTTTGGATATATAAAAGTGAAATAAAAATGACATTTTTGTTTGATTTTAAAAAAATGATGATTAAAATAAAATGATGACATAAAAATTCACATTCTAAGAGAATATTGGCGGGCGTTGGAAAGGGTTAGTAGTTGAAGAATATGCAATTGTAAGCATTACACATGCAGCCAAATAATCAGATCCAGGTGCAAAGCGAGGATATAGACTTGAGCGTCTTCCTTGGCAATGTTTCACTTGTGATCCTATATAAGGGTTACAGTGCTTTGTCACAATTTTAGGGTTATTGGGTTAAAAGTTGTTAAAGAAAAGTTGCTTATTAATATGATTGAAAGGGGTGGTAGAGCCATGCGATAAGTAGAATTGTAGCGACAGTAGGTGATCTGACTTGACATGAATTCAAATGTTGATTGTGGTCCGCTAGAGCTGAAAAAAAAATTGAAAGTTGAAAAAAGTGAACGCTTTGTGCATTCGTTGGTGATGTGCTCTGCGGATGATTGAAATGAACTCTTGAAGCGTGTTCAGGCCAGAAAATGGGATTTTAAATCTGGGGAACTGTGTTCAAAGAGTTTGTTGAAATAACGAAATAAAAAAAATTGTCAAGCAGTACTGCCGTTTTTCTACGATGGTTTGAAGCAATGGCTGAAATAGATAGTGATGAAAAAGTATAGGGAATTGGTTAAAGAACATGATTGTTGTAAGCGATTGTTGCATGCCCGATAGTTGATGATGAACAATGTCATATAATAGAGCTATTTGAACAAATATAAAATATAGTGAATAAAAAGATAGAAATATGATTGTGGGTAAAAAAAAAGTGAAAGTGGACAAAATCAAACATGTAATATATAAAAGATATAATAATGAATTAAAAATGATTATTGAAACAATTAAATGTTTTGCCATCTATATTAATAAAATGGAAATTTCATAAGTGGTGTTCGCTAAAAACTTTCGTTACAATGCATCAATTTTGACCAAATTTTCAACATTTATGTAAAACGAGATGGAGCAGGTTTTGCTTAACATCAAAATATTTTCCCTGACTTTAACATGCGTAACTTCGCTGTTATCGATTAAATACAAAAAAAATCAACAGAGTTAATTTTATTTATATATAAATACAAAATTAAATTTCAACAGAGTTAATTATTTTACATACTAGCTAATAATCTCAATATAAAAAATATTCATATTGTTTTATCATGTTTCTAATTTCGCCTAACAAATATACAAATTTATAGTGACCAACATATGCAAATTTTATCTTTGTTTTTATTTAACTTGATATCGTAAACATATACATCCATTGTAAGCATTTTTCTGTTCACCTTCCGTGGTTTCTCTTTTCTCTGATAGTTTTTAGGTGTAGTATATTTTCTTATTACTAGACTACAAACATTCCCTCGAGAAAAACCTGGGCGAAGCCGGGTACATCCGCTATATTATATAAATATATGACGTAACGAATATAATTATCATTATTATCATAATCTGTGTGTTACCGAATATTATTATCAATAATATTCGTTAGGCAAACTTTCACTCGGATAAAACCCGGGCGAAGCCGGGTACACATCCGCTAGTACTAAAATAATATCATGAAAAATGAAAGTAAATTTGATTAAGTTTTTTTTTTTAATCATGTTGGATTAAATATTTGATTATATAATTGAAAGGTAAATAAGTAAATAATTAAAATTTAGAGATTTTATACAAAAATTATAATATAACTAGCGGATGTACCCGACTTCGCCCGGGTTTTACCCGAGTAAAGGTTTGTCTAACGAACATTTGTTAAAACAATTCTCTATAAACTTATAAAAAAAAGATATATTTTGATAATTTGAAACTCGTAAATTTGAATCTCTCGATAAAGTGAACATTTTTTCCCGATCCCTGTGTGCCGTGTCATCCTGAATTTTGCCTTTCCTAATTTTCTACATTACAAAATCATCGTTTTATCTAGTGAACATTTTTTCCCGGTCCCTTGAAAAATACTCGATAAGTTGAATAAAATCAATATTAATTGGTTCCCTCGGTAATTGGAAGTTAAAGGAATAGTATCTTTGCCTTGGAATTGTATCATTATTCTTTCTCAAATAAATTGCCGTGTCATCCTGAATTACAAAATCATTTTATCTATTCTCCCAATATATATTTTGTAGATAAATGATAAAACTAACTTTGACTTGTGCGCAATTAATAGGTAGAAAATCTTACTTTTGATAAATAATCTTTAAGATAATAAACTTAGTGATAATAAAACTTATAGATAAAAAACTTATTATCATTGTCGCAATGGGGGCGCTGCTTTCGAGTTAAATCTATAAATCTGCAAATAACTCTAAGGATATTCAAGATATTCAAGAAATTATTTTTCAGAAACCTTCCGAGTACTATACTGAATAACTTCCCAAAATTTCATGGCGTTCTAATGAGTGGTTTGGTCAGGCATAAAGGACACACACATACATTCATTTATATATATATATAAATATAGATTAAAGGTTATTAATGATTGGATAAATGTTAAGTAGTGGAAAATTGAACAATATCTGTCTCTTTTGAACAGAAGTTGAAACTGTGGGTGTGTAGCTAGATCATATCCCTTTGGTAAACATTAGTGTTTCTATGACTCTCTGAAGCTGGGAATACGTGAAATGACATTTGCATTTGTCCAAAATGGTGATATGTAGAGAATGATTTCTCTTTTGCGTCATAAAGTCTATATAAGACTTAACCAAATTGTTTTAATTGGTGATATCAATTAACATGTGAAATGTTTAATGTATGTTGTGTGTTGTGATTAAGGCGTTGGTGAGATTTGTAAGAAAACCTAAATAGGCATGAAGGCGTCTTTGGCCTGAAAAGTGAAAAGGTTTCGTGGTGTGGCACTGTGATACGAAGTGAAAAATTGTGAATGAAAAGGTGTCACGTGAAGTCGTTGTTTTGGCACAAAATCTAACTTGCTTCACTATGAATAACAAATTTACTAGTCATGGGTGGTGGTTGTACGAACATATATCGAGAATATTTATATTGTTAGTGGATATGGCACGTTTAATGTGAAATATTTTTAGTGTTTAGTGGGGCGACGTTATGGAGCTTGTGTGGCTCGAAATGGGTTTTGTTGCTAAGTCGCGCGTTATTAATTGTTGCCCATTGGAGAAAGTGATGTGTGAGTGTTGTAACGTTTGTTGAGAGAGATTTGTTTATGATTAAATATGCATGTAAAAGGAAAGGACGAGGGAGTGTATTTATCCTCGAATATTAACGATTGTAATAGGTTTGGCAGGTTGTGACCTAATTTAGCTACTGGCGGTGAAGTGGAGGGAATCTTTATTTTCAACTTGTTTTGGGGAGATATGTTTTTTTTTCTAGTTGTGATTTTGAAGGTATTGTTTCTCAGGAGAGAAATCACAAAATACTTCTGAAATTAAAAAATGCGTTTCACCTATGTTGATTTATATTTAAAATTTTGATTTTTTTTAATCGTTGATTATGGTTGCTAAAATGATTCTTGTAAAAGGGCAATGTCGTGAGAGTGACAAATAATTTTAATTGGGGCGTTTATATTGTTTATATTGGGGCGTTTACTCAAAGTGGTGAATATGACAATTATTTTTTAAAAATTTTAAGCATTTGTTCAAGAAATTGGTATGTTTTGGTATGAAAATTATATTAAGAAAAACAAAAATAAGTTTAGAAAAATGATGAGAGTAATTTAAAAAATAAAAATAATGATTTTTTTTAAGTTGTAGATTTGGATAATGCCGTTATAGGTAAATTTGGAAAGGCATGTAAGATTGGTAAATTGATAAAAATGTGTGATGAGGGAATTTTTTTTTTCAAGTTGTAGATTTGGATAACGTTATTTTATGTAAATTTAGGAACGACATGTAAGATTAGTAAATTGGTAAAAATGCGTGATTATCGAATTTTTTTTTTTTTTAAGTAAAATTGAAAGTAATAACTTGAGTAAATTTGATAAATGAGAGTGCGAAAGTTTTAAAAATTGAATAAAAAATGATATAAAAAAGGTAAAAATTGATTTTAAAATGCTTAAAGTGAAAATATAAATACAAAATTTATGGGGAATCAAGTTGTGAACTTGAGGATAAAGTTAAGGTAGGTTTTTAAAAACTTACAATTGTGTGATGATTGTTCAGTCAGGAAACTTGGTCTTTGGTTGTTGTCCCGCTGACGTGAAAAGCGCTCCTTGTAGGACTTGTAGAAGCCCTTAGCTTCAGTAAAGTTGTTTGTGGCTTGTTGCTTTGAACTTTGTCTCGATGTCAGGCCGAAGATGGTGAATTTCTCACAGGGTTTGGGTCATTCTGCTCCTCGATTTACATGACTTGCGGGAATTTCGACTGGGTCGTTGGGGTGGTCAGACAGCTTGCTCCTGGCGTTGCGATCTGTGTTAGCGGGCCTGCGGAGGTCCCTTGGGGCGGCGTGTCTTCCGTAAATACCTCTTGTTGGGGAGAGATTGCTTGGTCGTTTCGTTGGAATGGCCGATTTTTCCTCTAATGTCGTTTCTTGTTTGGGGTAGATTGCTCAGTCGTATCGTTGAAATGGTCGATTTGCTCCACCATCTTTGCTCTTTCTCGTTTCTATCTGGACAGGCTTATTACCTTCTTCGTTGTGTCATTCTTAGTTTTGGTAATCCTGTCGACTAGATATGTGATGAGGTCTGGTAGCCTCTCGTAGAAACCTGTCGACTAAAACTGTGGTGAGGTTTCCAGTCGACTTAAACTATGGTGTGGGTCCCTGTCAGCTCTCGCTATACTGTGTTGACCGAGAGGGACAGTCAGGATCGGGAGTTTTCCAGTACCTCTCTGCACCTTGTAAGACCTTTAAAAGTTCTCACAGAGTACAGGCAGTCGTGTTCGAGGCAGAGTGGAAAGCTTGGGGATGTCCATACACAAAAACGAAGACACAGTTGCACTAAGAAAGTTCCGTGAACAGATAAAAGTTGAGCTAGGAGCGAAAGATGGAGATAGAAGAGTTCTCACTGGTCTACATGGTGGATGAGGAGGACCTTGGTGACAACCGACGTGGGCTTCCGCTGATGGTGAACTGACTGTCAAGTGACTGTTAAGTGACTGTATTTTTGGCTAAAGACGGGGGGGCCTTTTATATATTTTCCGAGAAAGGGAGTGCTGCATTTCAACAGATGCGACAGGGGCGTGGATCGTCTGATGAAATTCTACTGGCGCCGTCCTGACAGTTTCCAATCTATCTTTAGACGTTGTTGTTTTGGAGGGTCCATCTATCTCGAATTTAGACGTTTTTGACTTCTATCTCTTTAGCTCAACTCTCAATCTATTACAGAGTTTTATTTATTTATCCTCAGTTTGTACAAAGTACATTACATATGATGATGTAAGGACACATGTCAATGATGCGTATAATCATTTAAAGATGAGTTTCTATTATACAACATGAAAATCTTGTTATATGTTATATATAATATGGGGTTGTTGGTTTAAATTACCATATACATATGTGAAAAAAAACAATAGAAAAAATAAAAAATAAAAAGGTCAGGTGTTAATAATAAAAATAAAAATGGCATATCTTGACCAGGAGCAGCTTGGCTAAATATCAGGGAACAGGCTAAATCAATGTTTAGTTGATTTCTGTTCCACCAGATTGCGCACTGCCTTCTGTAAAGCACATGCGCTCCTGGTCAGGATTCGCCATTTTTATTTTTATATATACATATGAAGAATAGTACAAAAGTGAATTTGCACTTGGATCAAGTGGATAAATTAAGAAAAAAAGGCATCTCTTGATCGTGTAACTGAAAGTTACTGATGGCTTGCGCCATCTATTGGAATAAATATCAATTAATCGTTGATTTTCAATTATTCTAGAATTGGCCAAATACCATTTCTTGGTTAATCAAGAAAAGCTAATCACGTACGCGTTTCGGGCTGTTGGCCCTCGCAGCGTGGTGCAAGCTGTACCTCAACGATCAAAATAAGCTGGTCTTTGGGGCATGTTGAAAACCCATGAAACAGATATTTAGGCCGAAGGGGCGTGAGAACGCCAATCAATGTGTAAAATAGTACAAAAAATAGTACTAGAATCCCTAAAGACCAACTTTTTTGGTCGTTGAGGTACAGCTTGCATCACGCTGATAATGCTTCTTTAATAATGTGTCACAATTCACGTCAAGGATGCAAGCTTCATTACGTTAGAAATAAATAAAAACTTGAATTCTGACCATAATCCAATCGGCGAAACGGAAAATTTCAGATATTTGGTTTCCCAAGTGTGAGGCTAGTGCTGCCATCTAGAATCCAATCTATGAACTATTTTAGAAATTGCCCACTACCTATTTTATTATTTAGAGATTTTCCAAATATCCTAATATATTCATATATATATATCTGTATGCGTTACATTTAAATAAATAAAAGTAAATCCATATATATATATATAAAATGAATATGAATTCAGTACGTTTACATATAACAAAATTTGGAAAATATCCAAATATGAAGCTTGATTTACATTAGGGAAAATAACTAATAAAAAGACGTAAATTAATTTTCCACCTCAATCTCAATAAAAGGTATATCATCATATTTTTATCCTTAAACAAAATTGTAAATATCATAAATGTTGATCAATGCTAGAGTTTATTTGGCATCACATCACTGTGTTGGCATTCATTTACACAAAGATAAAGTGTAAATTTAAGATTCATGTGATCCTTGGAGGGATAAAATGAAAGGATTTAAAAGCACAAATGTTTCTTTTATACATAAGACAAACTTCTACTGTCCTTACTGCGATGAAAAAATATATTGGGAGGGCTTGGCTCATCAGTGGTGAACCCTCCCAGCAGTTTCGCCAATTTAATCCACCAGACCGCTTCTCAGAGCTCTAATACTGTATTGGACGATTCTGCTTATATACGCAGCACTGAAGGATGGAATCTCAGAAATGGTTTTCAAGAAAACTATGGACTATGGAGTAGAAGTTTGTCTTATATATAAAAGAAACATACGTGCTTTTAAATCCTTTCATTTTATATGTATAGATGGCGCGTTATTGCTTTATATATAATGTTTGTTTTTTGGAATTTTAATTAAGTTTTCTCACCTGGTCACTCGGTATTGGAAATTAATTTTCTTTTTTTTTTGTAAAATTAATTTTTTGGCAGGGAGGGTTGTTAGGACACCTCGTGACCCTATTATGCCAAAATCACCCAGAACCCCACCTAACCTAACCATATCCCACCTTTGTCCATCTAAGCTACAAACCTCTGGTGATTGCGAGGTGTAGAGATGGAGCTTGAGGCCACCTTCGGCCTTGAACCCAAGCCAGTGTTCAAGATAGACTCAGATGCCCCTTCCCTGTAAGTCAAGCCACTGACCTATGGTGCTTGACTTGACTCCACCAGTATCAAGCCAGACTCCAGCATGTCTATGGGCAAGCCACAAGCCCATGTTGGGTGCTATAATCACCACCTTTATTCCTAATGATTCCTAATTGATTACTAATGAATAAATTTACGCCCGATGTAGAATTTTGAGAGAAAGTGAAATTTCTATGATATTTCGAATAAATTTACGCCCGATGTAGAATTTTAAGAGAAAGTGAAATTTCTATGATATTATAAAAAATATCATAGAAATTTCACTTTCTCTCAGAATTCTACATCGGGCGTAAATTTATTCATTAGTAATCAATTAGGAATCATTAGGAATGATATTTTTAGAAATATCATAGTGTTTATCACCGATGAGCCACGCCTTCCCTTTTTAAAACAGTTGTAGTAGTGAAAAATAGTACAAATGTGATATTGTACTGGGATAAGGTTCATAAATCGAGAAAAAAAAGGGCATCTCCTTATCGTGCAACTGAAAGTTGCTGTATAGAAAATATCTATTCCGATAGATGGCGCAAGCCTTTCAACTTTCAGTTGCACGATAAGGAGATAGATTTCTTTTCTGTTCTCAGTTGCAGTAGTATTGTTTAACACAAATATTCAAGATTATATAAAAGGGCGTACCTGGATCTGTAAAGAAAAAAAATTTTTTTTCTGAAATATTTCGAGAGATTGCTCCCTCTTTATCAATTGATTATATATTCAATATGATATTCAAATTGATAAAAATGTTTTTTTTTCTTTACAGATCCAGGTACGCCCTTTTATATAATCTTAAATAACGGATTGCCTTTTGACTCAGACAAATATTTAACTCAACACATTTTACCACAATATCGTTTACCCTATATACATATATGTGCATATATTCAATATACTACGTGTATAAATAAGGTACCTGATTCCTATATACGTTGATATGGGGCGGATCAATATACGCTCCTGAATTTGTTTCAATATGTAACCCATGATGTATCATATCCAAATAAGTAATTTTCGGAAAAGAGTAAAATTTCACGAGATAGAACATATTTGTATCGTCTCTTATTATTACTAAAAGGCGAAAATTACAAAATGAAACAACAACACACTTTTTGATAAAAAAAAAACATTGTATATGGGTCACGTGTATGCTCAACAATTACTTTTGTGTGGGAATCTGAGGTATGAACAATATATAATGGGAAACATTATAAACTCCACAATTTCTCTATTATTTCTTCATTTAAACACACGATGCGTCATCCCAGCTAGAGTAATATTAAACAGGAGCAATTCTAAACCTAAACCTATTTTACCAAAAATATAATTGAATGAAACTATTCTATATACAGTTACGAGCGTCATTCTTCATCTCTGTCACCGTTTGCTTTTTTTTTTGGAATGGCGCCCTCCTATTGGTTGATTACGGTCACGCCACCTTTGCCCCCCCCCCCCCCATCATGCCCCCTCCCCACTCGCCATTTCGTCTTTGTGACTATTGTGTTGGAGCGGGTCGCTCCCTAAATAAATGCATATATTAGATAATAACCAAATGGAATCCTTTCTTTCTTTTTCCCAGTAAGAGACGCCTACGGAAGCCAACAGTACATAGACAGATAAAGCACATAGGCTATAATTTTTAACTAACATATGCAATTATTTAAGGCGCCAATTTATAATTTTAACAAATAGTATTTGAATCAAAACATTCAATCGGGTAAAACACGGGCGTTGCCCGGGTCATTCGGCTAGTATATATATATAAGTAGAATCGTCTAATACAGTATTAAAGCTCTGAGAAGCGGTCTGGTGGATTAAATTGGCGAAACCGCTGGGAGGGTTCACCACTAATGAGCCAAGCCTTCCCAAAATATTTTTCCATCGCAGTAAGGACAGTAGAGGTTTGTATTGTGTATAAAAGAAACATTCGTGCTTTTAATTCCTTTATATATACAATATATATGCTATAACACTTTGATAAGTGGTTGGCGTTCAGCCAACTGAAATATTGGTAAAATAAATAATATTTTATCCAATATATGCCTTTTTAATTAATATATATATGGCGATTCATTGCTTTGTGAAAACTATATTTATTTCATAGAATTTAGTAATTTGCCGTCGATTGAGAAAAAGTGTTTTACGTGGTGAAGAGAAATGGCTAAAGTCCACTGACAGGAAAGTTATCCTGAGGTGATGTCTTTATCTCCTGGGAACATGGCATCTGGGCCCTCGACCTTAAATATCTCTATCACTGATAGTTCCCAAGGGTTGCCTCAAGTTCTCAGGTGAGATTATGGCGTCCACGGCTGTACTTGTGATCTAAACTAACGGGTAGAAATTTGAGAATATTTTATTGACACTCTTAGTCCAATGATACAAATATTAATGAGAATTACAAAAATTAATGAGAATTTATAATTTGGTGATAAAATATAAATCCTCAGTGAAATAGGCCTTGAAGGACTCTCTTTGGAGCTCCTGTTGAATGAGGTGGTGAGTAGCAGAGCTGGAGCTTTTGCGTTGTTCAAATTTTGGAAGACGGCTGAAGAGAAAAGGAGGCTATATACATAATCTAATTGATGTAAATAATTATATGTAAATAATCTTTGTCAGGATAAGAATGACGAATCCTGTATGAGACTTTGATTCCAGTAAAAGGCTTGTTGCTGCTGTTGTATATAGTCACAGTTTAGAAAATACTATACTATACCTACTACATATAGGTTTCTCTCGGTATTCTTAGTTCTCTTCTCTTACTCTGTAAACTGGCGAATCCTTTATAGGACGAGAGGTCCTCAATAAAGGCTTTTTGTTTTGTTTGTTTGATAAAATATAAAAGCTGTTGTCAGGAAGGGAGGCTCCTCCATCTTGTCCTCCCCCAGACAAGGACTCTCAGTTCAATGTTGAGATAGAACTAACTAACGGGTAGATCAGAGGAAACATAGGTTTATTTATATGAAAAATACACTTCGGCCAGTTAGAGGTTTTTATTTTTCTCAACGTTTCGACAAAAATATTTTGTCTTAGTCAGGAGAAGTAAATAAAATAAAATATTTGACAAGGCGTTATTTGCTTTATTTTTATTTACTTCTCCTGACGAAGGCAAAAGATTTTTGTCGAAACGTTAAGAAAAATAAAAAACTCTAACTGGCCGAAGTGTCTATTTTTGATAGAAATATGAATGCGGCCAGGCAGCCTCTATATTTACGATAGGTTTATTGTTCAAAACCAGATAAATCCAAGATTTGATCTTGTTATGTGTCTTGTTGTTGTTGTTGTTGCTTATTCCTCAAGTCGTTAAAACGATCTCCATTAGGTTCTATTGTCTCAACTTTTCTATTATAGTCCTGGGGTAGACATCATGGAGAAGTAAAGAGGGGTGCTGTTGGTCTGAGGACCTGGAAGTACCACTCAGTAGCATGTTGTATTTATAAACACTGGAAATATTAAATTTATGTATGAAATATGAATTGATCCATTCCAATGTGTAAAACTAAATGGCTAATATATTCCCATTCCTATTTATTATAATTCTTTATAATGGAAAAATTAGAAAATGTTTTTTTTTTTTTCAATTAGAATATTATTTTTAATATTGTATGTGTTACCTGACAAAGTATAACTTCACAAAAATAAACTATTATTGGAGATGATATACAAAGTAAATTAAATTTAATTGCCATCTATCGTTAAAATTTTACACAAATATATTTACTGGCAATGCGTTTCTATTAAATATCATCGAATATTATCTCCACAGACCTTACTGCAATGATATGAGTTATTGAATGAGAGGGCTTGGCTCATCAGTAGTGAACTCTCTCAGCGGTTTCGCCAAATTAATCTCTAGACCGCTCTACTATTGTATTGGATTGGTTTGGAGTATACCCTGTATTTTCTATGGAAGGCAGCTTAGGGGTGTTTAGTGAACTATGGACATAGGTTTATAGGTCTGTAGAGGTACATACATATAATTTCAAGGTATCGCATCGAGCAAAGCTCTTCCGCAAATAATGTTTTGAGCCAAGCCCTCTCATTCAATAACTCATATCATTGCAGTAAGGTCTGTAGAGATAATATTTAATGATATTTAAAAGAAACGCATTGCCAGTAAATTTATTTGTGTGATATACAAAGTATTGTGGTGATACCTTATGCCGATTTGTTCATTTATTTTAAAGAAGAAAATATCCGTAAATATGTAGATATGTAGACATCAACATTACCATAACCATGTAAGATTATAAACTCAGAAGGAGCTTTTTCTATAGAACATGTTTATTTTGCTAGATTTGGAACTACATCGTTCTACAACGGGGGTAAAGACAAGGTGTGATGTGTGCAATTATATAGACGTACATTGAAAACTTGTAAATTAACAAGTCAGTTACAAATTTGTATATATCTTGACTTTCAATGTACGTCTATATAATTGCACGCATCTCACCTTGTCTTTACGCCCGTTAAAGAAGGATGTCGTTCGAAATCTAGCGAAATAAACAGGTTCTATAGAAGAAGCTCCTTTTGAGTTTATAATCTTACAATATAGTTATGGTGATGTTGATGTCTACATAGAAATGTGTAAATATGTATAATTTTCACTAAATAAAATAAAGGTTATGCAAATATGAAAGTATATATGTGTGCGCGCTAGTGCTGTGAATTTGGTTCCAAACACCGTATTTCTATAGTATCATGTTGTATCCAGGTATGTTTTAATGACCCTCATTGATACAATAACTGCCATTTACTTGTATCAACAACTTGTACGGGACTAGAGATTGTATTCTTGCAGGTTGTCGCAATGAAGACTTCTCTGGTGACAGTCGCCGTGTTCGCTGTGCTCCTGGGCGTCTGCCGCTCTGGTACGTCTGCCTGATAATGTTTTGACCAATTAACACACTCATTTATATATATTTATATATATGTTGTATTAAAATATTATTTTCAAATACTCTGCTAAATCGACCGCCAGAGGTCACGCTTCCCCTAAAAAAACTCATTGTTGTTGTTTCCCGATGGCCGGCTCAAACTTTTGTACATTATGTAAATAAGTTTTAATTTTTTAATTCTTACGCCTTAAGCCAGGCCGTAATTTAATCAAATTATGTTTTTATGTATTCCTTTAGTTCAATTAAAGCAATTACTGATCAAGGCTATTTTTAGTATATACTTTCAAGATTTTAACCACGACTGCATTAACATAGCATAATCCTCAAGATGATCAAAAACCAAGCAGAAAATATTTTTATTTATAATATATATACACTCATGGACAACACTTGAACAAGTTGTACCTTTTACTATGTATATCGGGATTCAGACAATAACTCTGAAAGATATTTGATACAAAGTGAACTTTATTGAAGATAACTAAGTATGAACAACCTCTGTCTCCTCAAAAAAGCAGACGACTGGCGACATAAAGTCTTTTCACCTTCTTAAGTTTTGTTCATGAGTGTATAAGTAAGCTATTATTATGAATCATTTGTATCAATCCGTTCATAATGCTAATTATACAATTCGCACTATTCCATCAAAATTTTATAGTCACTCAATTTGTCACATCACACAAAAAATTCCAGAAATACTTACATAAAATAGGTCTATCAGAAACATCAAATTGTTCCTGCGGAGAAACTGAACAAACTGCTCTTCACCTTATCTACGACTATCCGAACTTAACAAAAGTGAGACATTGTTCTCTGATCTAAATGATTTAACTCTCTTACATCTAAAGGTAAAGACTCTTCTAGTAAGGTATATCAATTAAGGAGGATCAGAAGATGAGTTTCTTTTATTGAATGAATGTTACGAGCTTTCGGGCAAAAGCCCTTCGACAGGCAAAAATATAACTATACAAAGAAAGATAAATAACGATTTATATATAATATTACAATATAACTATACAACACATGAAGACATAGATATATTGGAATATATTACAACATATATATATGTTATATAAAAATACTATTTTATTTAAAATATATACCATAGATTCAAATATTGTTAAATCGACCGCCAGAGGTCACTCTTCCCCTATAAAAACTCGTTGTTGTTTAATCCCAATGGCCGGCTCAAAACTTTTGTACATTATGTAAATAATCTTTTGTTTTCCTTATTCTACTCGCCTTAAGCCAGACATTACTTTTATCAAATTATGTTCTTTCATATATTCCTCAGCTCAAATAAAGAAATCTCTGATCAAAATTATTTTATTATTCCCACGGCTGCATCACCATAGCATAATCTTAACAATTCCAAAATCAGCAGAAAATCTCATTTGTTTTTATAACATATATATATATCCCTTTGATAGGTAATAGCATTCAAATTTTGGCGCAGCAGATATAAATAAAAAATAAAGACCACGGAAATATGTTTCTATATTGAATATATGTCGTTAAGTTTTTTTTCTTCAAAATATATGGGTTTCTTGAGCTTCATCTAATAATGTTGTTTTTTTTTTACTTTTTCAGAAAGCTGGTTGAGACCTCGCAGTATCGGTATTTGGGAAACTGAGGCCCTCTGATCATTCTGTGGTTTGTTCACAGAGATTTTTGCTTATACTGATTTAATGAATAAAATATAAATTGTCATCGTGACTTGTTATGTATCTCTTACTTTTTAATGAGGATTATATATACATATTGGCTGCCGTTTAATTAAATATGTAAATAAACCGATGTCAGGGTAGATAGCTTTCGTAGTTTTTTTTTTTTTTTTTTTTGAGAGAAACAACCATCTTCGTCCACAATTTAATTTTGAAAATAAAAAGCGATTAAAAGGCCGAGCTTGACCAAAATATGAAACTATTTGGAAAAAATACACAAAAATATAATTTAAACTTAAGAAATATATGATAAATAATTATATTTTGATTTCAAAATAAAAGAAGTGATATTGGAATTTTGAAAAGTTTGTTCAAATGTGTTTACAAGTTCTTTACAAATGCTGTAAATTTGGCGCCTGGCAAAAACCCGATTTGAAAGAAATTAGACTTCCAAGAAATTTAAACGTGATGATAATTAATGAACGATCAACTGGATATTAATCAATAAGTCAGAATCTCCTTATGTGATTGTAATGTCACCCTATTGTACTAGAGTATAGCCTAGGGTTTTTTTTTTCTTCTATTTGTACTCGTTACATGGGATGTTCGATAAATATCACTAATATATTACGTTAAATATTGTGGAAACGGTGAGCGAATTTGAAAAAAAAAAAAGTTTATAAAACCCATTCCACTTTGGATATTCAATAGATCAAAAAGAATTTGAAAAAAGGAAAGAATGTACCATTCGGTTAACTAACATTTTACTAAATCCTTATCCTTATATCTATAAAAATGAAATCCAAAATCGATGTTTGTTATCGCGTTGCGCAAAATCTACAGAATCAATCATTATGAAATTTCGCATGAGGTAGCTGAAGATTTCGTTTAACATATAGGCTATTCAAAAAACTAAAAAGGTTAATGTGCTTTTTTTAAATAATAAAAAACAAAAAAGCGTTAGTTCCAGCCTTTTACCGCTTGGGCGCAGCACTGGTCGCGACGATAAATGAATTTGATTGGTTAATAATTAACACGTGGTTTGTTTACGCGATGAATGTTAGTTTGTTCACATGATGAATGTTTTTAAAAGGTAAGATTATCCAATCGCCGTGAAACTTTAGGAAGTTATTTACTATACTACTGGGAAGGTTTCTGGTTTGAATTTGGTTTGAAATAAATATTCTTTGGAATTTTATTTGCAAATTTTCTACTTTCACTCGCAAGCAGCGCCTCTAGCGGTACCTGGTGAAATTATATTTATAAATTGTAACAATGCTTAAAATGTGTTCCAAGTATCATAAATTTAATTTGAGAATTTAGTAATATAATATTCCAATGACGTAAAAAAACTTGGAATTTCAATATTAATATATATTTAAAGAAAATATTGTAACGTTTTTGTGTTAAATGTTAAAATGTAATGTTAAAAAATATTTTTACATTGTTATTTTATTTGTTGTTGTTTTATAATAGTGAAGATGCAAATTACATTGTTGCTGTTGTTTATTATCGTTTGTTTATATAAAAAACTTACATTGTATGTGATGATGATAACAAAAATGAATTTTTAAATTAATATATATAATTCATTGAGAAAAAAAAGAAATAATTAATTATCAAATTCACAAAAGTGACAATATCTTATTTATAATATAATAAGGGTTTTCAAAAAATTATGTGTTTCAAAATTATATTTAAACGCGTATAACAATTATTATATTTATATACGTTTATAAATCAATATATAGGTGGATTGGATGTTTTCTAGAATCGTTTTAACAAATGTTCGTTAGGCAAACTTTTACTCGGATAAAAACCGGGCGAAGCCGGGCACATTCGCTAAATACAGTTATTTACAAATCTTTGTTTGTGGCAAGATACTATTCCTTCAACTTCAAATTACCGAGTGGACCAATTAATACTGATTTTTTTTCAACTTATCGAGTATTTTTTCAAGGGACCGGAAAAATTTTCAAATTATCGAGAATATGACATATATAGATTCAGTAGGGATTGGATGTTTGCTAGAATCGTTTTAACAAATGTTTGTTAGGCAAACTTTTACTCGGGTAAAAATCAGGCGAAGCCGCGAACATATTTAAATGTTTGTCGGCTATGCACGCCCTCAATATGTAACTAATATCGCTGAAATTTGAAAAGGACAGAGTTAAATCTGGAAGAGTTTTTTGTCGCACTTTAACCAAGAAAAATTATAGTACCGAGCAACAATATGTTTTAAGTCAGAAATGATAATGACAATATTGCTGTATCATGCTTGATTGACATAAACAAAATTCTTTAGGGGAATATTCACTAAAGTAGTCCACGGGCGGAGCCAGATAATAATTTTTAGTAGGCAGGAACAAAATTCTAGAGCGAAACATTCACTCGAGCAAAAGGCACACGAAGCCAGGTCATCTCTACATATAAAATATCGTTTCTCGGCCTTTTGGCTAGGATCATGTAGTATATCTCTAGATATTTTCATTTATATATATCTTATTAAAATTCTATTCAGTAGAGAGAGTGGATATGTTTGCTCGAAAAATATATTTTCTATATTATATAAATATATAATGTAACGAATATTATTATCATTATTATCATAATATTCTGTGTGTTCCGGAATATTATTATCAATAATATTCGTTAGGCAAACTTTCACTCGGGTAAAACCCGGGCGAAGCCGGGTACACATTCGCTAGTTTCTATATATAAATCAATTTCATTGCTCTTGTATAAATAAACGTATTTGGGCAGAAAGTATATTTGGCCCAACCTTTCATCCACATTGATGACTTTCTTTAGTTCAAAATTGTGTTCAGACATTTTAATTTCTAAACACTTTTGCTCGCAGAATTTTGTTTAATGAATGGTATGATACAGAATATTTAAAATATAATGTTTATTATTCATTTTTCTATTATAATATTTATTTTTAGAAATATATATATTATGCTTGTGTGAAATGTGTGCCTCATTTGTGTGTGTACTTTAGCTGTAGCATGCGTTGATATAGCTCGTGTAAGAAGTGAAACCTGCTATATGTATCTCGGGCATTCAAATGGCAAAAGTTCGAACTTTGTCAAAGCCGGTCGCTGCTGAACGGAATATTGCGCCTTAATTCAAAATTTTCCAATTTATTATTCTTGGGGGTAAAAGGATAAACTATATCTGTATATCCGGTCGATATTCTTTTTAGCCAATCACCGTATTCAAAGAGTAATCTTGTCACATAGAAATATGAAAGACAAACATGAAATTAAAGTTCTGTCTTCTTATGGTCTGTAGGGACATCGTCTTCTTGAAGGTCTTGGCTTTGACACGGCGGTGGAATCCTGGCATCAGATGTGGAAAATATAGTCCACAGTGCCTATTGTCTGCTTGGCGACCTCCATCAAAATATCGGTTAAAAATATGAGAAAAAGCGAGCATGAAGATGACAAAGAAATTTATTTTGATCAAAACTTGTTATTAACCAAAAACAAGAAATACAATAAAGACATATTATGAGTATCAAAAAGTACCTATAATAATATTCTTTGAATTAGAAATATTATAAATATTATGCCAAAATGTTCAAAAATCGAATACGAATTTAACCTCTTTAATATTGAAACCTAATCCTTTACAATAATCATCACATGCCAGGATAAAGAGCAGTTCATGTCAATGTATGGAGGAATGTGTTTTACCTTGTTCTCAAGAATACCAGTGATATGGTTGTTACTGACAATATCCGGGGGTTTGAATTGAGGAAAGATAAGGCACAGAGTCACTCGAAAATACTTCCGTGCAATATTCGAATCCTGGTTCAAACAAAAATTGACCTCGCGTTGATTATAGAAATTAAGAAAATACCTGTGAATTTATCTTGGCATTTTTATTAATACCTCCTTTTTCAGAAATACATTTAGAATTTTTTTTAAAAAAGAGATTACACTTTTAATATACACTATTTCGAAACTATTATAGATTTATATAGATTTTATTATAAAATAAATGAAGCTTCCAGGATTAAGTCTCTTGTGCAACTTTTTATTTTCAAGTTTTCGGACTTGTCAGTCCTTCAACAGGATTATCACGTTAAAACTTAATAATAAATACAATTTTTATATACACATTATTATATACATATTTTATATTTGAATATAAAAACAAATGTAAAACGGGGAACAACTTCTTACAACATTTCAATAAAAGATTTACCCTTATAGAACTGATGTTGATGAAAGACAACCACTTGTAAAAATAACATTAGGAAATATAAAAGGTTTAATATACATTACGGCGTGAGGAGCCAACACTGGCGTAGCTTTTCGTGGGCCAGAGTGAGAGCGCGCACAGCCTGAAGTTAAAAAAAGACCACACGGATAGAAACATGGTTACCCCGGTTTGTGTGACACCCAGGAAAGTGGTTTTGACTAAGAGCAGGTTCCATAGAGCTGGTGAACTGGCGGCATAACGACCTAACTATACTTGACTTTCTGGATTCGGAAAAAGACCAGCTTATATGCTGATGCTGAGATAAGAGAGGAAGAATTTTGTATTTCTTTGTCGTCAAATCAAGGACTAACAACGGCCTGTATCATTACATCATCCATTAATTGCTTGGAAAAGTGTTGTTGACCTTCCCCTGGGTGGTTGCCCTTCACAAAGTTTTCTTTATTTGACGTCAATTTAAAAATGCATGCATTTTCCTTTGGTTCCATGTACAACATAATGCATATATATCTTGTAAAATGTGAAGCCGACACCGTCATGGGCTCGTAATCCAACATGAAGTCATGGAGTGGGAAGACACAGCCTGAAGACTAAACAAATCCACACACATTGAAGCATAGTTACCTCGATTTGGGGCGGCATCCGAGAAGGTGAGATGGGCTATGAGAAGGTCATGACCCCGGTCAATCGGGTAGAATAGTGACCTAACTACACCTGACTCTTGATTTTTCTCTTTCGTCTATTATTTTGTTTATGTTCCTGCCCCAGGGGCTAAGAAAACATGCCTAAATTCTAGTGGTGTAGTCAGAGAGGGCGACTCTGTTGTCCGTCCGCCTCCCATCGATGACTGACACGGCCGACATATTTACATCTAAGTTGCTTGGACAATGTTAACGACCTGTTCAGACCTTTACCGGAGTTCCGCCGTTCTTTTTAAATATTTCTCTATTATAAATTACATTTTATAATTTATATATACATTAAATATAATTATATCAATAAAATAAATAAATATAGAAATTATATAACCAATTTGACCTAATAAATAAATGAATAACTTGAAACTTCCAGAACAACTCTTATTCGCTCATTTCATAATATACAATTATATCAAATAAACATCAATTGAGTATATATTTAGCAAAATGAGCTTCAATCCTGCACTATAATGAAACAAATTGGCTTTTTCTCTGAAGAAATATTGAAGGCAGGAAGATTGCACAGGAATGTGTGCGCAGATGAAGGAGAAGATAGAGAAAAGAAAGCTCGCGCCCACGTCGAAGAACTGCTCGATGAAATCATCTTGGACCAGAGGGATAGGATTGATCCTGTTGTCATCGATGACAAATCCTACCGGACGGAATTCAAACTCTTATTTGGCACCTACGTGGCAGAGATCTTATTCCAGAAAACCAGAGTCTACGGCGCTTCCAAGATGAACATAAGAGGCGACGTGACGGTATTGGGCAAGGAAGGGTCCGAGATCATCACCACGATGCTCGGCTTCAATAAGGAAGGGCTGAACTCTCTGCAGTTCAAGACGGAGCTCCGAGTCCAGGTGAACGGCTATGGCCACACCTTCAGCATCGAGGGTACGGTGGGCACGGCCGTCGCCCAGCTGGCCATCGCCCGTGACGGGGACGGATACCGACTGGAGAGCCTCAATGTCGTCCAATTCAGCGAATTCACCATCAAGGACAGCACCTGGGATAAAATCATGTTCCTGAAGAACAAAATTCTTGGATTTGTTTTAAGCAAAGTTCCCATTGATTTCAAAAAGGGAACTGAAGTTAAGCTTAAAGAAGCTTTCGAGAACACCCTCTCCGAGTGGCTTCCTTCCTAAAATGTTTTCAAAAAAATAAAATAATTTCCTATTTATTTCCCTTCTTCGAATTATCTGCACCACATGATATACTCAGTGGGTTATAGTTACGATACTGCTCCAGAGTATTTCACGCTGGCTGATCAGAACTTTGAAACATTATCTGTATATAATAAACATATATACATTTCTACATATTAAAAATAAAGAAGCATATCCTGACCAAAAGCCTGCTCCACGCTGACGAGCGCCAACAGCGCGAAACGCGTTCGTGGATGGCTTTTCTTATTTTATAAAGAAATTGGGTGGCCAAATATCAGGGAACAGTTTAAATCAAAGTTTAGTTGATTTCTGTTCCACAAGACGTTGCTCTGCCATCTAAAAAGCACATGTGATTTTGGTCAGGATATGCCTTCTTTCTTTTTAATATCAACACCTGACCTTTTTATTTATTATTTTTATATTGTTTTTTCATATCTACATATGGGTATATACCTTTAAACAATGCAAATGTAGTTTGAAATGGCTTATCACCCAATAAAAGAACGAAACTCTAAAATAAATATTATTATATTTGAATATTCAAAATTCGCACAGAATATTATTGGTAATAATGTCCTAATGTATGCATATATGGTAACAGCTAACAATTTTGGGTCAGAATAACAGAATCAATTTCAATATCTGTAGACTCCACGGGAAGATGCTTGAATTATGGCAAAGAGTTTGTTTCCTGACAAAGTTCATGTTTGATGCTTAAAATTGACATGTTAGTCTAAGTGTGTTATGGTTAACAGGGGCATTCGGATAATAAGCTTCAATTTTGTATAACGTGATAGGCTTCTTATAAAACTTTATAAATATTCTTAAATTATCATTAAAATATACAAGTATTAGAGTCATCAACAATAAATTCTGTCATCGTTTGCTTTTGTGAATGGAATAAATACCCAAATATATCCATTTCTTATAAGCATCGGTGGTTCAGTGGTAGAATGCTCGCCTGCCACGCGGGCGGCCTGGGTTCGATTCCCGGCCGATGCATTTTTTTTTTACAATTTTTAAAACTAATTTATATTTAATAGGCTAATCCCTTAATAGAATGTTAAAAAATCAATAAGCTTGAGGGATGAGTATCTTTAGCAAATAAATTTATTTCAAGCTTTCGGGCTCGACCGCCCTTCGACAGGAAAATTACGCTACTGACGTTTTCGGATCTAATCCATATATATATACACACAAAGAAGCCGAAAATATACTACAGTTATGCAAAGAGCTTATTTACCTAGTGAATAAAACAATAAAACGGAAATTTAAGTATACATATATAGAGATTTTGCATGTCTACAATATGCACTGATATGGAATAAGACAAAGAATATGGCATATTTTGGAAACACAGGAGAGAATAACTATTGAATTTGCGGTCTCAGAGTTCATGGTACGGTGGGGGGTTTGGTGGCTGCAGGGAATAATACATTGTAAATTTCCGGTAAATCAATTTTTCTATTAAGGCTGTGGAATTTGCTTGACAGGAGGGATTCGATGACTAGTCTTTGATGTTTGCTGGATATATTGGAATAATGAATTTTGGGTGATGCAATGTTGAAGGAATGGCCAGTTTCGTTGATATGCTGAACTATTAAGGATCTATGGTCTCCGTTATCAATATTTCTTTTGTGCTCGTGAATTCTGACATTGACCTGTCTTCCAGTTTCACCCACGTAGATTCCTGGGCAATTTGAACATTCTATTGAGTAAATAACGTTACGTGTCGTACTGTGAGGTTCATTATAATTGAGTTTCATTATCTGGTTTCGGAGAAGGGATCCTGAGGTAGGTGCGCAGGTGAAGTAGGTTTTAATTCCGAATTTTAATAAGAATCTGGCTATGGTAGATGCTAAAGGTGAATATGGCATACTGCAAATTTATCTGTATACTGGAGGCTGTATCTTTTTAGTTGAGTCGTAAAAGTGTCGTAATATAAAGGACATTGGGTATGCACAGTTTTTGAGGTTAGCTATTATGTTTTGTGTTTCAAGGGTCTTGTACTTCTGGAGGGAGCAGTGGGTATGTATTCGTTTTGAAAGTGCAATGACTGTATTGATCTTGTGACTGATTGGGCAGAAGGACGAGTATTGAACGTAATTAGGGCGGAAAGATGGTTTATAATAAACGGTGGTGTGGAATTCATGCTGGTCGCGGTCGAAGGGCGGTCGAGCCCGAAAGCTTTAAATAAATATTTTTGCTAAAGATACTCATCCCTCAAGCTTATTGATTTTTTAACACTCATTTATATTATTATCTTATATATAAAAGTCAATGTCTGTTGTCTGTTTCGCGATAAACTCAAAAACTACTGAACCAATTGGTACCAAATTTTGCATGTCGCTTTTTATAAACCCGTATTGCTATTCTATGGCACTTCTACCATTTATTATTAATGTTATTTTAGTATGAAGGAAATTGCATTCGGGGAATTCTCGGGCGAAGCCGGGTCATTCGTCTAGTATTGATATAGAAACCATATATATTCACAATGTTTCTCTATTCATCAAAAAACAATCCCATGTATCAATATGGAGTGAAATATCAGACCTCCAGGGAAAAGTATATTTTCAAAATCTTTAATCTCCAGCTTTCAGACACGAACGCCCTTCTACAGCAGGAAACACGGTTTAATTGTGAAGTTACATTTCCCTGGAGGCCTGCTATATTTACTTATAAATGTTTCTAAAACCCAAAAAAAGGTAAAAATATCTTCATAAACTTTCCCAAAGATGGCTCTCCCAATTTTTTTTATAATTGTATGTGAATAATTTAGTAAGTTTCATAGTTAAAATATTTTATTCTAGAAAGTTTTAAAAATGATAGTTTGTAATGAAAATGGTACGCATAATCAATTTTTGATTCGTGAACTACTCGAATTCCACTGTGTGATAATGCTAAACCGTGTGATTCTATTCTGACCTTGCATCTACCATTTCCTGCCCACAGGAATTGCTCCTGTAAATTCTTATCTCACGTCGAAGCTGTATTAGACGGTCACTCGAGAAACTGACTAGCCCAGCTTTTCACTCAACATAGGCTCAGGTAGCTGCCTTAAAGAGCAACTATTCCATTTGATTTTGGTCGCAAACAACTAGGATGGATTTGAAACAGGACCACCCGCTTAAGATTTGAACAAGGTATTTAGAATATTTTAAAATGTTATGACCTCATTTGAATATCAATATATGAAAGCATTGTATTTATTTAAATGAAATATTGATAAAAATTTAAAGGAAATTATAATACATGGTAAAGGAATACTGGAACATATGAATGATCATGTCAAGAATTTCAAAAGTCCATTTAAATTTAGAATTCAACGGCGTATTTGGGATTTTTTTTAAACAGGTTATTATCTAATAGATGCTAGTATTCATTGTGACTTGATATTTAACTAGAATATTTCTGTTGAAGCCTTAGCAGCACACACACAGGTGTGTTTATAAGTCGGTATCTAAACAGTAATTCCTCATCATGGTTTGTAGAGAGAGAGATTGAAACTACTGTATTACAATGTCCATATAGAGTTATATAAGGTTAAATATAAAATTGAATAAATATGAATAAATGAGACTACATAATCTTCTTCTTCTTTCTTATCAACACTCTCAATCATTCATGACTGGGTGAAGTAGAATGTGTCTGCCTTTGTCATTAAGACTGGGAGCACTACTCAGTGGCAGGCTGACTTAGCTCCAAAAGAAATGGCCGCCTCTGACATGAGGAACAGTCGCCATGTGCAGCCGCTCCTAACATGGAGTACAAACGCTGCTCATCCTGTATACCTGGATTAGGAGCCCTTACAGGGTACTATCAGCCGGGCCAGCTGAACCCAGGTTTTTTAGTGAGTTTGTTACTGCTCCCCCTCCTCCTTTTTCATCCGGGCTTGGGACCGGCAAAGGCGGAGTTAGACTACATAATGAAATGTGTGAATAAAATAAATATAAATATATTAAAAAATTTATAAAAATATACATACATATATGGAAAGCCGTCATTGTTGGCGTCCACCTCGGGAAAGGCTCCTCCGCCGATGGACCGCCAAAGGTTTTTACCACAGAGTGGACAGGTCGATGTTTAGACTGGCCTTGCCCACCTCAAGATCAAGATGGTACTTTTAGATAGCAGAGAGAGATAAAATTTCTTTATTACATCGTTCATATAAGGGTATATAAGGCTAAATATAATATGAAAAATAGTTTAAAATTGAGATTATATATAATGATAAAGCGAGAGCGAGGAGTTATTTCAGTTATCAGTAACGTTAATTATTCGCTCTTTTGTCTGAAACTTTTTAGCAATATCTTTTCAGATTGTGAGAAATACTGTAGAGAGGAATATTTAGAGATGTTTATATATGAAGGCAAAAAAGTTAAGATATATTAGAGGACAAATTCTTTAAAACATCAGGGCGCTGAAAGCTATCACGAGAAGCAAAACATGATATTCATTATAAATGTGTGTTCAGATGAAGACAAAGCTAAACAAGCCCGCGACAAAGTACTTGACCTGCTCCTAGAAGTGGGTCTGGAGCAGATGGACTCCCTCGAGCCAATCGTTCTGGAAGACAAGTCCTACCGCGTGGAGTGGAAGGTGCCGGTCCTGGGCGCCTACATCGCAGAGATGCTGTTCCAGAACACCGAGATCTCTGGTGCGTCTGAGATGCGCATCCGGGGTGACGTGACCGTCGTGGGGAAGGGGGAAGACGAGATGCTCTCTAGTCTCATCGGGTTCCACAAGGAGAAGGAGCATTCCCTCAGATTCAAGACAGACTTGAGGGCCCAGATCAACGGGCGTGGCATGACCTTCAGCATCAAGGGCACCATATCCAGCGTGCTGGCTCAGTTGGTCATTGCGAAGGAGGGCGAAGGATATCGGCTCGAGACCTTTAAGATCATCGACTTCAAAGACATGCAGATTGAGGAGAGCATCTTCGACAAAATGATGTTCCTTAAGAAACATATTTTAGGTTTCATTTTAGATAAGGTTCCTCTTGAGATGAGAAGTGGAACAGAGAATAAGTTGAAGGAAGCTTTCAAGAAAACTCTTCCTGGGTGGGTTCCTTAAAGTATGGAATAAATTATTGTGTCGTGTGTGCTTGACTTTGATGTGCATTATTTTTTACATTACACAAGGAAACTAATAATTTGTATGTGTGATTATATTTAATTTTCTAAACTTTTATATAGAAAACTATATCACTTGTGGCTTTGTGTGTGCTATAGGTAAGATCTATGAAATTCTTATACACCATGTAAATGAAATTTGAAAATTATTTGAACTAAACGTTTATTAAATTGATTAAAATCATAGCATCTAGATTAGAGTTTAAATAATTTCTCTATCAGGCAATATCAAATCTATTCGACTTCACTCCCAGTGTGTTCACACCTCTCCCGTAAATACAGGAATCACACGAGCAGACATCCGATTATAGAGATATCGAATGTCATCAGGTGGACGGTGTTCCATGTCTGCTCTTCTCAGAAACTCTGATCTTGAATGGCCGCTGCAGACTGTAGATTTTTTTATATTGTTGCCCAACCACGACACACATGTTTGATTGGTCAAACATGTATCTAACAGGAGAACATGTTATATCCCACCCGCGGTATTGTAGGGGCCAGCGTTGTTATATTGGAAGGGACGCTACTTCTGTTTACCAATGGCAGTATAACATGTTCAACATCTCCATAAGCTTATGTCCATAGTTTTCTTGATTGCCATTTCTAAGATTCCACCCTTCAGTGTAGCATATAAAAGCAGAATGATCCAATACAGTATTAGGGCTCTGAAGAAGCGGTCTGGTAGATTAAATTGGCAAAACGCTGGGAAGGTTCACCACTGATGAGCAAAGCCCTCCCAATATTTTTTCATCGCTGTAAGGACAGTAGAACTTTGATTTAACACTGGCGTCTCAATGTTTTCATTTGTTATATATATATAGATGGTACGTTAATGCTTTGTATAAGTAGTTCAAGTATTTCAGAGTTTTTTTTTTTATGTGGGAAAATTGTTGTTTATTTGATTAGCGAACTGATCTCCTTCTCATTGGACGAATGTGGCCATGTTTGAATATAAAGAGGGTTGATGGGTAATGCGAGAGCTCTTCCAGGAGTTATTGTGTGGAGATACTCAACGTTATTACTGTTAAAACTAACCGCGTGTTTTTTTTTTACTTACGTACCTCCTTTCCATTTTTTTCGAGCGTACACATTTCTGAGTGTTAAGTTACTTTCACTTTAGGCTCTAGTACTTTTTACGAGTAACACGTACTATAACTTGTGTCATGTTTACCCTTCCATGCCGATGATGTTGATGCCTGTCTGAAACTCCGTCAACTAATGTCTTCTGCTACGGCATTCTCCGTACAATGTCTGTTGGATCATTTACTATGAGCCTCTATGTTGACCAGCATGTAAACCTTTCAACGTCGCTCCCGGGTGTGAGATCGCTCCAACAAGCTCATTCACATATTCAACACAAATATTTTTCAGTAAACTTCTTTTCGCTGTTTTCAGTAAGTCACTCCTGAACTTTAAACTCTAGCAGGTAGAGTTGGTCTTCTCTGTGGATATATCGGGCTTTCCTAGATACGAATAACCACCCTTCAAACTTAGGTTTACACAACTAACACACAAACACTTTATTTTTCACCCAACTATACATTTTGTATACAAGGCAATTACACATATGACCAGATAATCTTGGTCAAATATTATATAAAAATATATACAGAGTTATTAAAATAATAAAAAGACCTAACAAATACCATATATTTGCATAACTTGAAGTGTACGAGGTGTGTTCAAAATGTATCGCGACTTTTGTGTTTTTTCAAAAATTATTTATTTATTCAAGAATACCTATTTTGTCCCCTTCAAAGTAATCTCCATGAGAAATTATACACTTGTGCCAACGGGTTTTCCAATCTTCGAAGCACTTCAAAAAATCATTTTTAAAATATTTTTCAGCTCCTCCTTCGATGCCGTATTTATCTCGTCAAGCGTAGCGTAACGTCGTCCTTTCATGGGCCTCTTCAGTTTAGGGAACAAGAAAAAGTCACAGGGGGCCAGATCTGGGGAATACGGTGGCTGCGGCATCATTAGTGTGTTGTTTTTGGCCAAAAAGTCGCGCACAAGCAACGATGTGTGAGCAGGGGCGTTATCGTGGTGCAAAAGCCAATTTTTGTTCTTCCACAAATCCGGGCGTTTCTGGCGGATTGCTTCGCGCAAATTGCGCATAACTTGCAGGTAATATTCCTTATTGACCGTTATACCCTGTGGCAAGAACTCATGATGCACCACGCCCCTGCAATCGAAGAAAACTGTCAGCAAAACCTTCACATTCGACCGAACTTGGCGCGCTTTTTTCGGTCTTGGTTCGTGCGGCAGCTTCCATTGAGATGATTGAGCTTTGGTTTCCACGTCATAACCATAAACCCACGCTTCGTCAACAGTTATGACCCTCTGGAGCAAATTTGGGTCGTCGCGGACAGAGTGCAACATCTCATTAGCAATGTTCATGCGATGCTGTTTTTGGTCGCAATTGAGCAATTTTGGTACGAATTTCGCGGCGACCCGTCTCATGCCCAAATCATTGATAAAAATCGAATGGCACGAGCCAATCGATATGTTTAGGTCTTCAGCAACTTCTCTAACGGTGATTTGACGATTGGCCAATATCATTTTCTTTACTTCATTAATTTTTTCCTCTGTTGTTGAAGTGCTCGGGCGTCCGGCACGCTCTTCGTCGTTCACATCTTCTCGGCCTTCTGAGAACATTTTGTACCACCGATAAACGTTGCTTCGGTCCAAGGTAGCTTCTCCGTATGCCACAGTCAACATTCGGAATGCATCCGCGCACTTAATTTCGTTTTCACACAAAATTTGATGCTGGTTCTTTGATCCATTTTTTTTAATAGGAAAAAATAGAGGACGATCCAAAACACCTGCAAGCAAAGCAGCTGTCAACAATTAAGTGAACATTCAAAATGGCCGAGCTTGTCGGCATAAGTGAGAGACATAAGTACCAACATAAAGCCACAAAAAGATCGAAATTCGAATATACGTAACCAGCGAAAATTCAAAAGTCGCGATACTATTTGAACACTCCTCGTAGATCTATTCCGATAGATGGCGCAAGCCATTTAACTATCAGTTACACGATAAGGAGATAGATATTTTTCTTTTCTCAGTTGTAGTAGTATTGTCTAACACGTATAACAACACATTTCACCACGATATCGTTTACCCTATAAACATATATTTATGTATACATTCTGTATACTACGTGTATAGGTACCTGATTCCTATATCGATATAAAGTGGATTAATGCGCTCCTGAATATGTTCGAATATGTAACACAAGGCGCCGCGATAATGTATTATATTCAAATTGAATAGTTATTATCGGTAAAAAGTAAATTTTCACGTAATAAAACATATTTGTATCGCCATGTTGGATCGTTTTTGAAGACAACTCTCAGATTTATAAAATTAAACTTCAAACATTTTTAGATATAGAGAGAGAAACGAGTTAATTACCTCGTATTTAAAAGGCAACAAAAGAATCATCTAATTTACATACATCGTCCTAACCAGATTCATCTTATGCAAAAACAGACGACAAAGAAAAATAAACAAATTAATAATAGAGGGTAAGTTCCAAAAGGCGATTTTTAAAATATAAATCAACAACACATATTTTGATTTGAAAAAAACATTGTATATGGGTCACGTGTATGCTCAACAATTACTTAGTGTGTGAACCTGAGGTATATATCTTGGGAAACATTATAAACTATATTTCTTCATTTCAACACACAAAACGCCATATCCCAGCTAGAGTAATATTAAACAGGAGCAGTTCTAAACATATTATACAAAAATTAAAATTGAATGGAAACTATATATATAAGCAGAATCGTCCAATACATTATTAAAGCTCTGAGAAGCGGTCTGGTGGTTTAAATTGGCGAAACCGCTGGGAGGGTTCACCACTGATGAGCCAAGCCCTCCCAATATGTTTATTCATCGCAATAAGGACAGTAGAAGTTTGTATTATGTAAAAAAGAAACGTTCGTGCTTTTAAATCCTTTCATTATATATATATATATATATCCTTATATATCTATAAAAATGAAATGCGAAATCGATGTTTGTTATCGCTTTACGCAAAATCTACTGACTCAATCATTATGAAATTTCGCATATAGGTAGCTGAAGATTTCGTTTAACATATAGGCTATTCAAAAAACAAAAAAGGTTAATGTGCTTTTTTTTAATGTTTAACTGAAATGGATTAGTTCCCGCCTTTTGCCGCTTGGCGCCGCACTGGTCGCGACGATTAATGAATTTTACACCTATTTTGTTAGATTACACGCTGCATTTTTCAAAAGGTAATATTATATATATTTATTTAAACTCTTTGGAAAAAATATTGTTTAGAAATATTTTTCTAATTTAATTGATACAACATTTTTTTAGATAAGGTTTACTATTTGATTGTCATAAGGAATATTCATATTATACTATATATAATCATTTACGATTTAGAGCAGTGTATTCTATATTTTTTTCTTTTTCATATTTATTGCAAAAAATTATGTTTTTTTTCTGTATAGCTTACTACATATATTTTACTATATATGTTTGTTCCATGCAATAGGTTTATACTTATTATAATTACAATTATATTCTCACAATGAGTATCTTTTTTATTTAAAAACGCTAGCTTTCAAGCGTTATTCGCTCTTCAACGGGCTTACAAAAATATCGACTTAATCCCACCAGAATTATTTACAAAAACAAAAAACAAACGCGCGCCGCGTGGCTGAAAATTTTCAGTTATAAATATCCACGCGGCGTGCGTTTTTTTTTTTTTTTTATTTCTGGTGGAATTAAGTCGATATTTTTGTAAGCCCGTTGAAGAGCGAATAACGCTTGAAAGCTAGCGTTTTTAAATAAAAAAGATACTCATTGTGAGAATATAATTGTAATTATAATATTTTTTCACAATTTCATCATGAATAGGTTTATACTTATTAGCTTTTATATTGTAAGCAGCTTCTATGCATTTTTATAGTAACTGCTTTTTTTTTAGGGGTGGGCTCAATTTTTTGTTTTGCTGTCATTTGTATAGGTAGGATTTATATTTATCTGCTTCATATTATATAGCTGCTCATATTCTATATTTATATATTTTTTCATATTTATTGAAAATATTTGTTTTTGCTGTATAGCTTGCTACATATATTTTACTATTTATATTTGTTCTATGCAATAGGTTTATACTTATTAGCATTTATATTGTAATCAGCTTCTATGCATTTTTGTTAACTACTTTTTTTTAAGGGTAGGCTCAATTTTTTATTTTGCTGTCATTTGTTTAGGTAGGATTTATATTTATCTGCTTCATATTATATAGCTGCTCATATATATCTATATGGTATAAACATATTTTTTAATATATAGGTACAATTAACTTTAAGTAAAGAAATGTACAGTCAGCAATCTGACCAATAAGGGAGCCAGAATATGTTCTACTCATATTTATTGGGCAGTTTTTTTCAACCAAATAAGACTTTTCTTTAAGTCTTCTTCCATTGTTTTTTTTTGTTGTTGTTGTTGTTTTGCTGTCATTTGTTTAAGTAGGATTTATATTTATCTGCTTCATATTATATAGCTGCTCATATATATCTATATGGTACAAACATATTTTTTAATATATAGGTACAATTAACTTTAAGTAAAGAAATGTACAGTCAGCAATCTGACCAATGAGGGAGCCAGAATATGTTCTACTCATATTTATTGGGCAGTTTTTTTCAGCCTAATTATACTTTTTTTTTAAGTCTTCTTCCTTTTGATTTTTTTTATCAGTTGTTTTAATTTTTCATTTTTTTCCACTTCACTGAATTTTATGCATTTTTTACCCTCCTTTCAGATTATTTCTATGCATTTTTTTATTTAGGCCTTATTCATGAGTCGAGCTTATTTTAATACACTATTTTTTTATTTTTTCTTCATTCTCAGCCCTTGATGTTTTACATTTTTCGGTTATCCTTATTTTTATTTTTACTAATGCTTTATGTTTGTAGGTATGCCAAGCCATCGGAGAAGCAATCTTTCTCAGCGTTCCAATAGCTCTAGGGTTCAGCATGCTTACAGATTGCGCGAAACCAGAGCACAGAATATTCGAAGATTGCGTGAACAGTCAGCGCGTCAAGCCACTCTGCGGTCGTTAGAGACACCTGATCCCATCCATTCTCGCTTACAGGCGCATTCAGAGAGGTATTATTCTACTCGGAGGAATACTAGATCAAATATTTTTTCAGCAGCGTTTGGTCTTCTATGGAAAATGCAGGTTTTAATTATTCTGTTGCTGTTGAATACTTTAAGCACCCTTTAATTTCCCTTGGGATGATGGACACTACATGCAGGTTTTGTTGGGGCCTTAAGATGGAAAGATGAGTCTTCTGGAATGTGCTGTTCAAACGGGAAAGTCCGTTTGCCATTAATTGACCTACCTCCCGAACCACTTCGCAACCACATTTTCTATCCAAGGCCAGGTCTACCACAGAATAGGCTCACTTATGCCATCTGAGAACCAGCCAAGTATATTTCTTTAGATCTATTTTATGGGCAATGATGATGATGACGATGATGCTATTCAGACTGATCGAAGATGTCAGCAAATACAGGGAGTACGTCGTAATATTGTACAGGGTTTGCAGCGCATGTTGTACCAGCACAATCTACTGGTTCAACAGTTTAAAACTGCACTTGAAAATCTTCCCAGTGATGCATACAGCGTTGTTGTAAATGCTGAAATGACACCTCCTGGTCAACATCCTAGACGGTATAATGCTCCTACAGCTAATGAGGTTGTGGTTGTCTTAGCTGGTAATCAGTTTGGCTCACGTGACATTGTTTTACGTCAGCGAGATAATGTACTGCAACATGTTAGCGACACACATCGCTTTTATGATGCCCTTCAATATCCTTTAATTTTCTGGAAAAACCAAGAAGGATATTCTTTTCATATTCCTCAGATCGACCCAAACACTAGACAGCCTTTGTCAAGTAAGGTGTCTTCTATGGATTTTTATGGCTATTTTATTATGGTTCGCCGAAATAGCCCAAATTTCATTGTTCAATTTGGCCAGCTCTTTCATCAATTCCTGGTCGATATGTATGCTAAGGTAGAAAGGGAACGTTTGCGCTATATTACGCTGCACCAGAGAAACTTGCGTGCAGAGAGTTATATTCATTTGCGCGATGCCCTGTCAACTGATGCAAATATTAACTCTAATAGCTTGGGTCAAAGGATCATTTTACCATCAAGTTTTGTCAATAGTCCCAGATATTTGGCAGAATATACGCAGGATGCTTTTTGTTATGTTCGGAAATTTGGGCGTCCAGATCTTTTATTACTTTTACAAGTAACCCCTCTTGGGAAGAGATATCTGCAGCGTTGCTACCAGGACAAAAACAGCTGGATAGGCATGATATCACAGCTCGGGTTTTTCGGCAAAAATTAGTTAAATTTATTGGGGCTTTAACAAAAGGCCAATTGTATGGAGCAACAGTTGCGTGGATGTATTCTGTTGAATGGCAGAAAAGGGGACTTCCTCATGCGCACATATTAGTTTGGCTAGCAAATAAGCTCCGTCCCACTCAGATCGACACTGTTATATGTGCTGAGTTTCCAGATCCTATTCAAGACCCGCTATTGTATAACATTGTGGTTAAGAATATGATACATGGGCCTTGCGGTGAGTACAACCCTGTGTCCTCCTGTATGAAGAATAGTAGCTGTTCTAAAAAAAATCCGAAACAGTTTTTGCTGGAAACGCAGACTAATGAGAATGGTTATCCTTTATATAGGAGACGCGCACCTGAAGCAGGTGGCTTTACTGCAAAGGTTAAAATACGTGGACGCGAAGAGGTCACAATTGACAATCGTTGGGTGGTGCCTTATTCTCCATTGCTATTGTTGGCTTCCGTAGGCGTCTTTTACTTGGAAAAAGAAAGAGAGGATTCCATTTAATTATAAACTGAAACATGCATTTATTTAAAGAGCGACCCGCTCCAACACAATAGTTACAAAACAACAAGCGAGTGGGGGGAACAACAAAAACAAAGTGTGCAGCGTAGTCGTGGCGTGACGTCAGCGTATCCCCTTTTTTCTGGGGAGCTCGGCTTCCATATTCTGTTTATTATATTCCGTTTGTCTGCGGCTCTCTGGTCGGGATGGCGCCTACATTCGGCCATTCCTGGATTCCAATCGTCCTCGATTGAACTTTGCGTTGCACCTTGGTTGGTTCACCAGTCATTTTGGGTACATGCCTCATCACTACAATTTCTCCTACTTCGAATTGGAGTGTATGGCATTTCTTCTTATCGTAGTACGTCTTCATGATTTCTTGTTTATTCTCAATTTGGGTTCTCACACTCTCTTGAATTCTCTCCAGCTCGGTCCACGGGTCCATATCTTCGTCGGCTAATCTTCTAAGTATCCCGTCGTGGAATCGAGGGGAATAGCCGTGGAGTGTTTCGAACGGTGTTTTATTCGTCGTCTTGTTCACCGCGTTATTCAGGTCTCGCTCTACCTCCTTGATCTTCAGGTCCCAATCCTTCCGTCGCGGATCCTCGATACCGGTTACTATAGTGGACAATACTGTTCGGTTCACTCTTTCGACCATCCCGTTCCCTTGCGGATGTTTCGTAGAGTTCAGTGTATGATGTATTCCATTTCCTCGACAGAATTTTTCAAATTGCCTTGAGGTGAAACATGACCCTTTGTCGCTGATGATCTTGTCGGGTAGTCCGAAATCATTCACAAAACTTTTCATTACCTTCAGGACGTTCTGCGTCGATGTATTCCTCTCTTACAGAGCTTAATCGGACAAATCTTGTCAGATTATCGACAATCACTAAAAGTTCCTGGTTACCTCTTGTACCTCTCACGAAAGGGCCTACGTGGTCCATATGTACGATGGAAAACGGTCTCTTGCCTGGCTTAATGGGGTGTAAGAAGCCTTGTTGTTTTCCACCGGGAACTTTGTTAAATAAACACTCGACACACCTAGCAACATGGCGTCGAACGTACCTCTTCATTGAAGGAAACCAGTACAATTCCTTAATTTTGTTGACAGTCCTATCAACCGCAAAATGTCAAATTAGATCATAGAATTTAACGTCTTCCCAACGGTCCTGGCAGCTGGTGCGGTCTGGTTACCGATGCCGTACAGACTAGTCGAGTCTGGTTCGATGTCGACGTTGATCCTCCTTGCGACCGATTCTCTTAATAGGCAACTGCTGCTCCCGGTGTCTATCATTGCTTTCACGGTCTCCTTGTTGTCGATCTTGGCGTCCTTCAAATATACATCTGGCGGGGCAGTCTTCAGTCCTTCGACTTCCAGGTTGGCTACTTTAAGTCCTTCTTTGGGTCTTGTGCAATTTCTTTCTTTGTGCCCCGTTTGACCGCATCCTCGGCAGGTCAACGTAGCCTTGGGTACTGGGCAGTCTCTGGCAATGTGTCCAAACTGATTGCAGTTGAAGCACTTCGGTTCTCCCTTGTCGTTTCTGATTGCACGGTTGACCATTCTCCTCGAGGTGTTAGGATACTTTTCACTAATTTCGTTCCTTGCAGCCTCTCTACTCGAAACATTCGTTCCTTGTTCAGTCTCTTTAACTTCGCTTCGGTTGGGAAATCTCGCAGATTTCTGCTGAAACGACGGTGGTATGGTGTGTTTCGAATTCCAATGCGGAGGTCCCATCTCGGCGCGAACATTTTCGTACTCGTCCAGTTTATCCGCCAACACATCTGGGTTGTTTATCTTGGTCCAATCGTCAATGAGATGATTACGCAGCACATTTGGAACCTTTTTCTTTAGCTGGTTAGTGACGGACAAATCCTTTAGAGCGTCGAAATCTTCCACGTTCATTCCTTCGATTCATTCGTTGAAAAAACCTCGCAATTCGAAAGCGAAGTCTCTCCAGGAACCCTTCTGAGATTTATCGTGCTTCTCGAATTTTTGTCTAAACTGTTCGGGGCTCAACTTGTACCGTTTTAGGAGCAACCTTTTCACGAATCTATAATCGCCGCTTTGCTCTTCTGTCTCCCGAGCGATTAATTGCGTCATTTCGTTAGGTAGTAATCCTAGAAGACTGAATGCCCATTGCTCTTCATCCAACCCTAGTCGCTTTGCCTGTCGTTCGAAAAGAATTAGATAGAAACTCAAATCACTGTCCTTCGATTCGTACTTGGGCATCAGTTTACGTATCTCGCAATGTGCGTTATTACTGGTACCGCGAGACGGATCGTTGTTTCCATGCATAGTCTGGATGCGCAGCTTCTCAAGCTCGAATTCCACTACCATTTGTTCTTTTCGTTCCCGTTCTATTCGTTCTGCTTGATCTGTTTGTGCTGTTTGTTCCATTCGCTCCCGTTCTGCTCGTGCTGTTTGTTCCCGATCCTCGATCAGAGTCTCCAACAGTTGCTTTGCGAATTCTTCTTCGTAAGATTGACTATTAAGGATAAGGCGTTTTAAGTCGACGATCCTGCTCTCTGGCGGTACTACCTCGCCGAGTTCATACGCCAACTTGCTCAAATCGCATTTCTTTACTCTGGCGAAATAAGTCATATTTTTCAAAAAAGATATAGTATAACAAAACAAAAATAATTAAATAAAACTAGCTAAACCGGATACGTACTGTTTTGATTATTTCTCTAAACGGAATCAACTTTTCTTTAGTAATTTTTTGGGACAACACTTATACCGCGATACTTTGCGATAATACTTCTATTTGTTTCTTCAAGTTAGGTTATCAGCGTATTTACCGCAACTTTTTTTTTTTTTCAAATAAAAACTCAATTTACTTTAAAATAATCTCAAATAAATGGTAATACTTTAAAATACTTTCAAATAAATGGTGGTAAGGTTACGTCCATACCATTTGTGCTGCAGCTTCTTCTTTAGGTTAATCCAACTTGGCGTCGCGCATCCTTTGTTGCTACTTAATCACTCCAGCAATTCTTCTTTCTTCAGGGTTATCCCACTTCTGAAATTCTGTTGGCTTCCGTAGGCGTCTCTTACTGGGAAAAAGAAAGAGAGGATTCCATTTAATTATAAACTGAAACATGCATTTATTTAAAGAGCGACCCGCTCCAACACAATAGTCACAAAACAACAAGCGAGTGGGGGGAACAACAAAAACAAAGTGTGCAGCGTAGTCGTGGCGTGACGTCAGCGTATCCCCTTTTTTCTGGGGAGCTCGGCTTCCATATTCTGTTTATTATATTCCGTTTGTCTGCGGCTCTCTGGTCGGGATGGCGCCTACACTATCGAAGATTAATACAAAGCAATAACGCGCCATCTATACATATAAAATGAAAGGATTTAAAAGCACGAATGTTTCTTTTATACATAATTCAAACTTCTACTGCCCTTACTGCGATGAAAAAATATATTGGGAGGGCTTGGCTCATCAGTGGTGAACCCTCCCAGCGGTTTCGTAAATTTAATCCACCAGACCGCTTCTCAGAGCTCTAATACTGTATTGGACGATTCTGCTTATATACGCAGCTACGTATGAGTCAAGCCCTCCCAATATATTTTTTCATCGCAGTAAGGGCAGTAGAAGTTTGAATTATGTATAAAAGAAACATTCGTGCTTTTAAATCCTTTCATTTTATATGTATAGATGACGCGTTATTGCTTTGTATTAATTTATGCCTAACTGGCCTTGTCTTTATTGTTTGCGGAAGAGCATTGCTCGATGCAAATATTTGAATGTAATTCTACTGTCCTATAAGCTTATGTCTATAGTTTTCTTGAAAACCATTTCTGAGATTCCATCCTTCAGTGCTGCGTATATAAGCAGAATCGTCCAATACAGTATTAGAGCTCTGAGAAGCGGTCTGGTGGATTAAATTGGCGAAACCGCTGGGAGGGTTCACCACTGATGAGCCAAGCCCTCCCAATTAATTTTTTTCATCGCAGTAAGGGCAGTAGAAGTATGAATTATGTATAAAAGAAACATTCGTGCTTTTAAATCCTTTCATTTTATACTAACGAAGATGTTTTGTGCGCATATCAATGTTGAGAACTGTAGTTCTGTTAAGGCAATAAAATATATTTGCAAATATATTAATAAGGGCAGTGATCAAGCTATTATTAATTTACGCAGAGAAGGTAAAGGTCCTGACCCTCAAAATGAGGTGCGAATGTATCAGTGTGCCAGATACATAAGCAGCAATGAAGCTGTTTGGCGTCTTCTCAGCTTCCCTTTACACCAACGCCATCCAGCTGTTATCCATTTAGCTGTGCATCTTGAGAATGGAGAACGGATATATTTCAATCAAAACACTCTTGCCCATCGAATGCGTAATCCACTAAGGACAACCCTGACTGCATTTTTTTTCATTGTGCCAAACTGATTCCTTTGCTAGGACCCTGCTCTATCCAGATGTTCCCCAATACTACACTTGGATTTCTTCTGCCCACGAATGGAGAAGGCGAGTTCAAGGCAAGCTGGTTGAAGGATGGCCTGGAGTGGAAAGATCAGACACTATTGGACGGGTTTACGCTGTGCATGTCATTAACTTTGAATGCTTTTGTTTAGGTATGTTACTACATAACATCAAGGGACCGCCTTCCTTCGCATATTTGAAGATTGTTAATGGCAGTCAATACGAAACATTTAGATAAACATGCCTAGCTCTTGGATTATTGGAGAATGATAACCATTGGGTTGTCACAATAGATGAGGCCGTTCTTTGTCAGGCTCCTACAAGAGTAAGGCAATTGTTTGCCATATTAATTTCTACGTGCACAATTTCGAACCCTCAGCAGTTATGGATTACCTATAGAGATGAGATGGCAAGTGATATTCTTCATCGTTATCAGCTTCTAGATTCCTCCATCAGGTATAATGATCTGATATATAATGAAACATTGTGTAACATTGAGGATCGTGTCGTATCTATATGTGGGAAGAAACTGCAGGAATTAGGCTTAGGAGCACCCAGGATAAATGTGGTTACCAATTCTGACATTTTGAGAGAACTTGCGTATGATACGGCAGAACTTGAAGACAATGTTGCATCCATGATGCCCAAACTCTTGCCAGAACAAAGAAGAGTTTTTGATGCTGTTTTAGCAAGAATTAATTTGTTACAACCCATAATTATATTTTAGATGCGCCGGAGAGAACAGGTAAAACATTTCTTTTGAATCTTCTATTAGCAATGGTTAGGAAGACACTTCTGCTAGTTAGAGCTTTTTATTTTTCTCAACGTTTCGACAAAAATCTTTGTCTTCGTCAGGAGAAGTAAATAAAATAAAACATTTGTCAAGGCGTTATTTGCCTTATTAATTTACGTATCTCGCAATGTGCCAGTATTATGTATAAAAGAAACATTCCTGCTTTTAAATCCTTTCATTTTATATGTATAGATGGCGCGTTATTGCTTTATGTTAAATATGCTAATTTGTTCATTTAATTTTCTTTTGAAGAAGAAAATATCCGTAAAATATAGATATGTAGACATCAACATTACCATAACTATGTAAGATTATAAACTCAGAAGGAGCTTTTTCTATAGAACATGTTTATTTTGCTAGCTTTGGAACGACATTGTTCTTTAACGGACGTAAAGACAAGGTGTGATGTGTGCAATTATATAGACGTACATTGAGAGCTTGTAAATTTACAAGTCAGTTACAAATTTGTATATATCTTGGTTCTCAATGTATGTCTATATAATAGCACGCATCTCACCTTGTCTTTACGCCCGTTGAAGAACGATGGCGTTCGAAATCTAGCGAAATAAACATGTTCTATAGAAGAATCTCATTTTGAGCTTATAATCTTACAACATGTAAATATGTATAATTTTCATTAAAGAAAATAAAGGTTATGCAAATATGAAATTAAATATGTGTGTGCGCTGGTGTAGCCAATCTGGTTACAAAAACAGTATTTCAATAGTCCAGTTGTATCCAGGTATGTTTTAATGACCCTCATTGATACAATAACTGCCATTTACTTGTATCAACAACTTGTACGGGACTATATATTGTATTCTTGCAGGTTGTCGCAATGAAAACTTCTCTGGTGACAGTGGCCGTGTTCGCTGTGCTCCTGGGAGTCTGCCGCTCTGGTACGTCTGCCTGATAACGCAATGTTAACCAATCAACACACTCATTTATATATACACTTATTGACAAAAATTAAGGAAGTTTCACCTTTTACCATGTATATCGGGATTCAGACAATAACTCTGAAAGATACACTCATTGACAAAAATTAAGGAAGTTTCACCTTTTACCATGTATATCGGGATTCAGACAATAACTCTGAAAGATACACTCATTGACAAAAATTAAGGAAGTTTTACCTTTTACCATGTATATCGGGATTCAGACAATAACTCTGAAAGATACACTCATTGACAAAAATTAAGGAAGTTGCACCTTTTAGCATGTATATCGGAATTCAGACAATAACTCTGAAAGATATTACAGTGACCTTTATTGAAGACACACGAGATAACCAAGTGTGAACAACCTCATGTCTCCTCCAAAAAAGCAGACAACTGGCGAAATAAAAGACTTTTCACCTTCTTAAGTTTTGTCCATGAGTGTACAAGTAATCTATTATGACTCATTGGAATCAATCCATTCATAATGCTAATTATACAATTCGAAATATTTTTCCAAACGGAATTCCTACACAGTTCCATCCAAATTTTATAGTCACTCAATTTGTCATATCACACGGCCATAAATGCCTACATAAAAGAGGTCTATCAGAAACACCAAATTGTTCCTGCGGAGAAACTGAACAAACTTCACATTATCTATGACTGTCCGAACTTTACAGAAGTGAGACATCGTTTGTTCCCTGATCTAAATCATTAACTCTCTTACATCTGCCACTTTGTCTATATAAATTTTATGAACTCTGTCGAATAATGCATGTAAATTTGTAAATATTTGATTCCAAGTTCTAAATTGTTTGTTGTTCCGCTTGTTTCCTCTGTAATAGGCGCGAATATTTCAATATCGCGCCTGGTTAATTAATAAAATAAAATAAAATGAAAAAAAAGAGTATACAAGTATATTCTAGCATACTTGTATATTGTAGTTATCGTAGACGTAGACGAATGAGTTACACGCCGTTACTCTAACTCGAAAGCCCCATATATATATATAATAATTAAAAATCAACGAGAATAGTTGATATTTATTCCGATAGATGGCGCCAGCCATCAGCAACTTTCAGTTGCACGATAAGGAGATGCCTTTTTCTTAATATATATATATATAGACTAGTATCAAGAAATTGAGTTGGCCAAATATCAGGGAACAGGTTAAATCAATGAATAGTTGATTTCTGTTCCACCAGATGGCATTCTGCCTTCTGAAAAGCACATGTGTTCCTGGTCAAGATATGCCTTCATTATTTTTAATATATATACATAGTAAAAAGGCATATATTGGATTTAATAAAATATTTATTTTGCCAATATTTCGGCTGGCTAAACGCCAACCTTTATCGAGGCATTACATCTTTGTATACACAAACCAAAGAGTTTGTGTATAAAAAGATGTAATGCCTCGATAAAGGTTGGCGTTCAGCCAGCCGAAATATTGGCAAAATAAACATTTTTTTAAATCCAATATATGCCTTTTTATTATCTAATTAATTAAATATGGATTGCTCTATTTTCATAAAATATATACATAGTGTGATCAATAATTTCCAGGAATGCTAAATATTTTAAAAAATACAAAAGAATAATAAAATTTTATTTGAAATTTCTCAGAATAATCACCGTCACTATCTATACACTTGTTCCATCTTTTTTCCCAGATATCAAAACACCTCTGAAAATCCTCATCTTTCAGGCTTTTTTAAATATTCTTCGTATTCTCCTTTAAATCAGGTATTGAGTCAAATCGACGTCCATTTAAGACTTTTTTTTATTTTAGGATAAAGTAAAAAGTCGTTTAGAGCAAGTTCGGAATAATAAGGGGGCTGAGGTAGTAAAGCAATTCCGTGCTTAGCCAAATAGAGTTGTTCAGTGACGGCCGAATGTGGCCGTGCGTTTTTATGATGCAAGAGCCAATTTTTCTGATGCCATTTTTCGGGTCGTTTATGACGCACAGCCTCCCTTAAACGTTTCAATACATCAATATACTAATGTTGATTAACGGTCTGACTCTCGGGCACGAATTCATAGTGTACTAATCTCTTTACATTAAAGAAAGTGATAGGAAGACACTTAAGCTTCGATTCGATCATCCTTGCTTTCTTGAATCTTGGTTATCAAGCTCTAGCCACTGGCTTGATTGCCTCTTAATCTCGGGATCATATCCGTACACCCATGTTTCATCTCCCGTGATAACATTTTTGAGCCAATGGGGATCAGAATTAAACATTTCGACCATGTTTTTGCACGTTTCTTTGCGATGCTCTTTCTGCTCATTCGTTAAGAGATGTGGGAAGAATTTAGCCGGGGATCGTTTAAGATGCAGATCTTTCTTTATTATGGTTTGGCATGTTTCAAATGAGATATCCAAGTCTTCTGATAGCTCTCTGATAGTTATTCTAAGGTTTTCTTTGGTCGATGACTAGATTTTGAGTGCATTTTCGGGGTTTCTTATCGATAAAGGTCTGCCAGTGTGTAGATCATCCTTGACGCTTGTTCGACCAGCTTTAAATCGTGCAAACCAGTCAAATGTTCTCGATTGTGATAGGGCATCTTCTTTAAAATCCTGCTTCAACATTTGATATGATTCGAAAGCTGTTTTCCCTAATTTAAAGCAAAACTCTATGCAGACTCGCAGTTTTTCGATACAGTCCATACTGAACTTAGAAAATGTTCTGATATACTCGAGCCTTTTAATTCGAAAAAAAAAAAAACGTGAGCGCGTACGTCTGTGTGATCTATTTTTTTCTACATGTTGATAAGTTTTATCTATGAGGTCCTTATAAAATTATTTCATTATTTTGAATATTTTACGTGATCCAGTATCATTCCTGGAAATTATTGATTACACGTTGTATATATATATATTTACTTCTAAATTAATTTCTACATTCAGTGAAGCTCCGAGCTGTCCTGTAGAGATGTCATTGAGAGCTCACGGTGGATTTCAAATAAATAGTTTCTAATAATGTTTTTGATATAATTTTACACTCTCTATCTGATAAAATAATTGTGTGAAATATTTCGAAGGCCTAATTGGTCTTTCTCAACGGTTCATTGCTAGCTACTTATTTGCACAAGTGGGGAGTCGAACTTAAACAGCAGATGTTTTAATTAACAATATATTTATAGATTGATTTTAATATTTGAAACTCTTTTGGGTTAGAAATTTTGTCGGGAGTATATTGAGATATATTGGTATAGAGGTGAGACCTTATATATATATCCCTTTGATAGGTAATAGAATTCAAATTTTGGGCGCAGCAGCTATAGATAAAAAAATAAAGATACCATTAAAATATGTTTCTATATTAAATATCAACATATATAGTCACGACCGTCTTTCCTCATCGCTGTCACGGATGCGCGCGCATCATCATTATGATCATTATCATTATCTAATGATAATAATAATAATAATTATTATTATTATATTATTATTATTATCCCTATATATAGTCACGACCGTCTTTCCTCATCGGCCTCAGTCACGGATGCGCGCGCATCATCATTATGATCATTATCATTATCTAATGATAATAATAATAATAATTATTATTATATTATTATTATTATTATTATCAACATATATAGTCACGACCGTCTTTCCACCGTCATGTCACGGATGCGCGCGCATCATCATTATGATCATTATCATTATCTAATGATAATAATTATTATTATTATTATTATACTTATCTACTTATATAATTGCCTTATTCTGTCTGTGTGAAGTTCACTGTGTGAAGTTCACGGATAGATTTTGGTCAGAATGGATAAAATAAAAAAAGTGTCAAGGGATGGGAATCGAACCCACGACCTTCCGCTTACCGGGCAGATGCAATGACCACTAGGCTACCCTGGACATATTTTTCCGTTCATAAAGTTAATATATGATGCCAATATATATAATAATTGTATAAATGAATGCAAGACAAAATCACCGCGAATGTTTCTTTTTTTTTTAAGGCAATTTCTTTTTAAGGCAATTATCGTTTTGCACAATTACTTAATCTTTTAAAATAAATAACAATACTTAAATGAAAATATGTTTCTTTAAATAAAATAAAATAAACTTTTAAATCAGTAACCTTTTTTTATGAGAACCTTTAAATATATATAAGTACCTTATAATTGTAACGAATAGTATTTTAATTGAAACATTTTAAAAACACACAGTTTGGAACGGGACGTTTCACAAGAGTGACATCCATGGCGCCAATTTATAATTGTAACGAATAGTATTTGAATTAAAACGTTTTTAAAATATATACGCACTCGGGTAAAACCCGGGCGTTGCCCGGGCCATTCGTCTAGTCAACATATATAGTCACGACCGTCTTTCCTCATAGCTGTCACGGATGCGCGCGCATCATCATTATGATCATTATCATTATCTAATGATAATAATAATAATAATAATAATTATTATTATTATTATTATTATTAATATATATAGTCATGACCGTCTTTCCTCAATTCCTCAATTCCTCATCGGCCGCTGTCACGGATGCGCGGGCACAGGGAGGTCACGTGCTCGCCGGCAGCCAACGGGCGCGCGCCGCCGGCATTACTTCATAGATTATAAACACAAGGTAATAAGGCCAAATAAAAAAATAGTGTGTGATAAGGCACAATTTGGATTATCTACTTATATAATTGCCTTATTCTGTCTGTGTGAAGTTCACTGTGTGAAGTTCACGGATAGATTTTGATCAAAATGGATAAAATAAAAAAAGTGTCAAGAGATGGGAATCGAACCCACGACCTTCCGCTTACCGGGCAGATGCCATGACCACTAGGCTACCCTGGACATATTTTTCCGTTCACATTTTTATTTTTATTTTTTCAAGACACACACAGTTTGGGGCGGGACGTTTCACAAAAGAGACATCCACGGCGCCAATTTATAATTGTAACGAATAGTATTTTAATTAAAACATTTTTAAAATATATACGCACTCGGGTAAAACCCGGGCGTTGCCCGGGCCATTCGTCTAGTTAATATATATAGTCGCGACCGTCTTTCCTCATCGGCCTCAGTCACGGATGCACGCGCACAGGGAGGTCACGTGCTCGCCGGCAGCCAACGGGCGCGCGCCGCCGGCATTACGTCATAGATTATAAACACAAGGTAATAAGGCCAAATAAAAAAAATAGTGTGTGATAAGGCACAATTTGGATTATCTACTTATATAATTGCCTTATTCTGTCTGTGTGAAGTTCACGGATAGATTTTGGTCAGAATGGATAAAATAAAAAAAGTGTCAAGGGATGGGAATCGAACCCATGACTTTCCGCTTACCGGGCAGATGCCATGACCACTAGGCTACCCTGGACATATTTTTCCGTTCACATTTTTATTTTTATATTTTCAAGACACACACAGTTTGGGGCGGGACGTTTCACAAAAGAGACATCCACGGCGCCAATTTATAATTGTAACGAATAGTATTTTAATTGAAACATTTTTAAAATATATACGCACTCGGGTAAAACCCGGGCGTTGCCCGGGCCATTCTACTAGTATATATATATATGGCGCTCTGCAATCTAAAAAGCACATGTACTCCTGGTCAGGATATGCTTTCTTTATTTTTAATATCAACACCTAGCCTTTTTATTTTTGATTTTTTTTGTTTTTCATGTGTTAAGCGTATTTACGCAAGTGTGGCCTTAAATACCCATTTCTTGGTTCTCAAGAAGCCTCTGGGATCAAAAATATTTTTGGTCACAATGGTACAACCTGCTCCACGCTGAGGAGCGCTAACAGCGCGAAACGCGTTTTTGGATGGCTTTTCTTGATTTATCAAGAAATTGGGTTGGCAAAATATCAGGGAACAGGGGGAACAGGTTAAATCAACGTTTAGTTGATTTCTGTTCCGCTAGATGGCGCTCTGCCATCTAAAAAGCACATGTGCTCCTGGTCAGGATATGCCTTTTTATTTTTAATATCAACACCTGATCCACTTATTATTATTTTTTCCATATATATATATGTGACAATATAGTGGTAAATGTGGTGAGGAGAGAAATAATCACACGACGAGTTGGAAGAGGAATCTGGAAGCCATCCGAGAGAGAAAGAGGTAGCGAGAGCGCTGTCCGCTGAACGACTGTTTTCCCTGTGTACCCAACCGGGGGGCTAACCAGAATAGTCGCCAGGTGGTGACGGGCGGCCCCCTCAGGAATGTGGCCAAAAATGGTCGTAAGTTAGTTGTCTAAAGTGTCTCGCTTTAGCTGCCCATCTCTCTCTCGTTGGCTGTTGGTTTGTTTTATTAATCCTGGAAGAGCATATATTATGACATATGGCCCCCGTTGAAGAAGGCCGAACATGGTTTAAGTATATTTAAAGCTGGAGAAGCCAGGAATAGAGAAAATAATTTTACAGTTAAAATTAGTTAAGGTAATGGTGACATAGTTTTATGTAAATAAAATATTGTATTTATTTTTTTTTTTATTTATTTATTGTTACAAGAGCACGAAGTCCAAAGGACTATTGTGCTGTGCTAGTATTATTTATATATGATTAATTATTTACACGATGGATTAGTATTGTTTTGTAAATTATTGTACAAATAGTTCTAAACTTAACAAAGTTCTCATAAGATAGAGTATATACACAAAGAGAATTTGGTAATGTTTCAAAGTATCTACATACAATTTGATTAGTCAGAGGGCAAGATAAAAGAAGATGTTCTGGTGATTCAAAATCTAAGCGGCATTCACATGTTGGATCATGGATAGCATTCAGTTTGAACAGGAAACTTAAGAAGGGTCCTTTGCCAGTTAAGAATAAAGTAGTGAATTTATCCGAAGAAATGAAATTTGGGACAGCAATTGGAAAGAATTTCTTGAACAGTTCATTAGATTGAGAAAGATAAAACTTAAATTTTAGATCCAGATATAGTTTGTTTAATTCTTTTTGAAGGGGTTTTTTGAGTGTTCGATCTGTGAGAGAATTTGTCATATTATACTTTGTTTGTAATAATTCAAGATAATCGGACAGTAAAGGGGTTTTCGCTAGTATATGTGTGATGTAAGAAGATGAAGTCCTATAAGCATGAATGCATCTAATAAGAATTTGATATTGTATAGAATTCAACTTGGATCTTTTTGCTGCAGTGATAAAAGGAAACCAAATATTTGATGCATAGCTTATTGTAGAGCGTATCATAGCTTTATATAGGATCAATCTACGCCGAGTATCAATGCCCCAAGTACGTGCACATAATGAGAATAATATATTCTTAAGTTTCGTAGCTTTCATAATTATATTGTCAACATGTGTTCCAAAATTAATCTTATTCCTTTGTCTATGATTTTTAAAAATAACTCCCAAAATTTTAACAGTTTCTGATGGTTGAATTATTTTTCCATCAAAATTAATGGGCAATTTTTCATAGTTATGTAGATAGAGTATACCAGTTTTGTTTGGACTTAGTGAAAGTTTTACCTTTTCACACCATGCTTTGATTTTTACTAAACATTTGGTAATATTATACTGAAGATCATAGATGTTTGAACTCCATACCACAAATGTCACATCGTCCGCGAAAGCAATTACTCTAGCAAAACTTTCGTTAAAAGATAAGTTGAAATCATTAAGTAATATATTCCAAAGAATAGGAGAAATAATACCACCCTGGGGACATCCCTTATTTATCTTTTTTATACACTTTACATTAGTATATTTAAACTCTACACTCCGGTCTTCAAAGTAAGAATTAATTATTTTTATAAGTACCGCTGGAAAATTTGCCTTGTCCAATTGTTGGAGAATTGCCGGATGCCATGCGTTGTCGAAAGCTCCGCTGATGTCCACTGTTACTATTGCCGTATTTTCTGTTTCTATTTTCAGAAGACTTAATTTAGTTATTTCTTGTAAAGCAGAGATTGTTGATTTTTCTTGTGTAAATCCATGTTGAGCAGGATGCATAACATTATTACTATTAATATGATTTAAAAGTTCAATATGAATTAGATTTTCAAAAATTTTACCTAAATTAGAAGGCAAGCTTATAGGGCGGTAGGCTTTCGGATCTTTATAATTTTCTTTATTAGGTTTTTTTATAATCATTACTGCTGACTTTCTCCAGGCCTCCGGATAATAATTAAGTCCCATACAAGCATTGAACAATTTTGTTAACACAGGAGATATATGATGAACTGCCGTTTTGATCATCTGATTGCTTATATGATCTATTCCTGGAGCCTTGCCATTTTTAAGTTTTTTAATTATTGAACAGATTTGAATATTATCAAAATAAATGATTTTATCATTAGAAAAAGTATAACTCTTGTCTCTGATTAATTTATGATAGTTTGTGTCAGAAGATTGACAGTCATTCGGAAATAGAGAAGATAAAAGATTTTTCATTTCTGATTCGAGCACATCTTGAGATACATCTAGAATTGGTAAATCAAAAGACCTAGGAGAAATTTTTTGTTTAAAAGTTTTGTAAGTATTACCAAAAGGAGATGTATTTTCAACTTCCTCCAGGAATACCCTCCAGCTTACATTTCTTGTTTTTTCAATAATATTCATATACTTATTTCGTATTTCTTTATACATTTTTTCATCAACTAGCTGTCTATTAGACCGTTTACCCCGATAATATAGATTTCGAACATATTTAAAATGATTTTTAAAAAGTTCCAGTTCATCCGTCCACCAATTAAATGGATTATTATTTAAATATTTTGGTTTTAATCGTAGAGATGCATATGCAGCTTCAATTAATATGTCAGTTATGAGAGAAACTACACAGTTTATATCGTTTTTATTTACTATTTTACCTAATTTCATCATTGCCTCATTTATCCTAGACACATTGATTGCCTGCTCATATTTTTGCCAATTGGCTCTTTTTTCTTGAAAATACCATGTAGAATTATTTTCATGTAATAAACTTTCTGTTTCCAGACTAATGTCGAATGAGATTGCGTGATGGTCTGTGATTTGCGAAAGATTTAACGTTTTCCATCCATTAACAAGTACATGAGCATGACTATTAGTAATAGTAAGGTCTATTATACTTAATCCTCGACATGTTTTGTTTCGATTGTTATGTATGAGCATATTGTGAAAATCAATTATAGGTTGAAGTCTTCTACCGTTTTGATTAATAATATTATCAAACCACATCTGACTTCGAGCGTTAAAATCTCCAGCTAAAATCAATGGATTTGTGTTAAAATTTTTAATTAATTTATCAAGGAATTGAACATGACAGGTATCCATTTTATTAGGGTGTATATAAATATTTGAAAGAATAATTTGCCGTTTAGTAGTTTGTACTGATATAGTGGTTGCAAATGAATTTGAAAACTCTTTAATTAATTTACATGATAAGAAAGGGTTTGTAACGATTGTTGCGGTATATATTGGAACTCCCGGTATATTTGCATAATATATTTTTGAACGCATATTAAAGATTACTTCATTATTTATACTACAGGGTGATCCAAAAGTCCCGCACAACTTTAAAAATTAATAACTCCGCGAATATTCGCGCTAGAGCAATGCGGTAAACACCATTGTGTTCAGGATGCAATGGGATTTTTTATGGCAAATAATGTAAAATTCGAAATTGATTTTAGTTACAATTTTATTCGCCAGATGGCGCTCTACCAGAATCAGAGATTCAGCGGCCAAATTGTTTGATAAATTGAAAAATATAACTGATCGACACGTATTTTTCCTTTTTGAATACCAGGAAAGAACCCTAATAATATCAAATAACAAATTAATAAAACACCACTTCGCCAAAAGTATGAAGAATTGGTTAACGATTTTCAAATACAATCAGAGATATGTAAAATAGGTAAATGCAAATTAAAACATGTAGCAAAAAGAAAATTGATATTTTAGATACGGTTTGTTTCCGAAGATAATAAATTTCTAATATTTTTAATTCAACTCTCACTCAGTATCGATTATATTTATTTTAATTCATTTGAAAAATATGTATCTATCTCTGATAATTTATTTTACTCTGGAATGCCGTTGTTGTTGTCGTGTCCAATAAAGAGCCTTAGATGTATCCATGCATCTCCATCACAGCAGCAGCAATGTCCACTATCTTGAGTGTGTAAAGCTGCTGCTCTGGGTCTATGTCAATTTTCTGCAAGCCTGCGGCCATTGCTGGCTATGAGAATATGTGGGTAGGTGTAAGTTCCACACCAGGACAATTGTTGCATGCCCTATAGGTTTTCGTGCCATCTGGATGTATTGTCATTCCTTTATAGTGTTTTGTTCTAAGTCTTGTTATAGTTTTTGTAATTTTTCTCTCAGAGTTTATTTCGCATTTTGATCTTTTCTTATTTTTTGTTTAATTATTTTGTATTTTGACAAAGAATCAGCGTCAAATAATGACATTTGTTCTTTCCTTTGGCTCAACTTTCTGGCTTCCTTTGCCAATTCAAAAGCCATTTCATTACCCCCGATCCCAGCATGGGCAGGGATCCAATGTAGATTGCAGTTATTCTCCAATGGTTCCAGTTGGGTAAGTAACGAGTGTATTTTCTGTGTGATTTTAGTATTGCCCTTCTGAATTGCTTCTAGAGCGGATATGGAGTCGCTGTATATTAAAATTCCTTCTGCTTGATGCAGGGATGGTTGGTTAAGGCATACATCAAGGGCTTTCCAGATAGCTGTCAGTTCACAAGTGAAGTTTGACGAAATCTGTCCTGCTCCTTCTTTGATTTTGATGTTTGTTCCATCTTGCAGTATTATGTTAATTCCGGCCCCTCCATTACTCAGGGTAAGGTCTGAAGATCCATCTGTATATGCTGTTAATGGGCGTGGCCTAGCAATTTTAATCAAGAATTTGTACTATGAGGACATAACCGTTAATATTCCAAACACATTAGACCTGGAAGCCCAAGGTATCAAAGTCTACCTCAATCAAAACAAAGCCATCAACATATACAATATGTATCACCCTCCAAACAATACACTTATTGACGATGGAACAATGGCTCAATTTCTTACAGACAACACTATTATTGTAGGTGACCTTAATGTCAAACATCAACTATGGGGATGTTCCACGACAAACCCAAGAGGCAAAATACTATCAAACATATTTGACGACAATGCCTTCATGTGCTTAAATGATGGGAATCCTACCCATCATTCCTACAAGCTATAATGCACAAGCCCTTGATATAAGTTTTTACTATCCTGACATTTTCCAAAAATGCAAATAGCAAATATTAAAAAGTTTTGGAAGTGCTCATTTGCCTAATTTGATAGAAATTAGCACCAAGACCAAAACTAGCTCAATTAAGAAAAATTCTGGAACTTCAAAAAGGCTAATATGATATCTTTCGAAAACGCCATTATTAAAGCAGTCAAAGTTTCAATACCAAGAGGTAATATTAAGAAATGGATTCCAAATTATACACACAAGGCAAAAAATATTCAAATACTTATAACTAAAAGAAATGAAATACAAAAAAGGTGCACCCAAAACCAAACAAATTGTAGAACTGAACTGAACATTGTGATTGCAAAAATAAAAAGATTATACGTAAATGTGAAAAGGGAAAAATGGAAACAAACCTGTGAAAACCTGAACCCAAGAAACTCAAATACAAAACTTTGGAATTTGGCAAAACAAATTGACAGAGTCCAGCCACAAACTGAAAACGCAAATATGATTAAGAATACAGATGGTACACCAGCAACTAATGACAAAATTGCTGCCAATCCTTTAGGTAATTCATATCAAATAAGTAGTAAAATCAAGGTTGAAAAAAAGGCCCGAAAGATTATTCATGACTGTAAAAATGTCACCAGCACTCATAATATTTTCCATGAAAAAATCAATATGAAAGAGCTAGCTTATGCATTAGAAAACACTGACCTAAACAAGACTCCTGGGCCAGATGGAATCCATGGCCGAATGATATCAAACTTGGGCAAAATTGGCAAAGAAAGACTTCTTAATATTTTAAATAACTCCTGGAAAACTGGAAAATTGCCTCAAGACTGTAAAAATGCAACAATAATTCCCATTAAAAAACTTGACAAATCTGCTGATGACCTCAAAAATTACCGACCTATCTCCCTCACAGATATTTGCTGCAAATTAATGGAAAAAATTATACTCAGACGACTTACCTACCACCCCGACACAAGAAATCTCTTACCAAAAGAACAATATGGATTTAGGAAAGGACATGGGACAATAGACCAACTCTTATTTTTCACACAAAAGGTAAAAGATGCACAAAACAAAAAAACAACTAACCACACCAGAGCTGCTTTTTAGACCTTACACAAGCTTTTGATAAGGGGTATGGAAAAACAAGTTAATTACAAAATTATACAAACATTTCAAAATTGATGGAAAAGATATAACTTGGATAAATGATTCCCTTAAAATATATACATCAGGGTCAAATATAATGGCACTCTATCTAACACCTTCAAATTGTACCAAGCATTACCACAAGGATCAGTCCTTAGCCCAACTCTCTTCACCCTATTTATTGCAGGCATAGAAGAAAATTGTTCACATAAAACCAATATTGGACTTTTCGCTGATGACATTATTCTATGGAGCAGCAACACTAACTGGAAAAAAAGCTGAAAGAGATTTGAACAAGACTCTTCTCCACCTAGAAAAATTGCTAATAAACATAAATTAGAATTTAACCCCCAAAAATCTGAAACCTGTCTTTTTACTACCGATAAGAAACTATACAAAATAAGACCAAATATTATTCTGAAAGAACAACAATTGCAATATAATAAACATCCTAAATATCTCGGCTACACCCTGGATCCATAAATTAACTCCAGTAAACATATTGAAGGAGTTGTTAGAAAAGGAAGAGACCGACTAAAAATCTTGCAATATATTTCAGGAAGAATGGGGAGCTGAAGCAACAACACTAAAATTAACTTACACATCTCTAATGAGACCTATCTTGGAATATGGATTTCAAATCTATGGTACAGCATCTGAAACAAACCTAAAAACACTGGAAAGGATACAACTAAATGCAACTAGAATTATTACAGGTCTTCGAAATACCTGCCCTGATAATATTGTACTTTACGAGGCAGACATTATGCCCTTAAAGGATAGAATAAGCTACAATCTGCCAAGATATATAAACAAAATCAAGAGTTATGAAAACAAACACAGAACTTTCAATTACATACTTAATTGGGAACCCAATATAAGACTCAAAAAAGAAGGCCCTCTCCACCTGGCCAAAAGAAATGGATTTTTAAAATATAAAGTGGAAAAATATTATTTAGCTGAAAAAATATCTCCATGCGAACCACTAACAAAATGTTATTTTTAATGCCACTTTAAATGAACCCACCAACAAACAATACCAAAATCCAGAATACTTAAAACAATTATCATTAGAAATAATAAATAAAATTCCTAAAAAAATGCAATAATTATCTATACCGATGGTAGCAGAGACGAGTTGGGACACACTGGCAGTGGCTCTCTCATTAAAACCACAAATGGCAATGAGAAAATAAACAGAAGAAACCCAGAATTTTGCTCAGTCTTCAGATCAGAACTTATAGCCATCTATGAAGTCTTAAAATCTATCAGAAACACTAAACATCACGATATATGGATTCTTACTGATAGTAGAAGTGCCATACAACACTTGAGTCACACAGGGGAACTTAGAGACAAAGTAAGCAGGAACATAATTGGTTATCTCCAAAAACTCTCAATACCTCAAAAATTCACCTTAAATGGATACCCTTACATGTTAGCATTGAAGGCAATGAAGCTGCTGATGCGCTAGCGAAAAAAGGCACAAAAGAACCCTTGCTACAGAAAAATAAACTTACTTTTAAAGATATAGAAACAGTAGCTTAAATAAACAAGAACTGGAGGATCCCACTTAAGCACAGTTAGTACACCCTAGAAGCAGATGGCCACCCAGACCTTTCAGTCCACAAGCCGGCATGCGAAGCATGCCCTTCGCTGCTATTCTGTTCAACTCATAAGCCAAGTAACGGTATCCAAGCTAGTGCTTGGACATTGTACCTGGAAACACCACCTCCCAGACAACGTGTCTGGAAGGATTTCTATACCGGTGGCCTTTAATCACAGCAAAATAGGAGGCAGCCCCCGGTCGACTCTGTTCACTAACAGCTGAAGAAAAGCTCAGCTGCCACGTCGTGGGCTTTCTCAAGAAGCTTGCTGTGATTTCTCAGCAGCTTACTCTCGATCGCGCCCCTCGCCCTCCTTCTCTCTTCTTGCACACCCACTACCCTTGGACAATCCAAGACGTAGTGGCGTGCATTCACATCCCTTTCTCCATAGACGCAATCAGGGTTTCACTTAATTTTAAATCTGTGGAGACTTGGGGAAGAGCCCATGTCCCGAACTACCCTAATGGGTTTGTGGGACATTACCTTACAGGGGTACTTGGGTGTTGTTACCCCATTGAATACCTCTCTCCCCTTCACACTGTTCCTCCATCTGTCCAACCATAAGTCCTGGAGGTGACCCCTGATCCTCCTATAAACTTCTTTCTTGGTCACTGGGGTCCTCAGTGATCTACCTCTAAAGCATCCTGCCTTAGCGATCCTGTCTGCGAACTCATTACCTTCGATGAGGCTGTGACTCCTAAACCAAGGGAGCTCCGGAGCCCGCGTCATCATCTCCAGCTCCTGGATTATTTGATGCGCGAGTTGCCCTTTCTCCAGATTGATAACGACGAGGGCCGACATACAATCTGAATAGAGGCGGTCCGGGCTGAAGTTCTTCTCGGCACACACTCTGAGGGCTACCCTGATCGCAACCAGCTCGGCTGAAAAGACCAATTCGTCCACTCTGAGTGCTAAACCTTCTTCGAAGATCAGCTCTCTATTAGTGTATATCACTACCCCAGCTCCAGTATTGGTTCCAGACTTACTACCATCAGTGAAAACCTCCGTGCCAATCCCTGTCGGCCCTCTAGGACTCCAATTCCACTTTGGCAACCACTGCGGAGGCTTCCTTGTGTCCCTCTTCGATTCCAGGGCCCCCGCTTAAAGTCCCAGGGCATCTTCCCTTTTCTCCCAGATCTTCTGTCTGATGGTCTCCTCCTCTAGTTTCAATCCCAGGGGAATAAGCCCAGCGAGGACCAATAAGGCCTCACTGCTGGTAGTGCGATATCCCCCTGTGATTCTGAGTGCCGCTGTCATCTGCACTCTCTCTAGAGTTGTTGCCACCTTCTGTTTCGGCGCTACCAAGCCCCGGAAGCATATAGCAAGATTGGCTCGACACAGGAGAGGCAGAGGTTCCTAAAAATAGTACCCTCCTTCTCCCCCCCCCCCTCCTGTTGAGGGCCAACCAGGACAGGCCTACACAACGCCTCCCTGCCTCTCGCCACCATCTCCTCCGCCTGGTATTGCCAACCCATCTTGTCATCAATGACCACCCCCAGGATGGTCATCCTATTGACCAACGCTACCCTCCGTCCTTCCATCCGGATAGCCGGCTTGTGTTCCCATTTGATCCCTTTCCTTTTAGTTCTTATGTCCCTAGGCTTAAAGCTGAGGGCTTTAGTTTTGGAGACATTGAACTTAAGGCCAGAGTCATGGGCCCAGATCGAGAAAATTTGGAGAGAAGTTTCAACACACTTCTCAGCCTTCGCTCTCGAAGCAGCCTCAATGATGAGGGACTGGTCGTCAGCATAGAGAACCAGCCTGTCTCCCTCATGGAGCTCCTCCTGGAAAACGGTGTTTACCAGGATATTCCACAGAATAGGTCCGCAGCAAGAGCCCTGGGGGCAACCCCTAGCACAGCTTCTTTCCAACTTCCGCCCACCAAAACTGAGGCTAATCCGTCTATCCCTCAGGAAATCACGAATCAAGCTGCACAAATTATCAGGACAACCCATGTCCATCAAATTTCTCATCAACTTGTTCCAGCTCATGGAGTTGAACGCGCCATCAATGTCCAGGGCCACGAAAAGAACCCAAGCACCCTTATTTAAGCCCATCTCAACCCCCTCTAACACCTCTTTCAGAGCTGTGGTTGTGGACTTCCCTTCCCTAAAACCATGTTGGAAAGAGGAAAGGAGCTCATTACTCTCTAGCCAGTGCTTCAGTCGCTGAGCTAGTAGGCTATCCAGGACCTTACCTAGACACACTAGTAAAGAAAGCGGACGATAATCATTAGGAGAATTACCCTTTCTACCAGACTTTTCGAGAAGCACTACTCGGGCAACCTTCCATGCCTCAGGAAATGTACCAGTGTCCAGGCACTTATTGAATAACCTGGAAATAAGCGATGGGTCTAGAACACATTCTCTCTGAATTTTCTCATTGTTGGTGGATGAAACAGCACCAGTGATTATTTTGGCCGCTTTTGCTTGAACACTGTCTAATCTTACTTTTAGTGATGAGCTTGAGGGAGCCCAGACCGGTGTTGCATATTCCATTATCGGTCTTATTAAGGTGGTATATGTTGTTCTGAGAATTCTGGGTTTTGCTCCCCAATTTGTTCCACATAGCCTTCTCAGAATGTTTAGTTTTCTGATAGCTCTATTTGAGGTGCTAATTATGTGCTATGAAAATTAAAATTCCTCATAAATAATAATTAAAATAATTTTGTTGACATCTTGTCAATACATACACAGTCTGCACTATTAAAAAAAGATAATATGCATTATATACACTATGTACAATGAATATGGCGCCTCTGCCAGCGCTGCAGAGTTTGGTGGAGAATCGCCAGTGGGTCTCCAGCGACACCACGCATTTTGCGATCTACGATGAATACGTAGATCGCGTACTTAGCCGCTTAGGAGATGGTGATGTCGTGGTCCTCGAGACCAACTGGAAAGATCCAGGACTGCAGTATTACACCTAGGTATTATGGATTTCTAATTTTATCAATTATTTGTTTGTTTATGCTTATTTTGTGGTTATATTTATGCCCTTTTCCCTGGGAGTGGAGAAGACGCATAGGTTTGGTTTTATTAGGTTTATGGTCATTTGGAGTTCCATTGCCCACTTCTTCAGTCCTCTTATTGATGTCTTCAGTATCTTTTACGATTTTTCTATGCTGCTACTTGTTTGCCATATGGCTTTATCATCTGCATAACAGGCAACCTTTGTGTCTTCAGTGAGGTAAGGATGTATGTCGTTAAAATATAGCAGATAGAGTAGAGGACTGAGCACAGATCCCTGAGGTACACCAGCCCATGTTCTTCCTTCCTTGGAAAATTCTCCATTGACCCGAACCTTTAACCTTCTTCCCCTTAAGAAGTCTGCAATCCAGATTAAGGTTTTTCCTCTTACTCCGATGTTGTGCAGCTTTTCACGTAATTTCTCCCTCCACACTCGATCAAAAGCTGAGGTCATATCAAGGAATATAGCCGTGGTCTTCTTTGGCGGTTTTTCCTGGAAAGAATCTATTATTGATTGACAGAAGTAGAACAGTTGATCAGTTGTACAGTGCTGGGATCTATAGGCCGTTTGGTAGAGGTTTATTTTATTATTTTTTGTGAGCCAGACTATGAGCCTAGAGTGGATAATTCGTTCTGGTATTTTACAAAGTATGCTGGCGAGAGCAATTGGCCGATAGTTCTTGTATTCCTTGGCATCTTTGTTTGGCTTCAGTATTGGCACTATAATTGGTATCTTCCAATTCTTTGGTAGTTTACCAGTTTGCCATGAAATGTTCAGTATTCGTAGGATTTGATTATTAGCTTTGACTTCAAAGTGTTTAATCATTTGACCAAAGATTAGATTATCTCTTGGTGACCTCTTGGATTTTTTTATTGATGAGTTTAGCTCATTCAGTGTGAAGTCTCTCGAGAAAATATCTTGTTGATGGAAGTTTCTTGCTTGTTTAACTAACTGGTTTATATTATTTTTAGAGTCCTGTCTTCATTCGTATAATTGAGAATGGAAGTGCTTGAAAGATATTCAGCAATTATGTCAGCCATCTGTTTGTTCTCGTTCTCGCTGTTCTATTCATATCGGTTAGAGTATTGGAGGATTGGTGTTGGTTTTGATTGTTCTCTAACACTCTAATTATATTCCAGTGTTGGCTGTCCTTTCTTGGATCCATTTTTTTCGCAGAATTCTGCCATTTTTCTTGTTTGAATGTCCAAATTTCTTGTTATATTTTGTGATAATTTCAATGAGTTCCTTTCTGTTTTTTTTTTTGTTTTAAGAAGTCCATTGATATTGTCTCTCTCTCTGAAATCATTGCCTCGATGTTGTGGTCCTTCCAGTAAGGTATCCACAGGTCTTTATGTCTACCTCTAGTTATCGATGCTCTTTTGCAGCTTTTTAAATGTTCGAAGAGAATTTTTCCAAGCTTTTGTCTAGCGTTCTGTAATTCAATTTTTCGTTGCACAGTTCTTCAAGCTTTTCTGTGAATTTTTTTCAAGTCGGCTTTCCTAAAGTTCCATGTTCTTATATTCTAATGGATATTCTCAATTTTGAAGTTTAGGGTTGTTAAAATTGGTCTGTGGTCACTGATTGCACCTCTCAGGATTTTCCATTGTGTTGTGGGTGCGATGTTGTAATATATCGCTGTGATGTCTATTGCGGATTCTGTGCCTGTGGACTTAGATAGGTGTTCTCTCCGTTATTTAACGGTGTAAGGTCGAGGTCGGATAGCATGTCCTCAACCTACTGACTTTTGTTATCCTGGACAGGTAATCCCCGAATTGAACTTTTGGCGTTAAATTCGCCGAAGTATGATTGTGATATCCGAAGACGCTTCACTTAATGTCTCTATTGTGTGTGCCCATACAAAATGCAAAGATTTCACGAGCTGAAAGTTGGCGATTTTGAGATGCGTCAAGAATTCGCTGCATGGGTTTTCCGGCAAATTGATATTGATGAAAACTGGCTGTCGAATGTTCTGTGGACAGATGATGCCCACTTTTCTCTAAACGGAGAATTTAACATTCAAATCAGCCGCATTTGGGCAACAGAAAACCCTAGGATTTTCACAGAAATGCCACTTTACCAGCCTAGAGTTACAGTTTTGTGTGGGTTCACTTCTTTTATTATTGGGTCATTTTTCTTTGAAAAATCAATGGAAGAACTTTTAAAACCGTTTTTGTAACTGGTGAACGTTATGAGAAAAGGGTATTCCCATATTGCAGGGTAAAAGCACTAAGCGAAATAACATTCATGAAAGATGGAGGACCTCCTCATATCTCCCGAGGTGCCAAACAATTGCTGAAGGATACGTTCGGTGAAAATCGTGTGATAGGTCGCCACTTTATATACCAGTGGCCTCCAAGATCAACAGACTTGACGCCTTGCGATTTTTGTTTATGGGGATACATTAAATCGTGTGTTTATCGATGCTGGCCTACCACATTGGCCATGTTGAAGGCTTCTATCAGATGGCACGCTTTATCAATTTAACAGATATGTTATTTAATGCTGTCCATTCTGTCATTTATCGTCTGCAGGCGGTGATTGAGAATGAAGGGTGCCACATTGAGCAAGGATTGTGACCTAATACAAGAGAGAAGGCAGTTACCTCATGTGTTGTATAAGCCGCAATGTATTATATTATCTATCAATATTTTGCAGCTCTTTGTGTTGGGATATGGGGATAATAAATGCTGTCCTCACATCTTGACTCTTTTTTTTGTGAACAGTAATATTTTGTTTGTCATTTGCTCACATATTATGTCGTGCAAACCAGAGTGTTATAACTTCTCGATTAACACTGGTACACACAATTTTACCCCTTATGTTTAGTTTTTCGCTTTTCGCTCATTATAAGAAATACATAGATAATAGATAATAGATAACATAAAAATACATACATAAGAAATACATGTAGCATAAGGAATATTTTCTGTACACCAATAACTTTAGAAATTTTGTGAAAAAAATATAATACAAAATGATTTTACTACCACGTTTTTCAACGCAAAAGGTCGATTTAAAATTTATTTTTATTTGAGGGGACACATTTTAAAAATTGTGTACAGTATAATAAACAATGATAACATTTGACAAGCCCATAGGATATTTGGAATAAAGTACGACAAATATATTTTGTCACTCCCCTCTATATTTCATTTGTTGGATCATGACAAATATCCAGTTAAATAGTCAAGGGTCGCCAATCAGTCAATAAACTACACATTTCTTATAGCAAGAAATCCTATTAATAGTGCCATCATAATTTTTGGTACTATATTAACATTTCAAAAATTCGTGTATTGATATCAGCAGTGTTTTTCAAACATTCAATCTATTTCACAAAACCTCATATAAAAATAAATATTTTGCTACATGTTTTAATTTGCATTTACCTATTTTACATATCTCTGATTGTATTTAAAACCGTTAACCAATTCTTCATACTTTTGGCGAAGTGGTGTTTTATTAATTGTTATTTGATATTATTAGGGTTCTTTCCTGGTATTCAAAAAGGAAAAATACGTGTCGATCAGTTATATTTTTCAATTTATCAAACAATTTGGCCGCTGAATCTCTGATTCTGGTAGAGCGCCATCTGGCGAATAAAATTGTAACTAAAATCAATTTCGAATTTTTCATTATTTGCCATAAAAAATCCCATTGCATCCTGAATACAATGGTGTTTACCGCATTGCTCTAGCGCAAATATTCGCGGAGTTATTAATTTTTAAAATAGTGCGGGACTTTTGGATCACCCTGTATATGGTTCTTGAACTATAATCATATCATATTTTTCTTTAGAAATAAATTCCCTTATTTCATTATTAACCAAATTGCTTTTCCGCGTGTTTTGTTGTAGAATTTTTAATTTGAACATTGACCAAAAAAAAAAACAAAAAAAAAACAAGAATAAGTCTATTCTAATCCAAAGTAACAATATCATGATCTAAATCTGCATAACATGTTCTTTGTATCTCGTATTTCATTTGTTGAAGGAACACAGGACATAATTTGTCATTAGAACGATGATTATTGCTATTCCTATATTTAGGATGTGTAGAGCAATTTATGCACTTGGGCAAGGATTGACAGTTAACATGTTGGTCATTGTCTCCGCAATTTTTACATTTTATGATGTTACATGAATTTTTACTATGACCATAACTAAAACAGTTTTGACATTGACGTACAAGCACCTTATCCTTCATATATGTAACCTGTATGTCTGTATATATACGTTGTAATTTCTTCATAATTTGGTATGTAGCCGGGGAAATGCGGAGAACAACATCCTGTACATCAGTATTTGATCTCATAGCGAACAGAACCTTTATCTTCTTTTCTCGACCTTCTAACTCTGGGTTCATATTGCATAAAATCGAAGGCAATTCCTTAATATCTGTAGATTTAGTAATTGACTTAAGAACAATTGTAGGATCTAGTGGTTTTGGTGCATAAATTAATGCTTTTTGATTTACCTCATCAATCTTTTTAAACTCTTCAATCAATGTATTCAAATCTTCACCTGAATCAACTTTAAGTATTACGCCAGATTTTGATTTTATTATTTTATTTATTTTAACTTTAGATCTATCATTTCTCATCTTTTTAATACCATTATTTACCTCGCCTAATACTTCAGCCGGGGAAACATTTAACTTTGATTTAAATATTATTGTTTTATCCGTTACGTTTTGATTTTGCATAACTATTTTATCGTCTTCACTAGTAGCTCTCGTAGCTTGAGCATATGACCTATTATAAAATTGACTTGAAGGAGATATTTTCTTTATTGATTCGTCTAGATTTCCAAGTCTATCACAAATAGAGCCATTGATTACAGCGATATCTCCCATTGTATCAATCAATATATTCAATTGCTTTAGCATACCCTGTACAATTGTAAGATCATTTTGATTTATGCTTTTATTTGTAGATGAGTACTTTGATTTTAATGTGTCAGCAATTTGTTCCGAGATGATCTTATGCTGAATCCTACATTCCTCAGTACGTTTTTCAATTTTATCGACCATATTGTTCTAACAAGCGGCAAGCGGTCGCGCCGCGCCGTCTGCTGATATGCAAATCAGCTGTATATAAAATGTTTAAGTATACTTAAGAGTTGGTTATTATATGTATAATAATATAAAAAAGTAAGGTATAAAAGATTTTAAATTTCAAAAACAACTCTAAATACAAAATTGAAGTAATATTTACCGGAATTCGCGGAGCGCTGCAAAAACACGTCCGCCCGACGATAAATATGCAAATTATCAACATATTGTATAGTACACAAGTAAATATTATTTACAAGCAGTTTTACAACACCGGGGAGTTTGACATTTAAGGAAATCTTTGAAAATATCAAGGTTATAAAAGGCTATATACAACAAAATCTAATGTACTATAAGGGAAGTGATATGGAGGAGTGTGGACAACGAGAAGAAGAGTCACATACATATGATGAAATTCTGAAGATCATTAAGACTGGGGAAATCTACACTTTAACATATTTTTCAGGCGGACATGGCAAGGGGAAACTTGTCATGGGCTTTCTATGCTATAAGTGTAGAGTACGAGAAATGAGGTTGAGGTTGGCAATTGTGTGAGCTCAGGACTGAGGTAAATATCGAACTACATACAATGTTAGAATTTCGGCGAACAGAGCGAGGGGAAACTTGCTTTGGGCCAATCTAACTTATCTATGCAGTTACTTGTGTAGCGAGTCCGAGGGGAAAAGTCCCGTGTGTAGGTGAGGAAGTCGAACGGACTTATATTTAATTTGCGGAAAGTATACGCGCACAGTGCCAAAAATTGGGACGAGGACTGCGTTGTCCGTTACAAGTGACAAGCTGCTCGGACACGAGGTGTTTGAACCGTCGTGGGAGCTTGTGCAAGGCGATGATTTCGCGGTGGGCTGAAAGTAAGACCCATGTCTGCGCGAAATGATGACGGACCGGACAAAATCAGTGACGATGTTTAACGTACCTCCGTGGGAAATATCGGAGGTAGGCTATATCGTGCTGGTTTGGACAATGGACAAACATAGATTTGAAGACAGGGTCCGTGTGGCGAACGTGTGGCGCGAGAAGAAGAAGCGAACTGTGTCGCTCGATGCAGATTGTTCAAGTGCAAACAAAAAGGGGCTGATAAATATCTAGCAGTTAGTCAATCTGCACCCTGTGACGAACACACCATTGGCTAGATGGTGTGGATCGGTGGATAGGCTAGAGATGACCTACGAAATAAATTATCATAAATGAAGGGTGAAGGTTAGGATTTTGAAATGACAATATAGAAGTTCGATAATTGATTAATCAATAATTCTCTATAAAGGTCCTGAGCTGGTATAAAGTTAACAAAGTTGTAAGAATGAGAGGGGCATTAAGGGGAAGATAGATAAGAGTCACCAAGGGTTGGTTGTAAGCAAGGCTCACGTGGTGGTTGGAATTCTTCGACGCCTGAATTACAGGGTGAATTTTGAATCGATTAGGGAAAGAAATTATTTTTCGTGAGCCGTGCTTACAAGTAGGAGAGGTCTATACAAAAGTTTAGGTGCTGGAGGCATATTTTTATAAATAATTTGATTATGAAAAATCTATTGTTAATAGTAAAATCGTAAAGCGTTAATAGGTAGAATTCCTTTTTTTTTATGATTTTTTTTAAAGAGTTACGTTAAAATGGAAATTATTTAATTAAAATGACGATTGTTACATCTACTGGTAAGGTAACTAATTAAATGGGTTTCACATAGCTAGATATAATATGGATAATAAGATCACTGTTAATAGGGGTGGAGAGATAAATGGAAATATTAAATATTTTTACATATTCACACATATTGAGCTAATTATGGAAATACCGGGACAATCTACAAGGAATGACTTATTTAAAGAATAAATGGTAGGAGTTAAGACAATTACACTCACGAGTTATGTTGGTTTAGGGCGCAGGTAAGTTCATTGAGCTTCGGGAGAGTTCTGTCTGTGACACTGTGCGTACCAGTGTTGTACATCACAGTAGCGGTAGGGAGATGGCGGAGCCTTGTCCATGATGGCGGGAGGTGTCCTGCTCTGGCACGGCGATCGTTCTTGAGTAGATCTAGTGCTGGAAGAAGTGCGTGGCAGCTCCATCTCCGTCGTAGGTGAATACTTCTTCGGGATCACGGTTCAAAGGTTGGCGAGGAAGGGGTTGAGGGCTCGAAGAGGAGTGGTTACAGTTGAGTTGGGTTTGGTCGATCATCGTGGCTTCTTGTTTCTTCATACTCCGGTATATGAGGGATTCGCTTCCCGGCCAGGTCTTATCCTGTCGACTTTCGATGTGACAATATAGTGGTAAATGTGGTGAGGAGAGAAATAATCACACGACGAGTTGGAAGAGGAATCTGGAAGCCATCCGAGAGAGAAAGAGGTAGCGAGAGCGCTGTCCGCTGAACGACTGTTTTCCCTGTGTACCCAACCGGGGGGCTAACCAGAATAGTCGCCAGGTGGTGACGGGCGGCCCCCTCAGGAATGTGGCCAAAAATGGTCGTAAGTTAGTTGTCTAAAGTGTCTCGCTTTAGCTGCCCATCTCTCTCTCGTTGGCTGTTGGTTTGTTTTATTAATCCTGGAAGAGCATATATTATGACACATATATATATATATATATATGTGGCGACTACACTTTGCTTCAGCGAGCCGAACTAAGACGGCATCGGCGGGCGTCAACACTTCACTACGCATGCGCGTGGGACGTCATCAGAGACGCTGGCCACTTAGCGGTAAACAACAAGGCTAGTGCGGCGGCCGTTATTTCAACCGTTGCTTCTTTTCTCTTTATAATTTCTTGCTTTAAATAAATTAATTTTAATTATAATTTTATCAGCAGCCTTTCCACAAGCCACACCAACACTTCACGCAACAACTATCCTACAAATTGGTGAGACGGACGTGATGCAAAAGTTATTTTAATCACACTTCTATAATTTTTTTTTTATATCATCCACGAAACTTTCAACAGCCCCAGAATGCAAGACGCAACTACGGAACATCCGGAAGGGCCAACATCCACGGCACCCTCCCAAATATCAAGATTGGCTTTCCGTGCACCACCATTCTGGCCCAACAACGTTGAACTGTGGATAAGCCAGCTAGAAGCCGCTTTCGGTCTAGCCGAGATCTCCCGCGACGAAACTAAATTCCAAGCAACGGTAACGAGCCTAGACCAGCCAACCCTTACTTACGTCGCGGACATCGTAACGGCCCCCCCACCCTCTGGTAAATACGATGCGCTGAAAGCAGGCCTTCTCCAACGACTCGGTCAATCAAAACAAACTAAAATCTTACAGGTTCTGGATGGGCGTCCCATGGGAGATCAGAAGCCATCAACAGTCCTAGCCGCGATGCAACATCAGGCAGGAAGAAATTTCTCCGATACAGCACTGAAAATGCTGTGGACTCGACGCCTACCTCAGGACATAAGGGCCGCTCTCGCAGCATCCTCTGAAACAAGTTTGAGTAAGCTGGCGGAAATGGCAGACAACATACACGAAGCCATACTGCCAACGGTCTCAGCAGTGGACCAACCAAGCACAGGTCATAGCGCGGAAGCCCACCAACAGCTGATGACGCAAATCCAAGACCTGCATACGCAAATCGAAGCTTTGAAGTCATCCATGGACACCCCACACAATCGCTATCCGAACGAACGCTAGGTACCCGACCCACAACAAAAAAAGGAAACGCAGGAACTTGCTGGTACCATATGAAGTTTGGAGCGCAAGCTAGGAAGTGCCTCAACCATGCAACTTCAAGGTCCAGGGAAACGAATACGCCCGCCGTCAGTAGGAGCCACTGACGGCGCAGGCCTTACTCGCCGGCTCTTCATTACGGACCGACGCAGCGCCTATTTGTTTTTGGTCGACACTGGAGCCGAAGTCTCAGTGATTCCACCACCAGTAAAAAACGCTAGGCCCTCGCACAGACAGCTTTTCGCAGCTAACGGATCTATCATCCACACTTACGGGGAACGACATCTTGAGCTTGACCTCGGTCTCGGACGATTATTCCGTTGGCCTTTCATCATAGCCGACGTCGGCGTGTCCATCATCGGCGCAGACTTTCTCCGACATTACGGGCTGACAGTAGACCTGCGTAATCACCGGCTGAGCGATCCAGTATCTTCCCTTCACTCCATTGGACAAGTTTCCCCTTCCCCCGCTGTTAGCATTCACCTTACAATCGTCAATTCGCCTTACTCCAGAATACTCAGACAATTCCCAGAGCTCACTAGTCAGAATCTTGTAAAAAGCCCTCCCCGTCACTCAGTGACTCATCATATCGTCACAAAGGGCCCCCCGATTGCAGCAAAACCGCGACGACTCCCCACGGACAAACTCGCCGCGGCAAATAAAGAATTCGCCTTCATGATGGAGAAAGGCATCTGTCGTCCATCCAAATCACCGTGGGCCAGCCCTCTCCACCTAGTACCCAAAAAAGACGGCTCGCTACGACCATGTGGAGACTACAGGAAACTGAATGCCGCTACCGTCCCCGACCGATATCCAGTCCCTAACATTATGGACTTTGCATCGCATCTGCATGATAAGAAAATATTTTCTACTATCGATCTGGTTAGAGCGTACCACCATGTGCCCGTGGAATCTAGAGATATCCCTAAGACTGCCGTTATTACGCCTTTCGGCCTTTTCGAGTTTCCCCGCATGTCCTTTGGCCTATGTAACGCAGCCCAAACCTTTCAAAGGCTCATCAACGAAGTACTCCAAGGTTTGGATTTTGCATATGCCTACATTGACGACGTGCTTATCGCATCCGATTCAGAAAATCAACATGTATCCCATCTTCAACAACTTTTTGGTCGCCTTCGAGACTACGGCCTGACGATCAACGAAACCAAATGCACCTTCGGCCAACCTTCAGTCAAATTCTTGGGGTTTATCATCACTAACGCTGGAATCTCGCCGGACCCTCAGCGAGTACAAGCAATTAAAGACATCCCAATCCCTGATACTGTCGGAAAACTTCGACAATGCCGCTAGTACTCAGGCACCACTCCACGCCATGGTCGAAGGGCGCAAGAACGCATCCTGCCAATGGACCCCAACAGCACTCCAGGCTTTCGACCAGTGCAAATTTCAACTAGCCAACGCTGCCCTCTTGCACCATCCTTTTCCAGAAGCGCCTCTCTGCCTTACGGTAGATGCCTCGGATTTTGCTGTGGGCGCCGCGCTTCACCAGCAAGTTGGCAACAATTTCCAACCAATAGCGTTTTTCTCAAGGAAACTAGACGCTTCACAAAGAAAATACAGCGCATACGACAGAGAACTCCTGGCGGTATACTTGGCTATCAAGCATTTCAGGCATTTATTGGAAGGGCGACAATTTCCGGTCTATACGGACCACAAACCTCTCACATACGCCTTTCAACAAAATCTGGACAAGGCCTCACCGCGCCAATGTCGACACCTCGATTTCATCGGGCAATTCACAACCGACATCCGCCACATCGCGGGCTGTGAAAATGTACCTGCAGATTTCCTGTCACGCGTGGAACCCATCTCCCATCACCAACCTTATGACCCGAAATCCCTCGCCGAAGCGCAAGCAGTAGACCAGGAGCTACAAGCTCTCTTGACATCGGAAAACCGCAGCTCACTACAACTGGAAAAAGTACAAATCCCAGAAACGAACATTTCCCTGTACTGTGACGTTTCCACAGCAAAACCCAGACCATTCGTACCCGCACCCTGTCGCCGCATAATTTTTTCTGCATACCACAACTTGTCTCACCCCGGAGTACGAGCTACTACAAGGATGGTCACCGCCCATTACGTCTGGCCGGCCGTCAAGAAGGATTGCGCACTTTGGACTCGCGCCTGCCACCGCTGCCAAGTCTCCAAAACCGCTAGACACACAAGAACGCCCCTTCAGTCGTTTAGTCCCCCAGACGGAAGGTTCAGTCATGTTCACATTGACCTGGTCGGACCATTACCACCGAGTGAAAACTATCGGTACATATTCACCTGCGTCGACCGATGTTTTCCCAAGACCCGAACTTGGCAAGCCAATAAGATTGCATAGAATCGCTGGAAAGATCCTACTGGAGGGGGAGTAGTGTGGCGACTATACTTTGCTTCAGCGAGCCGAACTAAGACGGCATCGGCGGGCGTCAACACTTCACTACGCATGCGCGTGGGACGTCATCAGAGACGCTGGCCACTTAGCGGTAAACAACAAGGCTAGTGCGGCGGCCGTTATTTCAACCGTTGCTTCTTTTCTCTTTATAATTTCTTGCTTTAAATAAATTAATTTTAATTATAATTTTATCAGCAGCCTTTCCACGCACTATCCTACATATATATTAAAAATGAAAGAAGCATTTCCTGACCACGAGCACATGTGCTTTTTATATGGCAGAGCGCCATCTAATGGAGCAAAAATAAACTAAACTATTATTCTGTTGTTTTTTCATTTATATACATATATACATATATATATATACATACATATATATATATGTCATAATATATGCTCTTCCAGGATTAATAAAACAAACCAACAGCCAACGAGAGAGAAATGGGCCGCTAAAGCGAGACACTTTAGACAACTAACTAACGACCATTTTTTTGGCCACATTCCTGAGGGGGGCGTCACCACCTGGCGACTATCCTGGTTAGCCCCCCCCCCCCCCCCGGTTGTGTACACAGGGAAAACAGTCGTTCAGCAGATAACGTCTCGCTCGCTCTCTCTCGGCTGGCTGCCTGGATGATTGCTCTAACAACTCGTCGTGTGATTATTTCTCTCCTCACCACATTTACCACTATATTGCCACAGAAAAAGTCGACAGGATCATATCACAGCATATACATATGTCATAATATATGCTCTTACAGGAATAATAAAGTAAATCTGCAGTCGACCAGAGAGAGAGAGACGTAGTCGATAGAAGACAACTAACTTACGACCATTTTGACCACATTCCAAAAGGGGGGAAAAAGGGACCCGCCCGTCAACACCTGGACAGTAGTCGGGGGGTGACCACACAAGCAGTCGTTCAGCGGATAACCTCTCGCTCGCTCTCTCTCGGCTGGTTGCCTGGATTATTGCTCTACCAACTCGTCGTGTGATTATTTCTCACCTCACCACATTATTACCACTATATTCCCACATATATATATGTAGCTAATTTTTTGTTCTTCAAAATATCTGGATTTCTTGAGCGTGATCTAATAATGTTTTTTTTTTTTAAAAACTTTCTCAGAAAGCTGGTCGAGACCTCGCAGTATCGGTATTTGGACAACTGAGGCCCTCTGATGATTCTGTGGTTTGTTCACAGACATTCTGTGGATTATTCCGATTTAATGAATAAAATATAAGTTGTCATCGTCACTTGTTATGTATCTCTTACTCTTTAATAAGGTCTATATATACATATTGGCTGGGGTTCAATTAAATATTCAAATAAACCGATGTCAGAGTAGATAGCTCACGTAATTTCTTTGGGAGAAACAACCATCTTGGTTCACAATTTATTTTTGAAAATATAAAGCGATCAAAAGGCCGAGCTTGACCAAATTATGAAACTATTTGGAAAAGATACACAAAAAAATAATTTAAATTGAAAAACTATATGATATAAAATTATATATGTTGATATTCAAAATAAAAGAAGAGATATTGGAAATCTGAAGGGATGTTCAAATGTGTTTGAATTTTCTATTCAAATACTGTAAATTTGGCGCCAGGCGAATACTCGATGGGCTTAATTTAAAATTCCAAGATTATTTTAATAGTTCCTAACTCTCTGAGGATGAAATGTAATATATTTAATATCTTGATTTTGTGAAATATATATAATCACAATGGAATAAGATTTTTAGATTTAAGAACATTTTCTTTAAATAAAATGTTCACAAGGTTTGAACAAATATGTTCCTGAACCGAATTGTAAGAAAAAATTAAAGTTTATCATTAACATTAAAGGGTTGTTGTTGTTGTCGTGTCCAAAGAAGAGTCTCAGATGTCTCCATGCATCTCCATCACAGTAGCAGCAATATGCACTATCTTGGGTGCGTAAAGCTGCTGCTCTGGGTCTAAGTCAATTTTCTGCAAGGCTGCGGCCATTGCTGGGCATGAGAATATGTGAGTAGGTGTTAGTTCCACACCAGGACAGTTGTTGCATGCTTTATAAGTTCTTGTGCCATCTGGATGTATTGTCATTCCTTTATAGTGTTTTGTTCTAAGTCTTGTTATAGTTTTTGTCAGTTTTCTCTCAGAGTTTATTTCACATATTTGATCTTTTCTTATTTTTTGTTTGATTATCTTGTATTTTGCCAAAGCATCAGCGTCAAATACTGACATTTGTTCTTTCCTTTGGCTCAGCTTTCTGGCTTCCTTTGCCAATTCATCTGCCATTTCATTACCCTCGATCCCAACATGGGCAGGAATCCATTGTAGAATGCAGTTCTTCTCCAATGTTTCCAGTTGGGTAAGTAATGAGTGTATTTTCTGCGTGATTCTAGTATTGCCCTTCTGAATTGCTTCTAGAGCGGATCTGGAGTCGCTGTATATTATGATTCCTTCTGCTTGATGCAGGGATGGTTGGTTCAGGCATACATCGAGGGCTTTCCAGATAGCTGTCAGTTCACAAGTGAAGTTTGACGAAATCTTTCCTGCTCCTTCTTTGATTTTGATGTGTATTCCATCTTGGAGTATTATGTTAATTCCGGCCCCTCCATTACTCAGGGTAAGGTCTGATGATCCATCTGTGTATGCTAATAAATAATATCTCTGATCATATAAATCAATTGTGTCAAGTCCTTTCTTTTTAAGTATGATTTTGTTCTCTTTTTTATTGCAGGGTTCGTTCAGGTTGAGATTTATGATTATATTTGATGGTAATGGGGTAGGAAATGTTGGTTCTTCTTGAATTTGAAAGTCACTGTGTTTCATGTTTATGCCTTTTCTAATATTGTTGTCGTACTGAAGTGTTGGAGATCTTTTAAGTCTTTCTTTTTGTGTCCAGTTTAAATAGGTTCTACGGGATATGTGTTCGTTTTTTTTTTTTTACTTTTTAGGCTATTTGTGAATTTTATTGTTTTTAATTGTCTTCTGCTTTCGAGTAGGTCTAGGCCACATTCTCTTTGAATTTTCTCATTGTTGGTGGAAGAAACAGCACCAGTGATTATTTTGGCCGCTTTTGCTTGAACACTGTCTAGTCTTCCTTTTAGTGATGAGCTTGAGGGAGCCCAGACAGGTGTTGCATATTCCAATATTGGCCTTATTAAGGTGGTATATGTTGTTCTGAGGGTTTTGGGTTTTGCTCCCCAATTTGTTCCACATAACCTTCTCAGAATATTTAGTTTTCTGGTAGCTCTATTTGAGGTGCTAATTATGTGTTCTGTAAATCGCAATTCCTCATCAAGTATCACACCTAGGTATTTTGGATTTTTAATTTTATCAATTATTTGGTTGTTTATGCTTATTTTGGGATTAAATTTATGCCTGTTTTTCCTGTCAGTGGAGAAGACGCATATGTTTGTTTTTATTGGGTTTATGGTCATTTTGAGTTCCATTGCCCACTTCTCCAGTCCTCTCATTGATGTGTTCAGTATTTTTCTGATTTTTCTATACTGCTACTTGTGTGCCATATGGCTATATCATTTGAATAACAGGTAACCTTTGTGTCTTCAGTGAGGTAAGGATGGATGTCGTTAATATATAGCAGGAAGAGTAGAGGACTGAGCACAGATCCCTGAGGTACGAGGTGTGTTCAAAAAGTATCGCGACCTTTGAATTTTCGCGGGTTACGTATATTCGAATTTCGATCTTTTTGTGGCTTTATGTTGGTACTCATGTCTCTCACTTATGCCGACAAGCTCGGCCATTTTGAATGTTCACTTAATTGTTGACAGCTGCTTTGCTTGCAGGTGTTTTGGATCGTCCTCGATTTTTACCTATTAAAAAAAATGGATCAAAGAACCTGTATCAAATTTTGTGTGAAAAACGAAATTAAGTGCGCGGATGCATTCCGAATGTTGACTGTGGCATACGGAGAAGCTACCTTGGACCGAAGCAACGTTTATCGGTGGTACAAAATGTTCTCAGAAGGCCGAGAAGATGTGAACGACGAAGAGCGTGCCGGACGCCCGAGCACTTCAACAACAGAGGAAAAAATTAATGAAGTAGAGAAAATGATATTGGCCAATCGTCGAATCACCGTTAGAAAAGTTGCTGAGGACCTAAACATATCGATTGGCTCGTGACATTCGATTTTTATCAATGATTTGGGCATGAGACGGGTCGCCGCGAAATTCGTACCAAAATTGCTCAATTGCGACCAAAAACAGCATCGCATGAACATTGCTAATGAGATGTTGGACTCTGTCCGCGACGACCCAAATTTGTTCCAGAGGGTCATAACTGGTGACGAAGCGTGGGTTTATGATTATGACGTGGAAACCAAAGCTCAATCATCTCAATGGAAGCTGCCGCACGAACCAAGACCGAAAAAAGCGCGCCAAGTTCGGTCGAATGTGAAAGTTTTGCTGACAGTTTTCTTCGATTGCAGGGGCGTGGTGCATCATGAGTTCTTGCCACAGGGTAGAACGGTCTATAAGGAATATTACCTGCAAGTTATGCGCAATTTGCGCGAAGCAATCCGCCAGAAACGCCCGGATTTGTGGAAGAACAAAAATTGGCTTTTGCACCACGATAACGCCCCTGCTCACACATCGTTGCTTGTGCGCGACTTTTTGGCCAAAAACAACACACTTATGATGCCGCAGCCACTGTATTCGCCAGATCTGGCTTCCTGTGACTTTTCTTGTTCCCTAAACTGAAGAGGCCCATGAAAGGACGACGTTACGCTACGCTTGACGAGATAAAGACGGCATCGAAGGAGGAGCTGAAAAAGATTTTTTTTAAATGATTTTTTGAAGTGCTTCGAAGATTGGAAAAACCGTTTGCACAAGTGTATAATATCTCATGGGAATTACTTTGAAGGGGACAAAATAGGTATTCATGAATAAATAAATAGTTTTTGAAAAAACACAAAAGTCGCAATTCTTTCTGAACACACCTTGTACAGTAGACTCTCCTATAACGCGAGTTTTTATGTGTGTTATGGTTAGCGAGCGCATTCTGCTCATAGGCTCAATTTTGTATAACGTGATAGACCTCTTATAAACTTTATAAATATTCTTCAATTATCATATTGATATAGAGACCATATATATTCACAATGTTTCTCTATTCATCAAAAAATAAACCCTTGTGTCAATATGGAGTAAAAATATCAGGCCTCCAGGGAAAGGAATATTTAAAAAAAAATTAATCTCTACCTCTCAGACACGAACGCCTTTCTACAGCAGGAAACGTGGTATAATTGTGAAGATACATTTCCCTGGTGGCCTGATATATTTACTTCACAATGTTTCTAAAACCCAACAAGGGTACTAGATTGGTGTTTAACAATTCTTCAATCAGTAGGTTCCATAATGTAATAAACAAGGTGAAAATATCTTCATAAACTGTACCATTGATGGCTCTCCCAATTTTTTAAATTGTATGTGAATAATTTAGTAAGTTTCATAGTTAAAATATAATTTTAAGAAGTTTTCAAATGATAGTTTGTAATGAAAATGGTACCTATAACCAATTTTTTGTTTCGTGAACTACTCGAATTTCACTGTGTGATAATGCTAAACCGTGTGATTCTAACCTGTCCCTGCATCTACCATTTCTTGCCCACATTGAACCAACCATTTCTCCAGTAAATTCAGTTCCCACACTGAAGCTGTATTGGACGGTCACTCGACAAACTGACTAGCACGGCTTTTCACTTAACATAGGTTCAGGTAGTTGTCTTAGAGAGCAACTTTTCCACTTGACTTCGGTCGCAAACAACATGGACTTGAAACAGGACCACCCGCTTAAGACTTAAACAAAGTATTTAGACTATTTTATACTCACAAATAGAACTCTTCATTTGAATGGCATTATATGAAAGCATTGTATTTATTTAAATGAAGTTTTTATAAAATTTTAAAGGAAATAATAATACATAGTGAGGGAATCCTAGAACATGAGAATGATCATGTCAATATTTTCAAAGTTTCCATATACATTTAAAATCTAACAGCGTATTTGGGATTTTTGAAACAGGTTATTAACTAATAAAGGCTAGTATTTATTGTGACTTTAACTAAAATACACTGCGTGACATTGAAAATGGAACACCAAGAAATAGTGGCCAGAAAGTGATGAAACTCGGCAGACAGAGAGAGACAGGGACGAACAATAAGTGATCTTTATTTCAAAATGATAGTCAAAATACAGTCGGCTTAGTAGCAAGTAGGACCACCGCGGACGGCGATGCACGCAGCAACACGTCTAGGTAGAGAGTCAATCAGAGTACGGATGGCGTCCTGAGGGATGGCTCTCCATTCCCTCTCAACCATTTGCCACAGTTCGTCTTCTGAACGCGACTGTGGCAAGGCATGCAAACGGCGTCCAATGATGTCCCAGACGTGCTCGATTGGTGAGAGATCAGGAGAGTACGGTGGCCAGGGAAGCATCTGTACATCTTGCAGAGCTTGTTGGCTAATGCGAGCAGTGTGCGGTCGGGCGTTATCCTGCTGATAAAGGGCATTGGGTACCCCCTGAAGGTAGGGGAGTGTCACCGGTCGCAGCACATCATCAACGTATCGTTGGCCGTCATAGTGCCCTGAATACGAAGTAAAGGTGACCTGGAATCATACGCGATTGCGCCCCAAACCATGATTCCACGTTGTCACACGGTGGGGCGTTCCACAATTGCTGCCGGATTGGACCCTTCTCCACGTCGACGCCACACGCGTACACGGCGACTATCACTGGACAAGCAGAAACGCGACTCATCTGAGAACACGACCCTGTGCCATTCCGTCATCCACGTCGATCTAGCCCGGCACCATTCCAAACGTTGGCGCCTATTCTGTGGGGTCAATGGCAGTCTTCTTAGCGGACGGCATGAGTGCAAGCCATTAGCAACCAATCGACGGGAAATGGTTCTGGTCGAGATGGAATGATCTAGGGTGTCTTGCACATGTTGCAGGATGGCGGTACAAGTGGCTTGTGGGGCCGCCACTGCTTGTCGAAGGATACGCCGATCCACACGTGCTGACGTCACTCTGGTTGCACCGACATTCCTATAAATTGCCACATTTCCTTGTTCCAACCATCTTCTCCACAGTCGGTGCACCGTGGACGCACCAAGGTGTGTATCAGCTGCGATTTGACGTATGGACCAACCTGCCCTTTTCAGTCCGATCACCATGCCCCTCGTAAAAGCGTCTGTCTGCTTGAACTGCCTCCGTTTACGATGACCTGACATTCTCTGTTATTACACGTGTCTTTTGACACAAGAACAAAATTTCTACAATGATTTTCCTTGAATACTGTCCTTTCTGCAAGTTCCTTCCCTTATATCTTACTCCATGTGCGCACGAGAGCTGCGCATTTTACATCATTTGCATAACTCGGCTAGGCGCGTCTACCCTGAAATTTGCATAATTTTCTGGCCACTATTTCTTGGTGTTCCATTTTCAATGTCACGCAGTGTATTTCTGTTGAAGCAGCACGTGTGTTTATAAGTCGATATCTACGCAGTAATTCCTCGACATGGCTCGTAGGGAGATTGAGATTGAAGCTACTTTATTACAATCTCCATATAAAGTTATATAAGGTTAAATATAAAATTGAATAAATATGAATAAATGAGACTATATAATGATAAAAATATTAATGAAATAAATATACGAAATAATTTATAAAAATATACATACATACTCGTATATGGAAAGCCTTCATTGTTGACGTCCACCTCGGGAAAGACTTCTCCATCGATGGACCGCCAGAATTCTCTTCCACAAGTGGGCAGGTCGATGTTTCAGATGGCCCACCTCAAGACAAGCTGGTACTTTTAGATGGCAGAGAGAGATTAAAATTTCTTCATTTCATCGTTCATATAAGGGTATATAAGGCTAAATATAATATGAAAAATAGTAAAAAATTGAGATTATATAAAATGATAAAGAGAGAGCGATGAGTGACTTCAGTTATCAATAACGTTATTTCTTCGCTCTTTTGTCTGAAACCTTTTTTCAATATACAAGGTGCGTTCATTAATTTACAGGACTGGTTAAAAAATAAAATAAATAAAAAAGCTGAAGAAAAAAATTGAATACAGAGTTAAATATTGGACATTCGACCACACCTGACTGAAAGCACGAGTCTCGTGGCGCACGCGCCGATCTAAAAATAGAACAAAACAACTTCCTTGCAAGATTCGCATTTCTAATTTTAAAATGGCCATTTTCGAAGAATTGATTAAAGAGGCTTTTGGCGATGCAGCTTTATCCCGTTCAAGAACTTTTGAATGGTTTTCACGCTTCCTAAAAGGTCGGGAAAAGGTAAACGATGATCAGCATACTGGGTGTCCAAGATCATTACGTTGCGAGGAAAACAAGCTAAAAATAAAGGAATTAATTAAATCTAACAGAAGAATTTCTATAAAAAACTTATCTTCAGAGACTGGACTATCTGTAGGACTGTGTCATCAAATAGTAACAAAAGATTTGGACATGATCCGGACGTCTTCAAAATTTGTTCCCAGGATTCTAACAGAGGAACAAAAGGAGGTTAGAATGGATGTCTGCAAAAACATGGTTGAAATGACTCGGACCGATCCAGAATGGATGCAAAAAATCATTACCGGGGATGAGACATGGGAGTATCAGTATGTCCCGGAAACCAAACGTCAATCCAGCCAATGGATTGAAAGAGGGGAACCAAAACCCAAAAAGGCAAGATTTACAAAATCCAAAGTCAAGACATTGCTTGTTACTTTTTTTTATATTAATGGTTTGGTTCACCATGAATTTATTCCTTTCGGACGTAAAATTTATCAAGAGGTTTATTTGGGGATAATGAGGCGCTTAGGGGAGGCAGTGCGCCTTAAAAGACCTGAAAGATGGCAAACCAATGACTGGATACTTCACGTCGATAATGCGCGGCCGCACACAGCCCATGTTGTTTTGCAGTTCTTGGCCAAGAATTCAACCATACAGATCCCTCATCCACCCTATTCCCCCGACTTAGCCCCCAATGACTTTTCCCTCTATTCTAAATTGAAAATGAAGTTAAAAGGAAGGAAATTTGACAACGTTGATATGATACAAGCTGAATCGAAGGGAACCTTGAGGAACCTCTCAAAAAGTGATTTTATCTCCTGCTTCGACAATTGGAAAAAAAGATTGAACAGATGTATTAAGGCAAGAGGGGCATATTTTGAAAATTATTAAATTAGTTTTTTATTTGTTTTAATTTTTCAAAGATACAGAGCAGTCCTGGAAATTAATGAACGCACCTTGTATTTTCAGATTGTAGGAAATAGTGTAGAGAGGAATATTTAAATATGTTTATATATGAAGGCAAAAAAGTTAAGATATATTAGAGGACAAATTCTTTAAAACATCAGGGCGCTGAAAGCTATCACGAGAAGCAAAACATGATATTCATTATAAATGTGTGTTCAGATGAAGACAAAGCTAAACAAGCCCGCGACAAAGTACTTGACCTGCTCCTAGAAGTGGGTCTGGAACAGATGGACTCCCTCGAGCCAATCGTCCTGGAAGACAAGTCCTACCGCGTGGAGTGGAAGGTGCCTCTCCTGGGCGCCTACATAGCAGAGATTCTGTTCCAGAAAACTGAGATCTCTGGTGCGTCTGAGATGCGCGTCCGGGGTGAGGTGACAGTCGTGGGGGAGGGGGAAGACGAGATGATCTCTAGTGTGATCGGGTTCCACAAGGAGAAGGAGCATTCCCTCAGATTCAAGACGGACTTGAGGGCCCAGATCAACGGGCGTGGCATGACCTTCAACATCAAGGGCACCATATCCAGCGTGCTGGCTCAGTTGGTCATTGCGAAGGAGGGCGAAGGATATCGGCTCGAGACCTTTAAGATCATCGAGTTCAAAGACATACAGATTGAGGAGAGCATCTTCGACAAAATGATGTTCCTTAAGATACATATTTTAGGTTTCATTTTAGATAAGGTTATTCTTGATATGAGAAGTGGAACAGAGAATAAGTTGAAGGAAGCTTTCAAGAAAACTCTTCCTGGGTGGAATCCTTAAAGTATAGAATAAATTATTGTGTCCTTTGTTCTTGACTTTGGTGTGCATTATTTTTTACACTATATGAGGTAAATAATAATTTGTATGAAAAAAATAAAAGATAAAAAGATCAGGTGTTGAAATCAATATTAAGAATGACATATCCTGACCAGGAGCACATGTGCTTTACAGAAGGCAGAGCGCCATCTGGTTGAATAGAAATCAACTAAACATTGATTTAGCCTGTTCCCTGATATTTGGACAACCCAATTTCTGTTCCACCAGATGGCGCTCTGCCTTCTGTAAAGCACATGTGCTCCTGGTCAGGATATGCCATTTTTAATAATAATTTGTATGTGTGATTATATTTAATTTTCTAAACTTTTATATACAAAACTATTTTCTACAGGTAAACTCCGTACAATTGGTATAAGTGTATAACGAATCAAAAGTTTTTACGAAGGAGTATCTTTTATTATATTTGTGCAAGCTTTCGAACTTTGCAGTTCTTCCACAGGCATGGATAGCACAGAAATACTACCAATTTTTCAAAATATTTTGAGCCATTATATATACATGAATATTTACATAAATTAGATATAATTTTAGTTTATTGTATAAGCAAAATTAAGATATTCACTGTATGCAAATAGTATAAAATTTTAAAATTTGTAAAGTTTAAAATTAGTATACGTTAAAACATTTCAACATAGAAAAGCCAAGCGGGGGTCCCTCCAACCCGACCACCTACCCGGGCATATCTAAAGGATAACTATTGAGGTATTATATGATAAATTTCCGGTAGATCTATTTTCCTGTTGATGCTGTTTGTTTGTGATGAAACGATGGATTCTAGTACCAATCTGTGCTGCTTATTGTTTATGTGTTGATATAGGAATTTGGGTTGATCTAAGTTAAAATTATGGCCAGTTTTTGAAATATGTTGGTATATAAGTGACTTCGGGTCTCTATTGTTTATGTTTCGTTTGTGTTCAGTGATTCTGATATACGCGGTTCTGCCAGTCTCCCCCACATAGGAGGCTGGGCAATCCTGGCAAGAAACCGCGTATACTGCGCCGGTGGAGTGGATGGGATTGTTGGGTGTGTCTGCTTTGGTGATGGGATTCCTGAGGAGGGCAGCAAGATTGGGGGGGCTGTTGAAATAAACTTGGATACCATATGGGCGAAGAATTCTGGAAATGGAAACGGAGAACGGGGAATAGGGGAGATAGCAAATGGCTCTATAAATCGTGGAGGTCCTCGGAGCAGTGGGATCAAACGTTGGTTGTCCATGAAATTTCCTGGGTATCCTGCAGTGGTTAGAAGCGTGGTAATTCTGTTTTTTTCTATGGCTCTGAATATAGGTAATGAGCAATGTGTATGAATTCTTTTGGTTAAGGTCCTGACTGTATTTATTTTATAGGCTACAGGGCTATTGGAGGAGAAATGGGTGTATAGGGGTGGGATATTCTTTTTGTGATCAACTGTTGTGTGTAATTTGTGTGGAGTGCGAATAATGAGGATGTCCAGAAAAGGTAACACTAGGTTTGTTTCTGTTTCATATGTGAATTTAATGTCTGCGTGAAAGGAATGTAGAGTGTTAAGTATGGGTTGGAGCTTATTCGGTTTGATTATACAGAAGATGTCATCCACATACCTCCTCCAATAATGGATGTCGGAAGAATGGGTTTGGTTGATCCACTGGTCCAAGGACCCCATCACGACTTCAGCCACTATGGATGAAAGAGGGCTGCCCATTGGGGTGCCTCTGATCTGCTTGTAATGCTGATGGTTGAAAGTAAAGGTACTGATGGAGAGACATAAGGAGGTGAGCCGGATTATCAGGGTTATTGTTTGATCTTGTATACCTGCCGACTTGAGAAAGGACTGTAATTTGTCTATAATAAGAGTATGTGGAAGGGAGAGGTACAGTGCTGTGACATCAAACGAAACCATAGTGTGTTGTGCGGGAGGTTGCATTTGTATGATCTCTCGTATAAAACTGGGTGGGTGTGTGATGTTGTATTGGTTAGGGTTGTTCTTCATGATGGGGGACAATAGATGGGCCAGAAATTTAGCTGAGTGTATGCCGGGGAGAGGTGGTATGCGATGATGGGACGGTGTTGTTGAATCGCGCTGATTACGAGGGGAAAATGATGACCATACTCGCTGACACATCCACGTTTACGAATATCTCAACACCTGCGAAAGACACCATTGTCAAATACTACAAGTCATCACACAGGAACTTGATGAAGGCGAAGCTGATTACCAAGGAACAATTGACTCAGTTCACCGGTTCCCTCACACAAGATGCATACATGTATGGTGCCCCTAAAATACACAAGCCAGGGGTACCACTCCGACCCATCATCGCATACCACCTCTCCCCGGCATACACTTTAGCTAAATTTCTGGCCCATCTATTGTCCTCCATCATGAAGAACAACCCTAACCAATACAACATCACACACCCACCCAGTTTTATACAAGAGATCATACAAATGCAACCTCCCGCACAACACACTATGGTTTCGTTTGATGTCACAGCACTGTACCTCTCCCTTCCACATACTCTTATTATAGACAAATTACAGTCCTTTCTCAAGTCGGCAGGTATACAAGATCAAACAATAACCCTGATAATCCGGCTCACCTCCTTATGTCTCTCCATCAGTACCTTTACTTTCAACCATCAGCATTACAAGCAGATCAGAGGCACCCCAATGGGCAGCCCTCTTTCATCCATAGTGGCTGAAGTCGTGATGGGGTCCTTGGACCAGTGGATCAACCAAACCCATTCTTCCGACATCCATTATTGGAGGAGGTATGTGGATGACATCTTCTGTATAATCAAACCGAATAAGCTCCAACCCATACTTAACACTCTACATTCCTTTCACGCAGACATTAAATTCACATATGAAACAGAAACAAACCTAGTGTTACCTTTTCTGGACATCCTCATTATTCGCACTCCACACAAATTACACACAACAGTTGATCACAAAAAGAATATCCCACCCCTATACACCCATTTCTCCTCCAATAGCCCTGTAGCCTATAAAATAAATACAGTCAGGACCTTAACCAAAAGAATACATACACATTGCTCATTACCTATATTCAGAGCCATAGAAAAAAACAGAATTACCACGCTTCTAACCACTGCAGGATACCCAGGAAATTTCATAGACAAACACACGTTTGATCCCACTGCTCCGAGGACCTCCACGATTTATAGAGCCATTTGCTATCTCCCCTATTCCCCGTTCTCCGTTTCCATTTCCAGAATTCTTCGCCCATATGGTATCCAAGTTTATTTCAACAGCCCCCCCAATCTTGCTGCCCTCCTCAGGAATCCCATCACCAAAGCAGACACACCCAACAATCCCATCCACTCCACCGGCGCAGTATACGCGGTTTCTTGCCAGGATTGCCCATCCTCCTATGTGGGGGAGACTGGCAGAACCGCGTATATCAGAATCACTGAACACAAACGAAACATAAACAATAGAGACCCTAAGTCACTTATATACCAACATATTTCAAAAACTGGCCATAATTTTAACTTAGATCAACCCAAAGTCCTATATCAACACATAAACAATAAGCATCACAGATTGGTACTAGAATCCATCGTTTCATCACAAACAAACAGCATCAACAGGAAAATAGATCTACCGGAAATGTATCATATAATACCTCAATAGTTATCCTTTAGATATGCCCAACAAAACTATATCACTTGTTGCTGTGTGTGTGCTATAGGCAAGATATAAATGAAATTTGAAAATTATTCAAACTAAACATTTATTAAATTGATTAAAATCGTTTAGATTAGATTTTAAATAATTTCTCTATCAGGCAATATCAATACTATCTGACTTAACTCTCAGTGTTTTCACACCTCTCCCGTAAATACAGGAATCACACGAGCAGACATCCGATTATAGATATATCGAATGTCATCAGGTGGACGGTGTTCCATGTCTACTCTTCTCAGAAACTCTGATCTTGAATGGCCGCTGCAGACTTTGGCTTTTGTTGATATTGTTGCCCAACCACGCCACACATGATTGATTGGTCAAACATCAGGTAATATATCTAACAGGAGAACATGCTGTGTCCCACCCGCGGTGTGGCTAGAGGCCAGCGTTGTTATATTAAAAAGAACGCTACCTCTGTTTACCAATGGCAGTATAACATGTCCAACATGTCCATAGTTTTCTCGATTGCCATTTCTAAGATTCCACCCTTCACTGTAGCATATATAATGTACATAAAGGGGGTTCATAGGTTGGGCGAGAATTTTTCCAGGAGTTATTGTGTGGAGACACTCAAAGTTATAACTGTTAAAAATAATCGTGTGTGTTTTTTTTTTACTTACGTACCTCCTTTTCATTTTTGTTTTTCTTTCGAGCGTACACATTTCTGAGTGTTAAGTTACTTTTACTTTAGGCCCTAGTACTTTTTACGGGTAACCCGTAACTATAACTTGTGTCATGTTTACCCTTCCATGTCTATGATGTTGATGCCTGTCTGAAACTCCGTCAACTAATGTCTTCTGCTACGGCATTCTCCGTACTTGTTACAATATCTGTTGGATCATTTACTATGAGCCTCTATATTAACCAGCATGTAAACCTTTCAACGTCGCTCCCGGGTGTGAGATCGCTCCAACAAGCTCATTCACATATTCAACACAAATATTTTTCAGTAAACTTCTTTTCGCTGTTTTCAGTAAGTCACTCCTGAACTTTAAACTCTAGCAGGTAGAGTTGGTCTTCTCTGTGGATATATCGGGCTTTCCTAGATACGAATAACCACCCTTCAAACTTGGGTTTACACAACTAACACACAAACACTTTATTTTTCACCCAACTATACATTTTGTATACAAGGCAATTACACATATGACCAGATATTCTTTGTCAAATATTATATAAAAATATATACAGAGTTATTAAAATAATAAAAAGACCTAAAAAATACCATTTATTTGCATAACTTGAAGTGTATACCATTTTATCTCCTTGATGCTCTGTTTGCATTGTCCATGAGTGTATATAGCGTGCAGCGCATGTTTCAAATTTTTTAGAAGACTCTTTGATATTCTATATGTTGATTTGAAATGATTTAAAGGATTCGTAGAGAGAGGAAATGGGGAAATTGATGTTGCAGCTTTTATTATTTAATGATACTTAAATATTCACATTTTAAAGCTCGGGTATTTCTTTATGACAATATATTATACCCTAATTGCAATGTTATAACGCCTATGGATAACGGATTTATTTACAAAATTCAGATTGAAATTTTATATGAGGTTTTTCGTCTCGGCGCAGATATAATTGTCACTAAACAATTTTCAAACATTTCAATTGTTGGTAAGATCTCGGAGTTCCACCTGAGGTTATCCTACTTACCCTCCTAGCATAGCTCCAATAATCAAATGACAATAAAAGTCACAGAGAGATAACTAACATCACATCTTCCCTCTGTTTCCTCTATGTATTAGGTTGAGTAAAGAGTTCTTTAACACCGGGAAAAAAGCCAAATAAAGACAATATAAGACAAATACGATTTTCCTGAAACTATTTATTAAGGATCTAATGAAAATCATTCTTAAAAAAACAGACCGTTATCTGATGTTTCGCCACCTAACTACAAGCAAAATGAATATTTCAAGGTACCATGACTCGGGCTTGAAGACGAAAAAGTCACTACAGACAGCTCCATCTACAGTGTCGACGTCCCCGAAATGCCATGTTCCATCGAACAGACCGTAGTCTGACATCAGGGACATACGCAGGGTGTGGTAGTACTTCAACGCCATCAAGCGCTGCAAGCTTCTCCCGCGTCTTCCTTGCCGTATGTGGTCTGGCATTATCTGTCTGAAGCAATACGTGTTTACGGCGAATCAGTGATGGATCCGTCAACTTGGTGTAGAACCGTTCCAGTGGCTCAT